>QJSC01020465.1:1437334-1740262 GCA_003697955.1 Calidris pygmaea | reverse complement strand
AAAAAAAAAAAAAAAGGCAAAAAAAAAAAAGCACCTATTCCCAAAGGCAGGCAGAGCAGCCAGCGAGCGTGGAAGGGGTGAGGAGCACCCACAGGCTGATGTCTTGCTACGGAGGGGAGTGTGTTGCAAAGGCTGAGCGGGTCCCAGCCGCTCTCCGGAGGGGCAGAGCACAGGTGAGCCTGGAAGGGCTGGTTTCGCTCATGGTTGAATTGGGGGGGGGGGGACTGGGAAGAGGAGCTGGAGTTCTCCAGGAACGGTGTCCGGGTGAGTCCCTGTTCCTCCCGTCCAGCCGGGGCGGTGCAGCCTCCCAGCAGCTCCCTATATTGCTTTGCAGGAAAAGGGGGGGTAGATTTGGGGAGGGGGGGAGCGGAGGTGTCTTCCTTACGGTGATGGGGAGATGGGAATGAGCCCTGTGCCTGTCCCACCTTGGGGCTGCCCGTTAATGGCAGGAGGTGCCCCACCAGCTTCTTTCTGTGGGGCAGCCCTGTTGGACAGGACCAGCATCACCCCCTTCTGCATCTCCTGGGGGGGCTGGACCAAGCAGGCAGTGGGCAGGGGGTTGCTGCGGGGAACACACGTGCCCTGGGGTTGCTCCAGCTGGCTGAGGGCTATTTCAGCCCTACCCTGGGCTCCCTGGGGCAGGGTGGGACGTACATTTGGAGAGTGGAACCTCTGGGGGATGGAGGACGGTCTCTGTGTATGTGTGTGGGGTTGGGTGAAGTCTTGGAGCCCCTGGAGTGATGATCTGGGGCTTCCTCTAGTATAGCCCTGGATAAGAAGCCTCAGGCTGTGTTCCCTGTTCCGGGAGGCTTTCCATGCTGGGTGCCCAGCTTAGGTGCCTGGAAGTGCTGGGAATAGCCCCAGTTCTTGCTGTCGCTGCTTCCTTGAGATCCAAGATCCCTGCTCCTGGTGGCGTGGCGCCTCGAAGACTTTGCACTGGAGCGTTAGGAAGGGATGGGTGTAGATCTGGAGAGCCTGAGCTGTCCGTTGAGGTCCTAATAGCTTAGGAGATCTGAGGATGGAGAGCGCGTCCATCTGCATGCCCCATGGAGATCCTATTCCTGCTGCCGGTGAGGAGGACGACCGCGTGACGTCCTGCCAGCCCCAATCCATCCTTGTTAGGGGTGTCTGGGCTCCCTCGTATCTCGCACAGCGTGCGTCTGCTGGGCCAGGCACGGGGGATGCTCCTCCCGACGCATCACGTGCAAGAGGGACCCCTTCCTGGCGCTCCCCCATGGATGGATGCCTTCCGTGCCGCCCAGCAGACGGTCACCCTGGCGTCGGGGCAACTCGTGCCATGGCTTATTTAAACGTGGTTTTTGCCTGGTGGTGGCTGCTGATGGTGAGGAGAGGGGGAAGCTTGTGAGGAGCACCAAGGAGAGAAGCCCAGGCGTGGAAAGCAGCCCTGCCTCTCCGGTGAGCTAAATGGCCCCAAGTTCAGGACTTTTTTTCCTTTCCTTCTGGGAAGAGGAGACTTCTTGGGAAGCCTCCACTTCCTCAGCGTCCCTCCCAGAAGAGGCTGAAGCAGACTCCAAATTATGAACTTTGCAAGTCTCTTGGTACCAGCAGAGGTAGTGCTCTCCACCATGTTCTCATCCCCCAGGTAGCCTTAGGGCAAGGAGCAGACTCTTGGCAATGGATAAATTTCAGGGGTCCTTCTCTCCTCTGTCCCTCATCCCTTGGGTGGGCAGGGGGACGTTTGCACCTCTGGCATCCAAGGGAGAAGGACAAGGCTCTACCTCCTCCTCTCCTGCTGTGTGCCTGGGGGTGAGGAGGAGGAAGGCAGAGAGGGATGGGGATGGACCCAGGGTGCCCTGGGGGACTGGCTCGTTCCTGCTAATTAGCGGTGTAACCAGCCATACACCCATCGCACAGCCCAGCTCCTGCCAGATAATTACCTTGCAGGGTGCAGGGAAGGGACCAGAAAAACTCACTGTCTGCGGGGACTTTAAAGCCTCCCCATTCTTGAACTCATTTGGGAAAGGCAACACCCCCCACCCCCAAAATGTATATATCTATTTTAACAGCTATTTCTGCCAGCCAGGCAGGCCAATTTGTTACCGAAGTGACACACTTGTTTTTAACTGAAAGAATCAAGTATTTTGGCTTTTTTACTCCTCGGGGTGGGGGGGTGTGGCTCAGCTGCGGGGTGAGGTGGAAGGGGGGGGCTGCAGGGTGTCGGGCTGGGGGCTTCCTCCCCGGCTGAGCGTTGCTGAGCTCATGGGTGTTTTAGGTGAGAGGAGAAAAATAAATCTGGGCGTGATTCCCAGTCGGCTCGCTGCAGCGCGGCGAGGTTTGGGTTGGGGGGGGGTGGGGAGAAAGGGTATCCTGCCATCCCTTTGCTAACGTGACCGCCTGGACGCTGCCTTAGGGATGCCCGGGGGGTCCTGTCCCCGATGCTGGCCGCTCCGCCGCCCTGGGGACGGCTGCCGGGGGCTGCCCCACGGGTCCCCACCGGCTGTGCCGGGGCTGTGCCGGGCAGCGCCATCCCTTGGGTGCTCCTTGTGCCCGGCGGGTGGGATCGCTGCCGGCCAGAGTGGTGTCTGTGCTCTCCTCGCGCCGGGGCCGGGGACCTCATTAGCTGCCTCCATCTCCTCTCCCTTCTGTTTGTCTCCAGTTTTTCAGCCGCTTGTCTGATTTTAAATTTTGTTGGTTTTTTTGGTGATTTTTATGGTGGGTTTTTTTTTTTCCTGGCTTGAAGGGAGAAATGAATGTGTGAGTCATGATGGGGCCTGACAGCTCCCTGCACGCCCTGCTGGGCTCTACTGAAGTTGGGGTGGCTGCAGCGATGGGTGCCTGTGTGGGTCCCATCGGGAGGAGGGAAGGGACATCCCAGCCTTTCCCCCTCTCCATCACCCATTAACCCTTTGCTCTGCGGTGCTTGGAACAGGGTCTGGCAAAGCTCAGGTGTCCAAAGAAGGGTTGAGGGGCAGATTTGGGGTTCTCCACGGGAGAGTGGTGGGGGACATCATGGGATGGGGTGACAGGAGAGGACAGCAGGGTGGCAGCAGCTCGGGATCAAAGCTCACTGCAGCCCTGCCTCTCTCTGTTGGCTGGAGTGGATTTGGGGCCGCACCAAGCTGAAGGAAAGGCTCTTGGCCACATGCGTGTGCCTTGGTCAGGAAGAGGCGTCGGGTTGGTGGCCTCATCCCCGTCCCAGTGCACTGGGGATGTCTGCTCCCACGCGGAGTGAGATCCTGGGCTGGTGGTCCCTGTGGCATCTCCTTGCTGAAGGAGCTTTGCCACTTGGTGCCACGCACTGCTGGGGTGCAGGGGATGGTGATTCCTCCTTCTCCTCCTCCTCTTTCTCCTCCTCCTCCTCCTCCTTGGCGCGGGGCTGCAGGTGCCAAGCTGCATCTCTCCTGCTTGCCAACCCTGCCCTGTTGGCAATCTCAGTCCCCTTTCCTCCACACCCCGTCTCCCTTTGGAAAACCAGCAGTTACTCTTAGTCAGTGCTGTCACACGGATCATTACTTTGGGAATGCCGGGGAGACGGGGCACTTGGCCACGGGCCAGGGTGGCCGGTGCCATCTTCTGCAGCCCATCGCCACCCTGGCACCTCTCGCTCGGAGGGCAGGGGCACCCCAAACTCTTCCCTCCCCACTCCGGGATGCTCCCAGCGTCTTGCCAATGCTTTTTATAGCCTGAGCTCGCTGCTTTCCAGCTGACCTGGATACGGCCGTGCTGCGTTAGGGCTGCGTTGGGCTTGTGTCACCCCTGCTCCCTCCTCGTGTCCCCAGGGGGTTTCTCGGTGCCGAGGAGGTGGCCGGGGGCTGCGCACCCCGGGCTCTGTTCGCAAATTTGGCAGCATCCGTCATCCCGCCGGCTCTTGCATCGAGTGTTTTCAGTCCAGGCTGGGTTAATTGGGATTTCTGCAAGCACGCACCACTGGGTCTCTGCTCCGTGGGGGTCCCTTATCCGTAGCAGGTGCTTTTTTTTTTTTTTTTCCCCCAGATGCTGTTCTGCACAGGGGGAACGGGGAAAAATTAGCATCCCCAGCATTTCTGGCTCTCCCCCACTCCTTGCCTGCCTGCCCCCCACCCCCCTTCCCGTCTCTCTTTAAAGAGATTCAGGTCACGCCTGGAATTAGGGCTCCCTGAACTGCAGAGAAACGGTGTTTAAACTGCTTACCATCGATTAGATGGAGTGGTTTGGGTCTGCTTTGTCCCCCACCCCTGCCCTCAGCTTTGGAGGGGCGTTTGCTGCACGGCACATTAACCCTCGCCCCTATGCCTTTGCCATCACGGGCTGCAGAGATGGGTCTGGGGTCCCTGGGGGGGGCTGCCCCCCCCTTGGCACCCCACTAGCAGGGGGCCGCTCTCCCCGCAGAGACCTTGGAAGGAAGGCATTTTATTTTAGCCGGCTTCGTTTATCGCGGCGCTCCGGCTGGGATTAGACACAGATAAGGCGATCAATAAATCCTCCTCTTGGCTGAGATGTGCTGCGAATTTTTCGGGGAAGGGTTAGGGGGAGGAAGGGCGCCCCTTCGAAGGGGGCGAGAGCCAGAGGCAAGGAAGGGGACAGCCCGTGCTGTGAGGTGGCAGGGACGTGGATGGTGGTGGTGGTGGGGGGGGGACACGACAGTCTGGCTTCAGACGGCGCTGCCGGGTTTATGAGAAGACATCTGTACGTGTTGGAGGGGATGAGAAACGCCGCTGCGGCTGGCATGGCTTGTGCCGCCGGAGAAACTAGGTCAGGCTGTGCTGCAGAGCCCCGCGCCAAGGCAGAGCCCCCAGCAGAGACGGGCACCCACCTCTCCCCAAATCCCACCCTCACCTCCCACCCCTCCACCAGCTGCTCCGCTGACGGCTGTGGGTTGGCATCAGCCCCTCACCCCGGTGTCGGGGCGCGCTCAGCTGCAGGAGGGATGCCCTAGGGATGCAGCTCCAGCATCGGGAGGGAGCAGGCGCTCATCCGGCTCCCCAGCATTTCAGGGTGTCCCTCTCCCCCCCCGGCCTCAGCTAGGGGTGGGAAAGCGCAGGGAAAGCCCCCTCCCTCCTCCTGGGAGTGTTTTCTGCATCGGCAGGGAGATTTGGGAGGAGGAGGGAAAAAAGAACAGGTTAAAGGCAGTTTAGCACCTAAATCTACAGTGATTTTGGGTGCTTCGTGGGGCTCTCAAAGCCACCCTTGGAGGGGAAGGGGGGGCAGGACAGGACGAGTGAAGGGGGTCCCTGGCTTGGCTCAGGTGGATGGCTGGGTCCATCACCACTTCCAGGCAGGTTTGGTGGTTGCTGGGTCGAGGAGAAAATGAAGATGTCCTTTCAAGAACGGAGGTGTTTCAAGTGCAAATCGGGAGCGTTTCCCCGGCGGAGCCCAGCGTGGCATTTTGCTGTACCTGTAGGCACCTGGCGTTAAGATGGAAGAAAACTTTGAAATTGCCTTTGCCAGGCGAGGGCAGGGCTGGGCTCCCGCTCCCGGCTGCATCCCGGGTGCTGGGTCCCATCCCTGGGACTGCCAGGCTCAGGGAGGTGACAATCCCACCTTAAGGTGGCTCTGGTGGCATCGCTTGCCGTGACCCAGAGGGGAGAGGTGGGCAGGGGGCACTGCATCCTCCAGTGAGGACCTGGACCAACCCGAGGGGGCCAGTGGTGAAGATGCAGCAAGCCAGGCGGGGGAAGAAATTGAGCGTGTAGATCACAGGCAGGTCTGGGTTTTATCGATTTTCGATGAAAGGCTGTGTCATGAATTTTTCTCTCCCACTGTATTTGCTGCAAAGTTGCATCTTGACTCCAGCCACTAACTAGAGAGCTCATTTCCAACACACACACACACCCCCCTGCAGGAGATGCTGGGGGGGAGGCAAGTTTGCACATGGTCTTTTTAAGCGCATGATGGATGCAGCAGCTTTAATAATCCAACACCAGAAGAGAAAGCCAGTATTAACAGCGGAAAATGCTATGTCCAGCACTTCAAGTGACTTATCACCAAGAGGCTGCTTGTGGGATGCGTCTTATTTGATGGGTTTATTTGATGGATGCGTTATGCATCCCCCGCCGCTCCAGGATCCACTTGGGAATGGTGGCCCTGGTCCCTACTGTCCCCAAGAAGGATGGGACATCAGCTGGGGGCCTTGGGACTGTCACTGCTCTTGCTGGTTTTCCTTTCGTCCCGACAAGGGGAAGACCCTAGAAGAGAGGGGACGTGGTCTCCATGTCACAACTTTTTTGGAAGCTGCCTAGCGACCTTGTTGCATGCCTTATTTAAGCTGGTGTTTGGAATTTGGAGCGTCTCTTTAATCTCTAAGTCATTGTTTTTAAACATTAAAGAATATTTGGAAATGCATATAAGCATGAAATGTTTTAGGAGGCGTTTCTCCCCGTCTTCAGAAGCTCTGACAAGGCTTTTTTGCTTCTCTGATGAACACGTTGAGAATCCGGGGCAAAGCATCACAGCCAGCTGAGGGCTTTAAAAATAGATGACCAGTGTTTGAAGGGCTTTGGATGGGTTTGTCTGGAAAAGAGGCGACGGAGAAAGAGATGTTTTTACCTGGTTTTGGGTAGCACCACGCGGTGAGATGCGCAGTCACGGCTGCTCATGGCCTTGAAGGGCTGGGAAGTCTTGCAGGGGGCTGGGAATGTCCTGGAAGGGTTAATTCTGGTGCCTGGATGGAGCTGGATGCACTGAAGCTGAAGTGGAGCAGTATGCAAATCTATCCACTTTCATAAACTGCTTAATTAGGCGAATGTTAATGAGACGTTAATTACTGTTGTGCCGGCGAATCCCACGGAACGGAGATTATGTTTCTCTTCAAACATCCAGTCTTAATTATAACTTGCACTTAATTCCACTGTCTTGCCTGGGACGGAGCTGGGGAGGGAGGACGAGGCGCCAGCTCCCGTGGGTGCCCGCAGCGTGTCCCCCCTCCTTGCCCACGCCGTAGCGGTGGCTGTGGGCACAGAGCCCTGGTGGCGGTGGCCTGGGGACAATGGCTGTGAACCCCTCCCTTGCAGCCAGCTCCTTGCGCTGGGGTCCAGTCCAGCCCGGCAGTGAACCCTCCGGGTACGTGTCGCCGATGGGTCAGGGTGGAAAATCCCATGTCACACATAACAGCTCCCATCCTTTTCCTTCCTGGGCTTGGGAAGCCTTCAGGAGGTCCCTTTTCCTGCCCCGTGTGCTCCAGGGATGCCACGTTGGAGGTGCCTGCCCCAAACAGGTCAGACTGGGATGGGGAGCCTCCAGGGACGTGAGCATCCGTCCTGCGCCTGGTTCCCTCCTTCTTCCCGTTCTGTTCCTACCTGCCTTGGCCTTTCCAGCTGGACTGCGGATGCTTTCTGCTGCCTGCCACTCCCCGCTCCTGCATGGATTTTTAAATGATGGAAGTGCAAATTGCTGGAGGTCCTGCTTCCACAGTGCCCCCCCGATGTGTGCATGTGAATATTTTTAAAGTATGGCTTCCATTTGGAGATCAGCAAGAGATCACTGTGGCGATGGGCAGAGATGAGCATCCCCTTTCCAATTTTAACACCTTTCTTTTTTTTTTTTTTTTTTTTTTTTTGACGTGGCTTCCATTAATGTTCAGGATAATGTAATACTTTCAAATGAAGTATTAGCGTACCGTGAAATCTTCATCCTCAGGGGTTGGGGTTTTTTTTTGTGTGTCTCTGGTTTTCATCCCTGCGTAGTTGGTGGCTGCTCCGGGCTGACTGTGAGATTTTTTGGGGTCTGTGCCCATCGCTGTGGGCATGCTGGGGCTCCAGGGGGCTGGAGGGGACGGCGTCACCAGGCAGAAGCACGAGGGTTGGGCTCCATCGGGGCTTTTTTCGGTACCGGCGGGGATGATTTCTTCCAGCAGTGGGGCTATTTTTACGCAGGGAGATGTTCATCTCGCTGCTGCTGCTGCCGGAGGGAGAGCCCAGGGGCTGCCCACCCTGACGGGAGCTCCGTGTCCTTCACATCCCCGGCAAACGAGCTTTTTAATTACGCGCCCCACGTCTGCTCGCCTCGGAGCTTGCCGCCAGAAGCCCGCAGCCACGGCGCGGTGGCCGTCGTCACCAGCCCTCTCTGACAGCCGGCGGTGGCTCGGGGAAGCCTCTTGGGGGTCGGAGTCTCCTTGGATGATTTGGATGGATGATTTCCATCACCCGCCGCAGCCTGGAGGGGTGAGGAGAAAGCGCGTCGTCCCCCTGAGCCCCCCGCAGCGGGGACGATTCTCCGCATTGGATGTTTTCAGTTACAAAGGGTGTCAGCATGGGTTTCATTTCTCTTTCTGTTCCTCCCTCTGTCGCGACGCTGCTGTTTGATTTCCAGACAGGTTTGATATTTCTTCACCCCCCCCCGGCCCCACAAGCCGGCAAGCCCTGGGGACTTCGGCTCGCTCCGGTGTCGCTCCTCCGATGGCAGGAGATGTCCCTCTGGTGAGGGACGTGTGGGGCTGGAGGCTGTGCCCCCCCAGGCTCCAGCCAGCCCTCCCTGCCTTCTTCCCAAATCATCCCAACGTGACTTTTTTAATCTCCTAAAAAGCTTTTCTACCGCGTCCAACAACCAGGGATTTTGACCTTTTTTTTTTTTTCTTTTTTTTCCTCTTTTCTTCTCCTCTGCATCCCGTGTCTCTCAACGTTGAAATCCCTGTTAATTAATTTAGAATGAATTCATTCCAATTCCTTTAATTTTTGAAAAAATGGGCAGGATCCGGCCACGTACCCCCTGGCAGAGCCCCCCTCCCCTCCTCGCAGGAGCAGAGCTGGAACGCACAGAGCCCCCGCTGCAAAACCAACAGCGGTGTGGGAGGCAGCGGCAGCGTTTTGCATACGATTTGCAAGAAAATCCAGCGTGTTTGGGAAACACGAGGGGTGGCAAAGCCAACACAGTGCAGGGGGGCACAGGACGGAGAGAGGCGATCGCTTGCATTGGGACTGCGCCGTTGAGAAACCCCCGATGTGGGTGGCTCCTCTGCCATGTTTTGGAGCCACAGAATCACAGAATCACATGGGGTTGGAAGGGACCTCTGGAGATCACCTAGTCCAACCCCCTGCCAAAGCAGGGCCACCCAGAGCAGGTCCCACAGGAACGTGTCCAGGTGGGGTTTGAATGTCTCCAGAGAAGGAGACTCCACCACCTCCCTGGGCAGCCTCTGCCACCCTCACAGGAAAGAAGTTCCTCCTCATGTTTAGGTGGAACTTCTTATGTTCAAGTTTGTGCCCATTTCCTCTTGTCCTGTCACTGGGCACCACTGGAAAAACAATGGCCCCATCCTCCTGACACCCACCCTTTGATCAGATCCCCTTCTCTTCTCCAGACTAAAAAGCCCCAAGTCCCTCAGCCTCTCCTCCTAAGAGAGTGCTCCAGGCCCCTCATCATCTTTGTAGCCCTCTGCTGTCCCCTCTCCAGCAGTTCCCTGGCCTTCTGGACCTGGGGAGCCCAGAACTGGACCCAGTGCTCCAGATGGAGCCTCCCCAGGGCAGAGTAGAAAATGCCCCGAGGAGGTGGTGGCACGGTGGGTGCTCTGGTGCAGCCCCCTCCTCAGGTAGCCAAGGATTCAGCTGGACATCATGGGTGGGCAGGAGAGGAGAAGCCTTCACCCCAACCCAAGATGTTCCACCTGCAGCTGCTGGTCACTTCTAATTGCCAAGCCCAGCACCAGTTTTATTTATTTAAACTAAAAGAAAAGGAGGAGAGGGAGAGAAAGGAGGGTTTGGCTCAGTGGCATCTCCAAATTAGCCTTATTGTGCTGGGAGCCTGGTGTCAGGGTAAATCCATTTCCACAGCGCCATATATCTTTACTGAGTGGGAAGTTGGGGGAGAAATGAATGTTCTCCATATATTATCAGGGCCTGACAGCGATGAGGCAGACAGAGGTGATGCAAAGGTGATTAATGAGAAAGTTTGAGTTAACGAAGTGTAGTCGTCTCTCATTAAGGGGAAATGAGTTCCCTTTACCACCAGCCGTTGGGCTTGTGAAGTTGGGAGCACTCCTCTCGTCTGTCTTTTTTTTTTTTTTTTTTTTAAATACCAGATGATTTGTTTCATATTTGACTTCACGCACCGGGTTGATGGGACAATATCACCCTCCCTGCCTGGAGCATCTGGGTTGGGCATGGGGCTTTCTCGCTGCCCGCCAAGGGCGCGCAGGGGGGATGCTGATGTGGGGCAGAGATGGAGTCATAGAATCACAGAATGGTTCGGGTCAGAAGGGACCTTAAAGATGACGGAGTTCCAACCCCCCTGCCCTGGGCAGGGACACCTCCTGCTAAGATGCTCCCGGGGACAGCAAAGCAGGGACACAGTGATGAGAAGGGGATGCTTCGGGCCAGGTGAGGGAGGAGGAAGAAGCGGCTCCAGCCGGAGCCAGAAAAGCAGGTCCGCAACAGGAACCTGCAATATTAACAAGTCTTTTAATGAAAAATACATCTGCTGTTGGGCTGCCTTGTGGCCCGAGAGGCAGGCGTGCTTTTTTGGTTCGGTGATGGTTGCTGTAGGACCTTTTATTTTACAATAGCTGAAACAAAACTGGAATCTATTTTTAATCCTGCGCCTTCGCCCTCGCTGCCTCCCCTTGTCTCCCCGCTGTTGTGCTGACCCCGAAAAAGCTCCGCCGGGCTCTGGGAGAGGCCAAGGGCCGAGCTGGGCGCCCCGGCTCACAGCAGGACCCCAACCCAGCCCGGTACGGTCCCTTTGCCCTGCGACCTTGGCTGAAGCTGACCCAGTCAGGGCTGCTTTGCAAAGAAAGAGCGAGCCGTGGCTGGCTGCCATTTAGCAGCTTTAGCTTTTCAAGGAAGGAGGTTTTTTGGGGTTTTTTGTTTTGTTTTGTTTTGTTTTGTGTTTTTTTCCCCTGCCAGATTTGGGACAAGCTGGGCAGGATCTCCTCAGCCTGGATTTCAAACTGTCTTACAGCAATCGTGCCCAGAGGCAGAGGTAAAGGCTGGGTCATGACAGTTTGCTCTTCGCTGGTGCTTTTCATGCTGGGATTTCTTAGCAATTCCCAGGGAAGCCAGCGATGGGGAAGCCCCTCGTGCCGGCGAGGAGCGGAAGGGGCTGGGGAGGTGGGCTGGGGTCCCATGAGGGTTATTTGCTGCCAGACCCTGCTGCTTGGTAGCTTTGAGCATCCCCAGAGCTGGAGGACACGTGTTGGGGGAGCCTGGGCTGCAGCCCCCCGCCCCGGGATCTGCCTTCCCTCCCCTGCCGCCCGCTGCCTGCAGCCACAGAGGCACCGTTTACCCAGAGCCACGAGGGCCCTTAGAAAAATAACGATAAAGAAAAAGTATGCGAGAAAGCACCTGCGAAATAATAACCAGAGCCCGGGGATGGAGCTGCTTTTATCTGGGAGCTCTTTGCTAACCGCGGGTAGCTCCTGTCCCTCGTTAAGAGAGGGAGCCGGGCGGCCGGGCGCCTGCTCAGATCTTCCTTTCCTTTCAAGATCCCCCCCTCCGTGGCATCCCCTGCCAGCGCATCCCTCCCGCTGCCAGCTGCCGAGCCCGTTTTTAATCCCTCTAATCAGCCCCGCATCCAGCCCCGGTGGCGGTGGGAGAGCTGGGCTGGCCCGGGGCCCTCCTGCCTCCCCCGCCGCGTTACATCCCACATGAGAGAGGCGCCAGGGCCGTTCCTCTGCCGGGAGCGCCCGAGTGTGGGAACCCCCCCGTCTTCCTCGGCACAGCTTCCTAAGGATGAACTGCCAGCTTTGTAGCCGGTCGCCTCCCAGCCAGGGTAGATGTTGGGTTACCCTTGTGCCGGGTCTGGTCCAGACCTCCGGGGAGCCGTGCTCCTTTCCAGCTGGCTGGAAAACGCCCACCAAAACTTGCTTTCCTGGGAAAAAGGCCGTTCGGCCGAGCTAAAACACTTGTGGGACTCTCTGTTGAAACCTGGGGGAGTTTCACAGAATCACAGAATCTTCTAGGTTGGAAGGGACCTTAAGGATCATCTTGTCCAACCGTCAAACTAACTTTGACAAAAATAGACACCCACACAACAAACAAAAAGCAACACCATCCCTAAACCACATCTCCCAACACTACATCAACCCGTCTTTTGAACACCTCCAGGGATGGTGCCTCAACCACCTCCCTGGGCAGCCCATTCCAATATCTGATAACCCTTTTGGTGAAAAAATTTTTCCTAAGATCCAGCCTGAACCTCCCCCGGCGTAACTTGAGGCCATTTCCTCTAGTCCTGTCGCCTGTGACTTAAGAGAAGAGATCAACCCCCACCTCTCTACGACCTCCTTTCAGGTAGCTGTAGAGAGTGAGAAGGTCTCCCCTCAGCCTCCTCTTCTCCAGGCTGAATAACCCCAGCTCCCTCAGCCTCTCCTCATAAGACTTGTGCTCCATCTTTGTTGCTCTTCTGATGCTTTCTGATGCTTCCCTGCAGGAGTGGAGGAGTGTGGGCTCCCCAGACCTGGCTCTTTTACCCCAGAGCAGGGTAAAATGTGAAGGGACCCCAGTAGCAGATGCTGGGGAGCAGCGAGGAGGCTGGGGGGCTCTGGGCACATGGAGAGTCTTGGGCAGAGCTGATAATTCTGGTTGAAGGCTGCCTTGCTCCGCTGGCTGGCAGAGAGAGGGGCTTGCGGGCTGTGAGCGTGCGATTGTTTGCACATGGCTTGGGAATGGCTTTCGGCACGGTCCCTGGTTGGATTTTTCCTGTAATAAAATAATTTTGCTACTCTGGAAGGAGACTCCACTGCAAGCAAGGATTAAGGCGTCTTTCGGAGTGTTTGCCTCTTGGTCCATGGCAAGAAGGGAGGTGTGGGGGAAAAGCGCTGCGTCTTATTTCGAGGCTCGGCGGTCGAAACCTCCCATGTGAGGTCAGCAGAGGAGGGGTTTCTGCAGAACTCTGGAGCTAAAAGGCAGGGTCTTGGAGGAGGAACTGTGTCAGACCCAGGTGACACCGGCAGGGTGGGCTCTGGGGGTCTTGCTGGCTCATTGGTGGCGAAGAGAAAAGCCTGGAGAAAAGGAGGTTGAGGGGAGACCTTCTCGCTCTCTCCAACTCCCTGAAAGGAGGGTGTAGCCAGGGGGGGTCGGTCTCTTGTCCCAAGGAACAGGTGATGAGACAAGAGAAAACCACCTCAAGTTGCCCCAGGGAGGTTCCAGGTTGGATATTAGGAAAAATTTTTACACTGAAAGGGTTATTAAGCCTTGGAATGGGCTGCCCAGGGAAGGGGTTGAGGCACCATCCCTAGAGGTATTTAAAAGTCGGGTTGACATAGTGCTTAGAGACATGGTTTAGGGATGGGTTTTTTAGTCAGAGTTAGGTTGATGGTTGGACTAGATGATCTTGAAGGTCCCTTCCAACCTAGATGATTCTAGGATTCTATGAAGGGAGGGATATCCTGATGAGCATCCCGGAGCAGGCTTGGCCGGGGGTCTGACATGCAGCAGAGCCATTTCAGCTGTGGATAAACACACTTACACCGCTGTGCGGGAGCGCAGGATCTGGCCCGGGGCCTCCAGCGGTTGCGGAGACGCGGGAGGCCAGAAGCAGAGTGTTTAAAGGCTAATGAAGACGCACTAGAAAATGATTAGCTTTGCAAGCAGCGTTCCTGTGTGCGGGAAACAAGGGTATTATGAAGTTCGCAGCAAGCCCTTGGAGATCTCTTGAGGAAGAGCGATCTGCATGCCGCACAGTGCTATTATTGGAAAGGGTGGCTTCGCTGCCTATCATCTGGCTCTGCTGAGTTAGCTCCGTGGACTGT
Organism: Calidris pygmaea; assembly: GCA_003697955.1. Lineage (NCBI taxonomy): Eukaryota > Metazoa > Chordata > Aves > Charadriiformes > Scolopacidae > Calidris > Calidris pygmaea. The sequence goes on along the minus strand of QJSC01020465.1, from coordinate 1,726,641 downwards.
CGCCAGACTCCCAGCCTCTTTTCCTCGGCCCTTGCCAACCCACCTACTTGGAGTGGGTGATGACTTGTTTGTTCCTCAGCTCAGCTGGAAAAAAATGAGTGTCCCCGTGGGAGGGTGGGAAGAGGGAGCGTTGCAGGGTGGCATCTCCCGAGGAGAGAAGCAGGTTGCTGGGCTTGGGCATTCAGCCGGAAAAATGTTCGATATCCCACCGCGACCTCGAGATGGGCCTGCTGGGCTCCTGCAGGCACCCCTTGGTGGGTGTTGGGATGGGGGTCAACTCATGTCGTGGCTGGAGGGATGCGCTCTCAGACACAGAGAGAAGCAGTGACACGTTTATTGATATAAATCAGGGATTGAACACAGATTGATTGTAAATGCGACAGCGGTTTAACAGGATTCGATGGCGAGGTGCTCTTGGTTATTTACTGCACAGAGGAGATGCTCAGACAGAACTGTCAGGGACATCTTCCCGTTGAGTCGAGGTTCTAGAGAGGACCCCCTTGCCTTCTAACCTCCTCAGAGGAGTCTGGGTGCGGCTGGTCCCAGTCTTAGCCCCAGACTTGGTCAACGGTTTATGTCAAAAGGATTATTTATGCAAAAATCAATCCTTTATATCACTTAGCTAAGATTTCAAAGCGTAGCATGCTGTAAACCACTTACTGAGGACCCGTTGCGGCACAGAATCTCTGAATCTCAAGGGTTAGGGGAGATAAAGTTCAGGTTGGGGATGGGGGGGAGCACAACTCATCCCCCCAAGCTCCCGAGGGAGCTGCGTGCATCAGGTACTCTCAGGTGCTGGTGTGGCACAGGATGAGACGTAGTTTCCCTCTCTCCACCTGCTGCTTTTGAGGCGAGGAGAGAGCTTGCCGTGCTCCTGATTGGGGTGGGAAGCATCCTTTGGACTTGGCTCTGGCCCCATGCATCCCCGTGGAGGTGTGCTCCTCGGGGGATGGCTCCCCACGGCTCCCACAGCCAGGGATTCCCCTCCATGCTGCCACCAACATAAATCCCCAACTCCCTTCCATGTCGGACACCAAGCAGTTGCTGCATGATGGATTAGGTTGCGGGGTGTTTTTAAATATAAGAGCTGGAAAGCATCCCTCCAGCCCCAGAACCGCTGCCCAAAGGGCAGGAGGTGGGAAGGAGGTGGGGAGGTGCTGGGCAGGAAGAAGAGGGCTGCCCAGGTGATTGCCAAAGCAAGCAGGAACGATGGGAGAGACCTCAGGGAAGGGCAAAGAGTGGAGGCACACAGCCAAATCTGGCTGGTGAGTGCCAGAGCAGATCTGGAGTCCTCAACATAGAAAGGACATGGACCTGTTGGAACAGGTCCAGAAGAGGGCCAGGAAGATGATCAGAGGGATGGAGCACCTCTGCTGTGAGGACAGGCTGAGAGAGCTGGGGTTGTTCAGCCTGGAGAAGAGAAGGCTCCAGGGAGACCTTAGAGCAGCCTTCCAATATCTGAAGGGGCTACAGGAGAGCTGGGGAGGGACTCTCTGTCAGGAAGTGCAGTGACAGGACAAGGGGTAATGGTTTTAAATTGGAAGAGGGGAGATTTAGATTAGATACCAGAAAGAAATTCTTTGCTGCAAGGGTGGTGAGACACTGGAACAGGTTGCCCCAAGAAGCTGTGGCTGCCCCATCCCTGGAGGGGTTCAAGGCCAGGCTGGATGGGGCTTGGAGCAACCTGGTCTGGTGGGAGGTGTCCCTGCCCAGGGCAGGGGGGTTGGAACTGGGTGATCTTTAAAGGCCCTTCCAACTCTAACCATTCTATGATTCTATGATTCCCAGGATGCAGAAGGGGGCGATTTTCCCGGCTGCCCCCCCGGGCAGTCAGTCAGCATCCCTCCTCCCACACCAGCAGTCCCAACACGAGGCTGAGAGCGAGTTTGGGGATGAGCTGTGCTGCGTGCGGGGCATTAGGGGTGCGATGCTGCCAGGGTCACCAGCCTCCCCCCCACCATAGCCACATTTCCCTGGCAGGGAAGGCAGAGAGGAACCGGGAGTCTGACTCCCTGGAGACATCTGGGAGGGCAGCATCGCTCTGGGTCAAGGATTGAATCCATGACAGAGAAGCCTTTTGGGGAAAGCATGTTGCACAGAGAGGCTGGTGCATTCCTTCCTCCCGCTCTCCAGACAGGGAGAGGGGTCGAGCACGAAACCACCACCCAGAGCTGCCTCCAGCGCTGATGGCTTGAGTTTGCCAGCTGGCCAGGAGCAGCCTGGCTACCAGCCTGGCACTGGCTGGGGAAAGAAGCCCTTCCGACCCCTGCCCCTCCAAGCCGGAGCTGTGTGTTGGAGGCAGCTGAGACCCTTCCCCTCACCGTGCCAGTCGGGTCCCGTGGGACCTGGTGGCTGCCCAGGGATGCTGCCGTGCCTTTGCTCCGCTGGAAGGTTATCAAACCCAACGTGTCCTTTTCCAAGGGTTTTCTAGCCATAAGCGTCGCATGGGGAGGAAACTCATTTAGGCAGAGGGTTCCCAAAGAGCTCTAATTACAAACAATATCTGGGTTCCCTGGAGGGTGTGTCCGGGGACAGGCAGGAGTAGTAGGCAGGTGTGCCCCAGGCATTGCCTAACCAATGACAGGATGTGAAGAGTCTTCCAAAACTTGCCAAATCGGTAGGACTTTCCCCAGAATGGATGCTGGAGTCGAGGCAATCAGCCATTCCTGATTCGCTTTTAAAAAGATGTATTTCACTCTTCTTGTATTTTTTTTCCTTTTCTCCTCTTCCATGTTGTATCCCCACACATTTCCTTTTATTCCTCATCCCTTCCTCCTTTTCAAGAGCTATTTTCAAATGCCAGGATGGGGCGAGATTGGAGGGGAGGAGGAGTAACTGAAAGAAAAAAAAAAAAAAGGGTGGTAAAATTATTTCACACATTTACAGGGGGCGGGAGGGGAAGGTGTGGGAGTGGGGAAAGAACAGTTCCAATTCCCACATGACAAAAAGCTATTTCATTCATTTCCTGTCGTAGTTTTATCAGGTAGGAAGGATTCATTTACATTTACGCAGCCCTAGAGCTCCCAGTGAAGGGGTGCTGCTGGTCCCTGAGGTGGGGATCTGGGACAAATCCTGTTCTTCTGCCAAACTTTTATCCAGCTTGGCCCTGGGAAGGGTAGGGGGGATGTTGCAAATACCTCCAGCTTCACGGGAAGCATTTCTTCCTATACGAGGACAGTATGTTGGATGATTTCCCGTGTCTAATAAATAGGATTAAACCCAGCAACAACAGCGCTCACCGAGAACTGGGAGTTCAGGTTGTGATAAACTCTTTAGATGGCAAAATCTTCTTATACTCAATTGTTTTTCCATTTAGCTGGGAAAACTGGAAATAACTGTTTCGGCTTGATCCGAACCAATCTTTAAATGTGATTCATTTGGCTCGCCGGCCGCGCTGACAGATCTCGTAGCCACTGGAAAAGGGAAGAAAAAAAACACCAACAACCCCCAAATCCCCGAGGCAGCTTTTTTAAGCCGCCCGCTGCCGTGATGCTAAAGGTAGGCTGGAGGAGCGATGCTCCAGCTGTCCCAGGATGAAGTCCTGTCCCCTTCATGCCGTTGCCTTTGGCAAGCGCCGGAGAAGCCCCTCTGAGGGGGAGGGATTGGGGGCACTCGCCTGCCCGTCCCCCCCGTGGGTGAGCCCGGGCGCTTGCAGCAGGCTGGCATTTCACACCTCGGGGAGGGTGACATTTTTTCTTTGCGGCATTTCCGCGTTCGAAAGCTGGCATTTCACCCCAAGAGGAAGCTGGTATTTATAAGGCAGGGCACTGGCATTTCATTCATTGTCACCATCCAGTGATTCAGACAAGGTCTCTTAGCCAGAAAGGTCAGCTGGGTCTCTGCTGTTCTTTGCTGCTTTTCTTTCTTTTTCTTTTTTTTTTTTTTTATCCCCCTAAGGGAAAGAGGGAAAAACAAACCCAAGCCACACACCAGAACTGCTGATTGCCATTTTTCTTGCCTTGGAAATGAAGGTCTGCGATGCTACATAAAAGCTAAGCCTTTCCAAAAGACTTTCTGGCAAGGGTGTCTTTTGCAAGGTCCTTGTTTTATTCTGATTGGAGCTCCAAAGATGCAACCCAGAGCCTGGCACCGGGGTGGTGTGGGTGGCACCGGCTTCTGGTGATGGGCTGGTGCTCACCATGGCTCTAGTAATCCTGCCTCATCCTTCCCCTTGGCCCGAAGAGCTGAGCTAAAGCCCACATGAATTTTAACATGTTTCGCAGAGCCCAAAACCACATCTTTTCTGGCCCAACACCAGGTTTTGTCCCCAGAGTGGCCCTGGGGCAGATGATTTTGCATTGCCCCTTCCAGGGTGGGTGAGGGATGAGGAGCAGGAAGGGCAAAGAAAGTGCGGGGTCCCCGCTGTGACTATGGGGCTCTTGTTGGGCTGGGGCAATATAGACACTGCCAGGGCGTGGGGAACATAAATAAAATCAATAAGAAGCTGTTAAATTGTGCCTGAGCCTGGCAAGGAACAGCGTAGGGAGTGCTGGCTGCAGAGATGTATCTGCTGCCACTCCGCGGGCTGTGGCACATTCATTAAGTATCTTTAAGATGGATACACCCCCCCAGTTCACCTCCTGCGAAAGCCTTGGGAATTTATTTCCTCCCCAACCCTGCCATCACTCACGGGTGACAGCACCACCTCGGCACCGCGCCGCTCGGCCGCCTCCGTCCCCCCCCGTGCCCTGCATGGGAAGGCGGGGACCCCCATTCCCCTTGACCCTGGGGGTGCCACCCAGGGGGCAGACTGTCTCCCAACGCTTTTCTGCTCCTCATCCCTTCGCCGTCCCGGTGCTGCGTGCATCCATCTCTCCCCCCGCCCCACACCATGGTGGTGAGAGGTGGTGGGGTTCCTCCTCTTCCCTCCTAGCGGTCCTGGCCCCCTCCCCAGCACCCTAGCATCGCTCCCGGCCCCCGCTTGCCCGGCGGCTGCTGGGAGCTCCCGCCCTGCGCACGTCAGTGCCAGAGCCCCCCAAGTCTTTGCAGAACAATTCTGCCGCGCCTGACTTGATTCTTGTAGCTTTTTATCGGAGCAGCCAGACAGGAGCAGGACGAATCCAGCGACCCGGGGCAGAACGGGAGATGCTGCTGCTGGAGGATGGAGCTGATTTGCTTTCCCTCCCTCCCCGCTCCTGCTTGTGCCAGTGATGCTTTGGACTGGAAAGATGTGACGGGCCCCACTTAGCAGGGGAGCAGAGCAGCTAAAGGGGGCTGAGTGACCCTCCTGCCCCCCAACCCAGCCCTTCCTGAACCCCCCGGCCACCCCTTCCCTTCCCCGCGCTGACATTTCACCCTCTGGTGCCTTCAGCTGTCAGCCAGGGTGCACATTACTTCAATTTATGCAGAGACCCGGGTTTTACTTCTTCCTGTAATTTCTTCTGATGCTTTTAATTTTTTTCCCCCATATCAGCTGGGAACCTACAGATTATCCCGTAAGAGCGGAATAAAGACTTGTCAACCTTTCTTGCACGCTCCTTGAGATGAAAATAACTTCCTGAACCCCTTATAATGCTTTATTTTCTGCCGCTTCTGCTTCTCTGAGTATAATTTGACTGACTAAAGAATCTTGAAGCTAAGAAAAAAAAAGAAGGTAAAGTAGCATAATAATAATAACGATAAAAAATGCTCCCGAGAGGCCGATAAGGGCCTGGAGACTCACACCCCAGCACCGCCTGCCAGGGCAGGTGTGAGCCCAGCTTTTGTTCCCCAGCTCCAAAAGCCGTGCTGGGAGTAGGGATGGCTGGTCTCTGCAAAAATGGGACGTTTTTCAAGAGAAGAAAGGTATTGTGTCCCCTGTGATATGGAAATGAGCAGGGAGGTGAGGGCAGGGAGAGAGGATTTCTGATGGTAATGAGGCTTTCTTGCCTTGCCTCCATCCCTCCCTTTCAAATGTAGGATGGAGTTTCAAGGGCTGTTGTATTCTTTCCCTTGGATTGTTTGTCATGGGTGCTTTTTTTTTTTTAACCCCGCCTGTTGTGGTTTTTAAAGATAAATTGTGGGAGCTGCACGGAAGGGGAACGTGGGGAGGCCTGGGAGATGCTGCAGGGGTTATGGTTACCAAGCTGGGGAGGATGCTACCATGCTACCAGCTCCTGTAGGTGGGTTAGATGGGCTTGGGAATGCTTTTCCTCTCCCATCCCACAAGCTGGAGATGGATGTGACCTGCTGAGCTGGAGCAAAGGCTGCTGGTGGTGAAGGCTGGTGCCACAGCTGAGACCCTGTGCCAGCTCCACCGTCCCCCTCCACAGCCCTGGTGGGAAACCAGCTCTTCCACTCCTGGTGTCCTCAGGCTTCTATGGGGACACTTGTAACTCTTGGACGTTGCTTGTGAGCAACCTTATAGCACCTCTTATGGAGGACCAGCCTCTCTTCCCCTTGAGACAGCTGGAGACAGAGCATTCCTCTTGCTCCTAACTTAGCGGCTGCGATAGGTGCTTGTGACTGTCCAACAATTGTGCCTTATTTTCAGTCTTGAGCCTGTCTAGATTCAGCCTCCAGCCACTAACTCTGGTCCGACATTTATCTGCTGCCTTGAGGGATGCTCCGCTATCCCCAAACCCTTCTTCATGCAGGGAGCTGCGCCACTTGATGGAAAGGGCCGGCTGCAAATTTCCTGGGCAAACAGTTTCTGATGGAAAACTGAGTTTTCGGCTGAGCTCAATTTGTCACGTAAAATCTGTGCTCCCTGCTGAAAGGGTGAATTTCTCCTCTGAAAAGCCAGCGGTTTTCATCCACTGTTGATCTGAGGAACTTGAGTGAACGTCCCAGGGGGGGCACCCCTGGGCGTAGGAGCCTCCTGCCCCTCCTGCCCTGCCTGCCCCGCAGTGAAGGGCTACTGAAATCTGGCTAATTTCACAAAGTGCTGATTCAAAACCCCGCTGACGCTCGGCCGCGGGTCAGGAGGGCTCGCAGGTCAGACTTGCTATTCCGGCAGGGGCCCTAAGCAAAGATGCCTCATGGTGAGCTTGGCTGGCGTTTATTCTGGAGCTCCCTTTTTCGGCAAAGCCCTTGAGCCGTGCTGGTGGTTGCTCCCACCCCCGCCGCCCAGCAGATATTGCTGCTCAGCTGTTTGATTTTATCCCTCCTAATTTTACAAGAAGTGACAGTAAATCTATCCCGGATGCACAGGACCGTGCGGGGTGTTTAGACAATCGTTCGCAGCCAGATGGGTGGATAGCCTTGGGGTATCTCCTGACAATGGGGGGTGGTGGTGGTGGTGCTGGATATATTACGCCGTAAAAGTTAACGTTTTGGGGACGTTCAGTCCTCAAGAGCAAGCGGGTGTTTGGCAATGAGCCCTGCTGCGTGGGGCAGCCCCATCGCCCCTGGGTGCCGGGGATGTCTCCCACCTGAGCTCCCCAGGGACGCCGCCGTTTTAAGGGCCCCCAAGCACAGCCAAAGGTACCTTACGCAGCTGTCTCCACGTCCGAAAAAGCCCATTAGCCTGGGAGGAGGAGGAGGGGGACCGAGGGGACATGGCAGAGGAAGATAAGGCTGGGGAGCGGAGGATCTGTGGGGAGTTAATGGGCGGTGAATTGGCATTACGCCCCGGCAGGTTCTCATTTCCCCAGCTCTGTGCTGGCTCCTCCGCATCCCAGCGCGGGGAGGGAGCATCTCCCCGAGCATCCCCACTTGCCAGGGCTGGACCGCACCATGTCGGGGGGGGAAGAAGGAGGACGCAGCCAGAGCTGGGGGCTGCCCCGGCACATCATGGCCAGGAGCCCCCCCGGAGGGCAGGGAGCCAGGGTTTGCAGCTCTGGCACGTGGCCCGGGGACCTCTGGCACATGGCGAGTGGCAAAAGGGACAAAGCAGAGGAAAACGAGGTTACTTCGCTGCTGTCCCCCCTGGTGATGCTGAGGGAGATGCTCCATTTTAAATCAAACCCGGATCAAAGCGGAGATGGCTCCTCTGCTGCTCAGGGAAATATAAGGCTGTGTCTGAGCTCATAACATAAGGGCAGCTTTTACTACTTAAAGCCATCTCCTTGCTCTGCTTCGTTCATCCGTGCTCACAGAACAACCCTGTTCATTCAGAACAACCCTCTGCTTCATTTTACATCAGCTCGGAGGAGCTGGAGGGAGCCCGCAATGGCTTCCCCCCTGGGCAGGAGTGATGTCCGGGGTTGGGCTCTACCCGTTGTGAACCAGGGAAGGATGGCAGCTCCGTAGGAGGGTTATTTTTAAAGCTTCCTTAGGTATGAGGGCTGCAAAGCCCTGGTTTGCTACCCTGCTTCTAGGCGCTGGGATAGGGTTGTGTCCTCCTACCACCACCAGCTCAGGCAAGAGCCCCAGGGCAAGTCTGAGCCGGGGTATGGCAAGGATGGGGGCTGGCAGCGTGGTTCAGCCCCGCGGGCACGCTGGCAGTGCGGCTCTCCTCCCCGTGGGGCAGACAGGAGCCATCGCCTCGGCCAAAGCAGAAATTTTCTGGTGCTGTTATTAACTCTCCAGCTCGGAGATAACAGCTCTTCTGGTGCCTGGAGAGCACTCCGGGCAGCAGCACCGTGACCGCTTAAGTCCTTCACCGTGTCCGCCGTGTCCCCTGCGCACCACACCGAGGGAAGCTCAGAGCTCCAGGAACGTGACGGCCGTGCTCGGCGTAGGGTCGGGAGCATCCCAGGCAGTGGCACGCTGGGTTTGGGAGCTGCTGAGAAAGTGCTTTGTTCCCCAGAAGCTCCGGTCACCCTCCTCCATGTCCCCCCCCATGCAGAGCCGAGAGCTGCCTGGGAGAGGACCACAGCAACAAGAGGACGTGGTGGTACCGTCTCTTGCAGGCCAGACCCTACTCGGTCTGGGGGCTTCTGCGAGACCTTTTCCCTGCTCATATTCCCTTGCAGGGGCCTGGATGGATGAAATGGACTTTGCAGCCCCAAATCCCTTAATCTCCAGTATACTTAGCAGTATTAGCCAGATTACAGGAGTCATATACACAGTAATTGCACTCGGCGGAGGACACGCTGAGAATTTCATGCTGGAAGGAAGCGTATTATTCATTTTCTCCTGTCTCCCACCCATCTACAGCAGAAGTCATGATAAGGATATGTTAAACACACAAAGAATTGTCACAGCTGAAATACAACCTGCTCTCCTGGCAATTAACCTGGGCCTTCACCACTCCTGCAGGAGCCACACAGGGAGAAATCTGTTGAATGTGGGGTCTACGGGCGAGGCAGGTTTTCAGTTTTCATTCATGTATTTTTTCCTGAAGAAGCACAGCGATGTCCCCAAGCTGCAGGATGTCTCTTGGTGACATGGCCCTCTGGGTCTAGCCTGTCCCCCCCTCCCCAAGAAGCCACCATGCTCCCCTGCATGCAGAAGGGGACGTGGATGTTGGGGCTGCCCGGGGACCCCCATTTCTGGTTGTGGCTGATTTAAATCATGCCCCCCCCAAGGAGCTGGTGATGCAAGGAACCAGTCCCTCGTCTTTACAGCCCTGTGCCCAGCGCTGCTCCTGTTTGCAGAGCCAATAACTGATGGCGGAGAAGACTTTATTGTCTGAGGAATACTTATGCAAAAGAGCACAATGGCTTAATAGGGAACACCTGGAGAAATCTCAAAAGAAAGCGCTGTAAATTCCCCTTCCCTTGGATTTATGGGGAGATTTTTCACAGATATTTATGGGTTCCCAGGCGCGTTGTTGTGACTCCTTAGCGTAGATTTGCATGGTGTGCTCCAGGAGCTGGTGAGGCACTGGGAAAAGGGAGAGGTGATGGGGCAGCCCTGTGTTCATACTGGGATGGAGCAAATCTCTTCTTAATCCTTTGGTGAATTCCCACCACCTGCCGTGGCTTGTAGCACAAATTTAGGTGGCCCTGACGAATTTAAGTAGCCCTGATAGGGCAGGGTTCATATCCAAGCAACTCTGGTGATGTCCAGGATCTTAACTGGTGCTAATTAAGTAAGGGTCTCAACTAAGACTCTGTCAGACTCTATTGCATGGCAAGGCTGTGGCTTGGGGTGGCTGGAGGGGGCAGCTGGGGTTTGTGGAGCAGTTTTGTGCTCCATGGGGCTGGGTTCAGTGCTGCCATGGGGGGCAACATGCCCCATCCCACCCACAAGGGGCTGGTGGGACCCCAATACTGCCTGTCCCACCCACATGGGGCTGGTGGGACCCCAACACTGCCCTGTCACCCTCTTAAAACACCCACTGCCATCAACACCCAACCCACTGATCTGTCTCTCTCTCCTCCTTTCCAGGTTCCTTGCCTCACCAGCAGCTCCTTGCAAGATTTCAGCTCTGGTAAGTTCAGGAGTGTTTTCTTCTTGCCAAGATCGTGCCAGTGCTAAAGCATCGCGTGGTGCTGGGGGAGCAGTGGGGCTAGGCACCAGTGCTGCTCCTCAGGTGACTCTAAGAGCTCAAACGTGCCCAGGAGCCAGTGGCCCAGCCAGTGGCCCACGTGCTAGCCCAGTTCTTTCCCCACCGAGATACATTTATCGCTGCCTCTCTGTAACCTGTGAAGAGAAACCGTGTGGGCGCCTTCGATCCTTCCTGGGTAAACTTGGATGGATGGGAACTGAAAACTTTAATTGAGTAATTGGGGTGATGATTGCAATAAAAGCTGGGATGGCTTTGCCGCTGTCGGCGCCACACCGCGGGGCTCTGGGGTGGGACTTGGGGGACCTTTCGAAAGACGAGATGGTAAAGCAATGGATGGGAGAGGAGGAAAGCCTCCCTGGGGACCCTGCAGAGGAGCCAGGCTTAGAGGAGCATTTAGGACCTGGAAGAAAGGTGAAAGTCAGAGGTTGCAGTTCTGGCTGCAAGCTGGCGTTGTCACCTCTAACCTTTCAAGCAATGGGCTTCTCTCAGGCCACCCATTCCACCACCAGCCGCCCTGCTTGCTTTCTCCTGGGGAGGCATCCTCTCCAGGACCCGTGAAAGAGAAATGTAAAATTTCCCCTTTCTTGGGCTCAGGTCCCTGTGCCACTCTGTGTTTGACATTTTCACACTTCCAAAGTCCCCGCTGGTTTTCTAACCATACATTTACCCCAGCGGAAAGGGACCGGCTTCTGCGCTGGGATAAATTAGCAGGACTGTCTTGCAAGCAGCGGGGCTGCTGCGTATTGCGTCGTCTTTGCCTTTGGCCCCTTGACATGTTTTCTTTAAAAAAAAATATGCATTTATCAAAAAAGCAGCTTCTCTGTTTGATGCTACCCGTTGGGTTGATAATTGAGTCCCATCAAAGGCGTTGGCACCGGCCGTGTGCCCAAAGATTTGTCACTGCTGTCACAGCTCGCGTGGCCCCGTTGAACTCCAGGTTTTTTCTTCTCTTTAGCAGAAAATGGTTCACTAGTTGGAGCCTAAAAACGTCAAAGGGAGGGGGGTTATGGTGATCTTGGGGTTTCGGGTGCTGCTGGCGTGACCTTGCTCTGGGACAGAGCCGATCTGGGATGGGGACCTTGTCCCCTCCCCAGCTGATATTGGTGGGCTGGGGGGGTTGTAAATCCTGGTGCCTGAGGGACTGGCTCAATACCCTCTCCCTGCATGCCCATCTCACCGGAGGGCATCTGGCATGGTATTTGCTCACCTACTCCTTGCCCTAAAACCGTGCAGAGACTCCTGATTCCCGTGGTGGACACGTGCAGCCTGGAGCTGGCAGCTCATGTCTAACACTCTGAACATGTGGAGAAACTCCAGTGGAGGGACAGATGAACCGACCGTCTGATTTTTTCCGTGTCAGGGCCATGTTACACCGGGAAGCGAACATCCAGCTCTGCCTTCCTGAGGCCATTCCTGCAGGAGCAGCTCTGGCCGCACTCCTGCCAGCAGCCAGGAGCAAGCGTTTCTGGCTGCAGAGTGGGGACAGGCAGGACAGGACCACCCAGAAAAGAGGAGAAGGTGGAAAATGGCCTGGAGGAAGGGGCGGTGGGGGGAGAAGTGGCAGCAGTGGTAGAATTGCCTCTCCTGAAGCACAGTAATAGGCTCACGGCTGCTTGTGCCCGATCCTCTTACACCCCTCCTGTGACACACCTCTCCCTGGACGCGGCCATGTGTGTTAGCAGAGATAAAAGCTCTCTTCCCACGCGGGTCTCTTCTCCCCCAGCGTGCTTAATCGCCAGCCAACGTGGCAAACAGCCTTCCTGGGAGATGCCCTGGGCTCCGTTCCTCTCTCCCTCCTGCCTTTTGCCTCCGCTCCCGCTTTCCCCTGCGCCCCGGGGGCTCCCCGCACGCCCCTGCAGCCCGCGCGGCCGTCACGTGCCTCTGAGAAATGAGCTTCATCCCGCACCCAAAATTAATCACATTGTCATGCCGGCAGAGGATGAGGCAGCTGCGCGGAATGCCTGAATCTCCAGCTAATTTATCAGAGGGGCTGGATGCAGAGCCGCTCCGCAGCTCCTGCCGCGTGGGGACACGCTCCGGAGAGGTGCCGGGGAGCGGCGAGGGCTGGGAGCAGACGCCTTGGAAGGAAGTCTTCTCCTCCTTCCCGGAGCTCAACCATTGATTTTCAACCAGAAGAACCTGGCAGGAGGTTGTTCATGTCCAGGAGGGCTGATGCGGTCCAGGAGGGCTAACGCTGCTGGTGACAGCTTGGCTTATCTGAGCCACCTCGGACCTGGGACCTCCTGTGCTGGAGGATGCTCAAGAACTTGGAGCAGGAGACTAATGGATGTGAAGAAATTATTCCAGGACTTCCAAAACCATGAGGTTTGTGGACGACAGAAGCAGGAGGTGCCCAGCCGGCTTGATGTATCCCGTCTGCTTAATTACTACAGCGCTGCTCATCAGAAGAAAAGCTTTCACCGTGCCTGCAGCCGAGCTGGTATCGATGCAGAGGGCCAGCTCCAGGGACGGGGACCCTCAGCTGTGCCAAGACATTTGGGGTGGGATCCATCTGTGGGCTTTGCCCCTGATGTTGCAGAGGGGTTGCAGGTGTTTTGGAGGATCCAAATCAACCTGCTTGCTCATTGCCAGCTGCTTTTCTCCGTTTCAACATGGGGTTGGCTGGGCAGACCCTCTTTTCCTAGGTCCATCCTTAGCACAGACACGGGTTCCTCCAATATAATCACTCTGGCTTGTCTTGTGGCAATTAATTACTGATTCCAGACCAGACTTGGCTCTGGAGTGCTCGTTAACTAATTGGACGCCTTCCAGCAAGTCCCAGCAGTCCCTCCACGACGGGAAAGTCGCGTGTTCCTTGTCTGCTCCCTGATTGCTTTGTCGTCACCCCCCCCTGGCTCCGTAGTCGACAGGAGCACCTTGGAAAGGGTCTGCTGGGGCTGCTCTCCTGGAGCTCTCGGGAGGCTGCTGGCAACACAGCGGATGCTTGTTTTTGGGATGCAAAATAACAGAGAGCAAAGCAAAAGCACCTCGCTTGTGGCCCGTAGGGTGACTGATGGCGTGCTTCAGTGGGCTCCCAGCTGGTGGAGGAGGCTGGCAACCACTGGTCTCTGCGGGTTTCGCTCACGAGGACTCTCTTTGCAGACGTTGCCAGATGTGGGGTTTTTTGTTTTTTTCTTTTTTCAATGTGGCCCAGCAGAAATGCAGGGAAACTGTTGTGCTTTGTGATGCGAGGCTCTGCGTTGCCCATGTTTTGCTGTCATGGGGAGAACCGGTCCCGTGTTTTCAGAGAAAAAAGGCTTTTATCAATAAAAATTGAGCTGTTGGGTGCTCCCAGCGACTCGCCCAGACAAAACACTGAATTGCTTTTGTTAAAACTTTAAATCTTAACTCATAAGGGCATGGGCTCCCTTACGCTTGCAGCAAGCTGGCTTTCAGACCAACACGGCGTTTTGGGGAGGGGAAAAGGGTGCTCTGGGTCTTCTTCTGACCCGTGCCCGCGGTGGCCCCGTGGGGTCTCTGGCCAACAGGCAGCAGCAGTCGTGGGCGGCGGAGAAAGAGGGGAGGGGAAGCTCAGTATGAGCATCTCTGAGTCTCATCCTCAGACCTTGCAGCCTGGGGTTGCGTGGGGTTGTCCTCCCTCCTCGTCCACAGGCTTCGGAGCGTTTTTTGGGGCTGTGCTTGTGACTGCATTTCCCAGCTCTTGGGAGAGGCAGATGTGTGCACGGCTGGGAGCAGGAGACGTTCAACCTGATGTTCATCCTTCCTCCCCTGGGAGCCTGTCGGGTATGATGCAGCCTTTGGTCAATGCAGAGGAAGAATTATGGTTCTCTTGGCTCGGCCACATGCTCAGAGCGAGCCGCTGCTGCCGGGGAAAGTGCTCCCAGGGGTGCCACCACTCACCCTGGTGCCACTGGTGATGGGTGCTGGTGATCAGCATTGCTCAGCCTTGCTGAGGTTGCCTGCTTCGCCAGGTTGCCTTATTCTACTGATAGTCGTTTATTTTTTTTTTTAAGTCGGGGTAAAGCCAAGGCTTTGTAGGCATCCCTCTGCCAAAACATGAGGGATTTGCGTGGAGATGCTGGGGAGGAGCTGGGGAGCAGCTGAGATGTTACGTGGGGAGTTGGAGGTGCGTGGTGACGAGAAATGATTCAACAGCCTGGGAAATAACTGCTCGGGTTGCCAAAGTGCGTCTTGAGAGGGTGGCAAGCAGCACTCTTCAGGTGTCTGACAGCAGAGAATGGCGATGTTGGGCCACCCCGTGAGGTGCCTTTGGCTTGGGTTTGTCTGAGGTGGAAGAGAGAGGAGCAGTCCCAGGATATAGCATTCCAGCAGTCCCTCGATATAGCATCTGGGCTGCTGCTGGTACTAGGACAGGGCAGGACCTGCTGCTGGAGCCCAGCCAGGGCAGCTGCCGATGGCTACCCTTGGTGTTTGCCTTGGCTAGGGAGGGGTCCAGGACACTGCTCAGGGCATGGCAGAGTGAGGCATCTCGGGGAGCACATGGGATGCTCTGGGGATGCTGAGCCACCTCGGAGCAGGGAAGCGCTCATCTGCCCAAAGAAAAGGCTTTTCCAGTCTCTAGCCACTGCCAGAGCTTGGGGAAAGCCCATTGTAGCTATTTTGAAGTGCTCTGCCACGCTCTGCAGTGATTGCTGCAGAGGTGCCCAGGCCTTCTAGGACTCAGAGTTCAGTTTCTGAAGGACCTGCTCCCTAAAAATTCAAATGAAATGTCTCCGCAGGTCCCCACGTCCCAGCAGCCGGGACAACACTCAAGGAGTTTCTGTGGCAGGGCTGTCATTGGGGAATTTGCCACCTGCATTGTCCTAGGTGCAAATAATTGTGCCACAAGTTACATCGGACTTAACTATCCCTTATCAGTCCTCTGTTTTCTGCTCCTTCCATCTTTTATGGGTGCCAAGGATCTGGAAGCGTTTCTTGGGGTGTAGTCCAGCCTCATGGTAGTCAACCGGGGCGGCAGCAGGGGCGGCTTCATGGCCTCTCCTGTCCCTCTGTCTTTTGTAGGATCTGTGCGGATGCCACGGATTCTAGTGGCATCTTGTATTTTTCCTCCGGCCAGGCACATATCACGGCGTTCTGCCCTTGCACCCAGCAATGCGACCTCCCTGCACCCACGTTTTGGAGAGGGCTGTACTGCGAAGCACCCGGTCGGGCTCCTCTGAGCTTTGCTTTCAGGGCTTCGGCGTGGTTTTTGTTTCCTCAAGCAGGTCCTGGCACGCTCCGAAGCCAGCTCGAGGGAGCTGGAATAACCTGATATGACTCTGTGGAGCCTGATTTCTAGTCCCTGTAATTAAACACCCAGCTGTTGAGATCTTTTATGCACATTCAAATTGAAACCTGGCAGGCTGGCGGGTAGCAGGGAGCTGGATTCGGTGACCAGGAAGATCTATTGTGCTCTTAAAGCAGACTCCATTATACTCCGGCCAGGATGGGCAGGGATCTGAGCCTGCCAGGGAGGCTTTTATGGGCCAAACTGATGAGACTGGGCGGGAAGCATTGCCATGTTATTGCTGATACCAGGCCCACAGGCAAGGGTGAGTGGGGGCTTCTTTAGAGATGGGGTCTCTGGAAGCCAAAATGAGTCTCAAGAGCCCCCTACGGCGTGTAAGAGGGGGGCTGGGGTCTTGGATGGAGAAGGGGACTCAAGCACTGGAGATCTTCAATGTGCCTGAGCAACAACCGCCTCATCCCAGCGGAGCTGGCAGGAGAAGATGGCTGCTCCTCCGAACCAAAACCCTAAACTCAAGGTTTGTCCATCAGTAGCGATAATGCGCCGAGAAGTAAATGTCACTTACAAAATTTATGGGAGAGATGCTTCGCTAGTCTCCTTTTTAAGGTTATACTAAAATTTAAACCGCATTTTCCCCCAAGGGGGAGCGGCCAGGCTGTCACCGTAAAAAATGTCCTCGTGTGTCGCAGAGCAGCACGCGTGAGCGTGCACTCGGCGTGCGCAGGGACCCAAAGGCAGGGCGCCACAAAAGGCACCGCTCACGTGGCTTTTTGGCTGAGGAAAACCGTTGTTTTTGTCCCTATATTTTGATATGGCAATTTCCTAGTCGCATTAAAAAAAACATATAAAAAAATCAGAGAGTTACACAAGCTCGGAACTGAGTGCCCAATATAAAAACCTGGCGTGTGACTTATTTATGCAACCGAAGCATAAACTCATGGGGGACGTGGGCAGGGGAGCCTGGCACGGCCACCAGCCCCTGCTCAGGTAGAGCAAGAGAGCATCCCATCCCGACAGGACGCGAGATTCCAGGGCCACCCGGCGCAGGCCCTGTCAGCTCCCAGGAAATGCCCGTTGGAGGTTAAAGAAGGGATCGGCTTGGCTTTGACTGACCTTTTCCCTTCCGGCCCCGAGCGGTGGGGCAGCGGTTCGGGGTCTGGCTTTCCCCAGCCCCATGGCTGGATGGGGCTCTGGGGCTTGGGGACGTTCATCAGCTCTGGCAGCAGAGTTAATGCGATTAAGGGCTTTTCTCACCCTGCGCTCAGCGCTCATTAACATTTCTCTTCCAAGGCGTTTATGAGCATCGCTTCATCTTGCCGCAGCTCTGGCTTGCGATGAGAGGAGCCTGCAGGATGGCTGTGTGTCGGGGGGGGGCTCCCCAGGGGCTGTGGGTGCTGCGGTGGGGCAGCAGAGAGAAGGGATGTGGGTGGGAGAGCTGCCCTGGTGCCGTGCAATCGTAGAATCATCGAATCCTTTGGTTGGAAGAGACCTTTAAGATCATCAAGTCCAACCGTTAACCCAGCACTGCCAATTCTGGGCTGCATCAAGAGAAGCGTGGCCAGCAGGTCATGGGAGGTGACTCTACCCCTCTGCTCGGCTCTGGTGGGATCCCACCTGGAGCACTGTGTCCAGCTTTGGAGTCCTCAGCACAGGAAGGACATGGACCTGTTGGAACGGGTCCAGCGGAGGGCCAGGAAGATGGATGGAGCACCTCTGCTGTGAGGACAGGCTGAGAGAGCTGGGGTTGTTCAGCCTGGAGAAGAGAAGGCTCCAGGGAGACCTTCGAGCAGCCTTTCAATATCTGAAGGGAGCTCCAGGAGAGCTGGGGAGGGACTCTTTGTCAGGAAGTGCAGTGACAGGACAAGGGGTAATGGTTTTAAATTGGAAGAGGGGAGATTTAGATTAGATATCAGAAAGAAATTCTTTGCTGCAAGGGTGGTGAGACACTGGAACAGGTTGCCCAGAGAAGTTGTGGCTGCCCCATCCCTGGAAGGGTTCAAGGCCAGGCTGGATGGGGCTTGGAGCAACCTGGTCTGGTGGGAGGTGTCCCTGCCCAGGGCAGGGGGGTTGGAACTTGATGATCTGTAAGGTCCCTTCCAGCCCAAACCATTTTATGATTCTGTGAATTCCACCACTAAGACATGTCCCTCAGCACCACATCTACACGTCTTTTAAATACCCCCCAGGGATGGTGGCTCCACCACGTCCCTGGGCAGCCTCTTCCAGTGCTTGATAACCCTTTCGGTGAAGAAATTTTTCCTACTATTCAGTCTAATCCTCCCCTGTCAATGCCATCAGCCCCAACGCTTCCAGCAAGGAGTCCTATTTATACCGGGGATTGGAAGCTTGGGGAAGGCAGACACCCTGGTTGAGGGAGGGTGATGCTGCCTATCTGGTAGCCTGTGAACAGAGACCTACAAACAGCTTCTCCGCGGTGTCACAACCCCATCCTCTGCACAGGCAGGGAGAGAAGCCAATTTTGGAAGCCTCCTTCCCAGCTCTCTCGATCCAGGACCAGGGGAGGTCTATTTTTATTTGGTCTTACAAGTAGGTCTTGAGACATCTCTAAGTGGGTGCTTCATAGCCTGCATGCAAATAAAACCCTCCTGTGCACCACACAAAACCCTTCACGGCAGCAAGCCCGAAGCTTTGCTCTGCTGTCCCTGCCCTCTGTGTCCCTGTCCCAGCTCTCCTGGGGACACTTGCAGCAAGCTGCCACGAGGACTGACCCGTGCCCAGCAAAGCTTGCTTGCAGAAGATGCTTCTAGACTTTCCATGGTGACTCCCAGATGGATGGGGTTGGTGGGGCCTTTTCATTCTGGAGGAAAACCAAGGAGTGGAAAAGTAAAAATTTTTTTTTTTTTTCAATACAGCATTTCAAGAGAAACATCCAACTGCTGCAAAAGGGGACGTTTGGGTTGGCAGCCATGGTCCCTCATGAGTCCATCTCCAGCCCAGGGAGGTGAGGGCGTGTGGAAAATGTGGAGCAGGGATGTAGGATGTTTAGTTGGAGCCAAAATTTGTTGTCTTTTTCAGTCACCTGAAATAGGTCGGTCTGTGTTGAACCACAGTAGAAAACCGTGTTTGATATTTTTTTTTTTCCTGAATATTTTAATTCTTCCACCAAGAAAACCTGAGTTTCCCATGGAAATTGCATTTCCTATTTGGAAACAGGTTGTTAACGTGCCGATCAGCACGACAGATGCCTGCTTTTCCAGGGGCTAATACCTGAAGATTGACTGATTTCAATATCTAGCAAGATGCATCCTCTGATTCAGCCTTTTTCCTGCATCATCGGGGCTTTTATGCTTTTCCTTTCTCCCATGTGGATCCCTTAGAGCCTTGCAAGACCCGGGCTCCTGCCGCAGCCTGGCTCAGCTGAGCCGAGGAAGGCCTTTTCCTCTATATCCACCTGCTTATTTCCATGAAACCTTCAGGAATTTAATAACTTTGAGATTTCCAGCTGTCACTCACGCGCTCTTGAATTTGACCGCTGAGTTGGAAAGTAATTAGGGGAGACAGCCAACACGTGGAGCACGTGATTTGCACAAACCTTGTTTTCTTAAGGAATCCGTGCCAAAAAAAAATTAAAAAAAAAAAAACAAAACCAAAACAACTGAAAATCCCCTCTTTTGAAATTTTTTGCCTTGTTCTACCTGCAGGTAGACTCGGGTTGTGACACTGAGTCTGCATTAATGACACGGCACCAGCGTCTCCAGTGATGCTGTGCAGTGACCCGTCAACTCAGAGCCATCCTTTATAAAGAAAGGAGATTTTAATTAAAAGCACTAATTGTTAACAGTCTATTATACTGCACGTTAAGGCGAGATGTCAGCAAAATAGCGGAACATCCGTTAAAACACTGAAAGGTGCTGCCGTTGAAGGGACTTTGTCTGGTTGCTGAAGGTGCTGCCTTCAGCCCTAGGTCAGTCTCCTGCTCCAGGACGTGTTGGTGGGACAGGAGGTCTCGGATAAAGCACCCAACGGTGGGTTTGGAGGTGACACCTGCTTGCTTTGTGCAGCCTGCCTGCCCCACCGTGCCATTTGCAAGGGGGACATCAGCGTGGTGGGGGCGAAGGGTTGGCAGGGACGTGCCATGGGAGCTACTGAGCCCATTACTATGGCGGTAGGAAGCATAGAAGATGCTGCCTAAGGCATGTGGTGCTGCCTCGTGCTGCAGGCAGGATGAGGAGGAGGAGGAGGAGGGCTGCCGATGGAGGCTGCAGCTCCTGGCCGACTCCAGGATCTGGCTCAGTTCTGGGATGCTTGGAGAAACCCAGACCCACACGGTTGCCTGCCCGTGCCTGCTTTTATTCCTTTTCCCTGCTCCTTTCTCTCCACGCTGGCGGGAGGCCCAGAGCCAGGCTTTTTATGCTTTTTCTTTTTGTCTTCTTCAACGAGAATAAATCTCTTATCTGTTGACTGTGAGACCGTGCTGGAAACAAAGTCCTGCAAATCTTCTGAGTGTTTTTTTACGGCCACCTCCGTCTCCCAGGTTGCCTGTTGGTGGCTTGGGCTGTGTCCAGAGTTGGCACCGCTGGCTGGGATGGAGCTTAACCCCCACTGGTCCATGCTGGAGGCAGGAATGGGGGCACAGGGGGGTGCCCTGCCACCCCCCATGGCACGGTGCTGTCTCCACTCGCCTTGCAGAGAGTGCGATAGGAAAGGGGGAGCATGTGGATGGGAGGAGGGAGATGTACAGCAAGGTAAAGCAGCTCGTTTTGCTTAATTATGACCGACTGTGACAGCCCGCATCTTTAGTTTGAAAAGTATCTGCGAGGTGCGGGCTGCGTCTCTCAAACGGGATAATTATGTTAATTAAAACGCTTTCTTTATAGCAGTTCTGATTAATACAAACAGTTCCAGTGCTCTCTTTAAACACGCTAACCTTCTGTTGTGCAGGAAAACTGGCTTTTCTCAGCAATTTATGACTTTTAAAACAGATTACAGCGGGACAGCCTGCTGCTTTCACGCAGTAACGCTTCCTACCCGGGGGAGAGAAAGGCAGCCCACCAGCGCAGCGCCCCGCTCCCGGGGAACAGACGGAGGAGAGCGCTCGGGCAGCAGCGCCGGAGCAGGCAGCAACATGTGCCCGTGTGGGAGCTGCGGATGGGAGGCGTCGGGGAGCTCTGCGAGAGTGCCAGGGAGTAAAAATACCGCTTGTTTCTCTAATTGCTGTTTATTTCCTCTGCAAAGTATTGGGATAATTAACGAGCTCCCAATTAAGAAAAAAAAAAGAAAATATTGCGTGTAGGGCAAAAAACAGGTACAGTGCCAAGAGAGATGGGTTTGTGCCGGAGCATGGCGAGGGGCAGGGGTGGTGGACCCTCTTCTTGAGCACTCCAGAGTCTTCAGGGACTCCAAGACTCTGGAGGACACGGTGATTCCCCAGGTCCTCACTGGAGACCTTTACCAAGACGATGGTTTCACTTCTTAGAGGTCTTAAAGGTTAGGAACTTACGCAGATGGTTGGTTTTTTGGTTTTCCGTCTCTCGGCTGATTAGTTGGTTCTTGAAGGGGTTTATTTGGTGTACGTGGAGGTTCAACCCCCCTGAGCATAGTCTGACGGGGGTTTGAAGAGTGGCTGAGTACTACCACCCTCCTGTGAAGCAGTGGCCAGCCAGAAGGGCTTGGTACCTCTGTGGGTAGCTCTGGAAATAAACAGGCAGCTGAGTGCATCACTTGTTGCTCACAAGGCTCACAAGCCACACATTTGTCCCCACATGCCAGCCCCCAGCCAGCTGTATATTCCCACCATGGCAAGGAGGTTTTGTGTCCTCCCTTCCCTCCCTTTTTCTTCCTCCACATCTTTCCCCCGGCTTGCTGTCCCTGCTAACAGATGGTGCCTTATGCTGGGCCAGATGCTGGAGCAACACATGAAGCAGTTCTCAGCTTCCCCCTTACACCTCCCGGGCTCAGCAAGGGGCTCTGAAGCAGGGGTAGGGACTTGCTTGAGGTCCCTTCCCTCCCTCCATGCCTAGGAAGGGACCAGCAGCATGTCCCCAGGCTTGGACATGCCTAATGGGTCCTCTCCTTTGGCCGGTGCTTTGGGAGAGGTGGAAGCATCCGTCCGCCCCATGGGCCAGAATAGCTCAGAGGAGGTTGGGTCTGTTCTGCCTTGCTCCTTTCCGGGAGTGCTTGTCACTTTTTCTGTGAAATACTGCACGTGAGAAGCCACCCTTGCCCGGAGGGATGACGGCATTACTATGCCATCCAGCTGTGACCCCTGACGTAGAGCAGGGCGGCTGGGTGACTCCACCGGCTGCGCTCCCCCCGGGTGAACTGCTGGCAGGCGTGGGTTGAAGGGTCTGCACGCCCGCCCCGGGGTCACTGCCCACACTCCGATAGGATTTTCATGCCCTAAACCCCACCGAATGGCCGCTGCTGGCCCTGCTTCACCACGAGCCCTCCTCCAGTTTTGCAGCCTCGCCTGGGCACCCAGAGAGGCTTGGCAGAGCTCACCCCCCCTGGGCTGGGAAGGCTCCGCCAGCCCCGTGGCTGCTGCTTTGATTCCCTGCTTGTCTCCTGTTGTCACCATTTCTGTCCCCTCCATCCCTTCTCTCCTTCCCATCCCTGCTCCCCCCTCTTTGGGAAAGGCTGGTGGGGCAGAAGGGGAAGCCCTGGGTATAAACCCCTACATGCTTTAGGGTACCGTATATAGGGCAGGGGAGCCAGGCGAGCGGGGCAGTCACACAGTGAAGCCAGCCGGAGCTTCCCCGCGGGTTATCCCCCCAAAACTGGGGTGGGCACAGCCATCCCAGCCCACCCCAGCATGGCTCAATCTCCCCAGTGCAGCCCTTTCCCTGCCCCGCAGGCTCAGCTGGGGGTGGCTCCACTCGGCTCCTCTC
The DNA here is from genome assembly GCA_003697955.1 of Calidris pygmaea. Taxonomy (NCBI): domain Eukaryota; kingdom Metazoa; phylum Chordata; class Aves; order Charadriiformes; family Scolopacidae; genus Calidris; species Calidris pygmaea. Next base: position 1,704,266 of record QJSC01020465.1, on the reverse strand, counting down.
CTCGCTGCCCCGTTTACCTCTGCTATATTTACATGTCTATTTTATGATTTCAATTTTTAATGCTTCTGCTCTTTGAAGATGCTTAATGCTTTGGAGTGGAACATTTTCTTCTGAGTCCTGAGTGCCAATTGAGGACAGACCAATAAATCAACTAATAACTGGAACCTCATTTTCTGCTCCCGTGGCTGGGAGTTAACCCTCCTCGTGCCGCCTCGGCTCTCCTGGTGCTTCCCCGAATCCCCGGGCAGGACTTGGCTCCCACTGGCAGGCTGGGCTGTGTGGCTGTGCCTGGGATGGCCAGGCAGGCTTTGTCTGTATGGGATTTAAACACAGCAAGCATTGCAGGCTGTCTGTGCAGGCTGTGAGCATCCCTTGGCCGGGCGGTGTCAGGCTTTTGGGGTTCCCATACTGGAGCTGTATCTCAAACGATGGTTTCCAGCTGCCACTTTCTTTCCTCAGCCCTAACGACCTGTTGCTGGAGGGTCAGCAGAGCTGGAGATTCACAAGGCTTCCTGCGGAGGAGGGAAGAACCTGGTGGATGGGTCTGGCAGGTCATCCAGCAAGACCCAGGTGGTTCCCAAGCCCTCGGCAGCTCCTCAGGCTGGAACAGCCGAGTGCCAGCTTTGTGGCTTTGCGGTGCCACAGAGTCCAGGACCTCTAACTGCGCTCTGCAGGAATAACATCCGGAGAAAGCCTCTTCCCTGCTGCTCACACAGGTGCTCCAGAGCCCGGCAACTTGTGGCTGGAGAGCTGGAGGAATCCCTCAGGATGGCATACCGTCTCCATTTCACTGGCAGCTGGAGCAGATGAACCTCCGGCGCAGGAGAACGTGCTCCGCACTACGAGTCTAACAGAAAGTGGCAGATCTTTGGTAAATCTTCTTTCCAGCTATTCACCCCGGCCCATAAGGGCTGAGGACTTTCCACGCTGCTGCCTTCGTTTGTCCAACTCTATTTACTCTTCTCATTCATATCAATACCGGCTCGTCCTTTAAAGAAGCCCTGTTTTTTATCACCTCCTGTAGCAGCCAGTTCTGCGGGCTGCTCGCCGGGCGTCTCTGCTCCCCCTCCGCTTCTCCTGCACACCCATGAGGGTTCAGGTGCTACCCCTGCTCTCACGATACCTTCCCTCAGACAGGCTGCCGGGCTTACCTTGCCGTAGTGCTTTATTGCCTGTTGAATTATGAAAAGCGTTGCTTGCCTCACCTGGCAGCCGGCCACGGGAGCTGCCTCTCAGCCGCTCTTTAGCTTCTGGCTCCAAGGTGTTGCATGCATCAGCCTCCGCTCCTCTGCGTCTGGAGCTGGGCTGTGTCTCGGGAGGGGGGGGTTGTGCTAATGTGGGGTTGGCCGGGGCCCTGGGATAGCCCTGGCCATGCAGAAGGTGGTCACCCCCAGTCTCCGCTCCCTGCAGGCTGCCGTGCCAGGCAGAGCGGGGACAAAGGGGCTGAGCACAGCGGTGCCCTGTGGTGAAGCCCCACGGGGCAGGGGGGCTTGGCACCCCCATGTCCCACCCTCCCACCAGTGGTGGCAGAGGCACCCCAGTCTATCTGTGCCTCAACACCAGCCTGGTGCCCGTGGCACTGCTGTCACGGAGGTGAGAGCGGGGATTCGTGAGGCTTCATGGCTGCCTAATGAGGTGCTGAAGCTTCATTAAATGGTCCCTGAGCCAGGCAGGCATTCCTTGGTCCCCTTCCGCTGCCACAGAAATATAGGGCTGCATAAGAAGAACAGGAGGCCATAGTTATGCTATTCCCCCCCACCTTTTGGTTTTTTTAAACAGGCTTCTCTTCAATGCTGTGGTTTTGTTCCCAGGGGCTGAAGCCCGACCAGTACAGAATCACAGTCAGAATGGCTGACGTTGGAAGGGACCTCTGGAGATCATCTAGTCCAAGCCCCCTGTCAGAGCACGTTCCCCTAGAACACATTGGACAGGAACGCATCCAGGTGGGGTTTGAATGTCTCCAGAGAAGGAGACTCCACCACCTCTCTGGGCAGCCTCTGCCAGCCACCCTCAAAGGAAAGAAGTTTCTCCTCATGTTGAGATGGAATTTCCTGTGTTCCAGTTTGTGCCCGTTGCCCCTTGTCCTGTCACTGGACATCACCGAGAAGAGTCTGGCCCCATCCTCTTGACCCCCACCCTTTAGATATTGATGGGCATTGATGAGATGCTCTCTCAGTCATCTCTTCTCCAGGCTAATACTTCTGCATGGGTCCCTGCAGGGGCTGGGGCTCGGCTGCAGGTGCCTGGTGGCAGCAGGGGACCAGGCTCAGCCAGGGTTTGATTGCCACTTTTGCTCTCAGAAGTGATTTATCCCCAGGGAGCCCTCCTGGTGTTTGGCTGGGAACAGCCTGGCCCCTGGCCAGCCCGTTTTTGGCAAGCCAGGAGTGCCCGGGGCTGGCTGGCAGAGCTGCTGATGGCTCAGGCTGCCCATCGCAGCCCTGGGGAGAGGATGGGGAAGGGAAGAGTGCCCTTCTCCTCCCAGCCTCCCGCTCCATTGCGCTCCGATGGCCCACGTTGTGTTTATCCATAATTATAATGGGGGGGTGACGTGGTTACGCTTTCCAAACCCGTACACAAATGCTTAATAACCCGGGGTAATGCTTTCCTGCTCGTTAAGTGGCGCTGGCAGGAGCCGCTCCACCTCTGCCCCTTCCCCTGCTCCCGCGCAAGTCGAGCGTGGGGAAGCATCTCGAGGCTGCAGCCTGGTCCCCCCCTGATGCTGGGGACACCACCTCCGTCCCCTCCGTCCTCGGTCAGGCACATCTGTGCACCCACGCTCTGGAAATGGAGGCGGCGGGGGGGGCGGGATTCAGGGATAAATTTTTCCATCGGAAAATGTATTTTTTATCAGGCTGCATTATCAGAATCGGCGTGTAGCCATGAGGCAAACATTCAAGGTAGGAGAATATCGAAGCAAATCATTCTGACTTCAGTCTGTTGACAGGGTCCAGGAAATTCAAATGTATCTCTTTGATTTGACGTGTTTTGACTTTTATGTTTTAATTTAATATCCAGGTTATATTTAACATTTTATTATGGTTCGCGTTTGAGAAATGAAATACTTTTTCCCTTACTGCGGCAAAATGCCTGCATGTTTCACAGGGAAATGTGAGGGCTTGGATTTTTCCTGGGTCCTGTCCTGCAGGTGATTTTGATAATTCGTTGAGTTCGGTGCAAAACAAAACTTCTGATTTAAGAATCTCGCACAGGCTGGATATTGCAGTTTTTGACAAATTTGCGGATTTTCTCTTACGTGCACCCTGCAAAGGGGCACCCAAGCCCTGGAGCGGGTCTGGGGGGAGGTGGGGGAGCGGCATGTCCTAGGCTGGTGTTTTGAGGTGCTGCTGAGAGAATGTAGAGGAAGGTTTATGGCTTTGACTGGACCATCCAGGGATGGAGGTGTCTGCGGAGGATGGTGTCCTGTGCTGGTGTGGGTACATTGCTGTGGAGGGTGCCTCTGGTAGGACGCTATGAGGGACATCTCTCTGCTCTGGGGCAGTCAGAGAATCAAATAATGGTTTGGGTTGGAAGGGACCTTAAAGATCATCCAGTTCCAACCCCCTGCCATGGAAAGGGATGCCTCCCACCAGACCAGGTTGCTCCAAGCCCCCTCCAACCTGGCCTTGAACCCCTCCAGGGATGGGGCAGCCACAGCTTCTCTGGGCAACCTGTTCCTGTGCTTCACTGCGCTCAGAGTGAAAAATTTCTCCCTGAAATCAGTCAGACTGCTTTGCTCCCGCTGCGACCCTCACCGGTCTCAGGTGCTGTGGATCAAAGCTCCCTTTGCACCCCCAGTGAACCCCCCCCTCAATATCAAAAGGAAAGCAGAGCTGCAGGCAGAGCTTGGGGTGCCTGGAACGCTGCCGCTGCCTGTTGGCTGCTGGCTTGCGTGCACACGTGAGCACGTGCGTGTGTGTTTGTGCACGCACACAGGGAGAAAGCTGCTTTCCAGGCAGCGTTTTATAAAAAAAAAAAAAAGCCAACAAATGACAGCTTGTTTGCTGCTAGGATTGCGGGGCTGCCTGGCAGAGGCTGCACACCAGAACTTTGTTTGCCGCCAGCAAATATCCAAATGCATTTGTACGGGATCAGTCGACGGCGTGTTCCAGCCTCCAACTCTGTCGAGGGTGGTGGGGGGAGGAAAAAATCATCTCACCCATACATGTGTTTCAACACCAATTATCCAAGCCTCATTTGCTCCAGACTCCCAAGACCATGTCCCCTGACATCTATTAATTGCATTAAAAAAAAATCTCTCGTTATCCTAAAATCTCCAGGACGCAGAGAGTTGGAGTTGCTTGGGCCCCGGATTTTCGGGAGGACAGGCGTGTGTGACAGCGCAGGATGCTCGGCAGGGCACCCACTGCCACCCCTGTGGCCCCAGCCCTTCCAGCTTGCCAGCAGTCGAGTGTTTCTCCTAAACCTCTGCCCCCACGGCAGGGATTTATTGATGGTTGGGTTGCACTCTTTTCCATGGTGGACCCGTCGGGCAGGATGTGACAGTTTGGCACGGGGTGGCTCGGCGGTGGCCGTCCCCGTGGCGTCGGGCAGCACGACGTGAGCGATGCTGCCAGCCCTCCGCACCACACGCTGCCAAGCATGAGCCACTCGCCTCCTCCGTGCCAAATACTCATTGTTCCTGCTTTGAACTTCTGCAAAGCGAGGTTTGCCAAGGCTTCAACATGAATCATTAATTAATTCCTGGAGGTTTTTTTAGTTTTTTTTCTTTTTTTTTTGTGTGTGTGTGCGTGTTGTTTTGCTTTGATAATTGAAAACAGGGAGTGGGAGGCACTGTAGGTGCTGGAGAGCAGAGGTGGGTTTGGGGCTGTTTCACCATCCCCAGGCAGGAGGGTGCTGGTCCTTGGGCTGGGCTGTTAATTACTGTTGGCACCCAAACCCAAATTACTGTTGGCCTCTGCCCTCATCTCCCCTGCTGGGCTCCATGCGAGCAAACATACCCACCTCTGGCCACGAACATCCCCTCTCCTCTCATCATCCTCCTCCTGCACCCTGTGGCACGGTGGGGTCTCCTCCAGCATCCACGGTGCCAGGGGTGCCCTTTCCCGGGGGTCTTGTTCCATGGAGGAGCCCCCAGGTTGAGTGATGCTGGGAATTGCTTTGCTTCCTTTGGAAACGTTGCTCCCTGAGGGGGTCTCTGGCAGCGCTGGTGGAGGAAGAAAGCTCAGCAGGGCACCAAGGAAAGGCTCGGAAAGGAAAAAGGCAAGTAAAAAGGACTAAGAAGTCTCATTAAAAGAGAAAAATACAGTTACTGGGGCAGCCTTGGGACTGTGGGAGTGGAGGTGGGCAGTGGGATCTTGCCTGGAGGCTGGGAAGCCGGCTTCTCCTTGTACGCCACGTGCTCCAGCCCCCGACCATCCCGATGGCTCCCTGCCGGAGTCGCTCCAGTATTTCAGAGCCTCGTTGGACTGGGGAGCCCCAGATGGGCCAGTCTTAGGGTGCTGGAGAGAGAGAGTGGCCTCAGCCGTGGCCACAGGGCACAAGCCTTGTCCCCACATCCCAGAGCCCAGGGACAGCAGGGAACGGGCTGCATTTGCAGTAATGCCCGGGCCCCCGAGCCTCTAGGAGCTCTTGCCATTTCCACTCTATTGCTGGTTTAATAACTTGTTCCTTATTGACATTTTTATTCTGAACACAGGGAAAATGCCAGCACGGTAATTGCAGTACATGTAAAGCAAGGCACCGTGCCATATCCTCCAGATCATCTCCTTCCCCCTCTCCCCAGCTCGTAGGGCCCAGGTGGAAATTAGTGGTGTCTTGGCTGGTGGTTTGGGACACAGGGACCCACGCGTGTCCTGGGGCTGCCACCAATGGAGGGGTGGGACATGGGCACCGCTCTTCCACGGTGACTCACAGGGCAGCAGCGGGGTTGGGAATAACACCAGGTCTAATTGCTCCGTTAACAGCTAGACCCACTGCCTCCAGGAACACTTACATCTGCAGATATCTTGTGGTTTCTAATACCATCAGAAATCCCTCTTGCTCTCATGTTTACCAGCATGCAATTGCAACCCCTTGATGTCTGCATAACAGCCTTCCATCTCCCGGTTCCCTGCAAAGAGTGACAGAGCTATAACAATCTGGCAAGAGGCAAACAAGAAGCAAAAACCCACTGGGATCCAGGGAAAAATCTGTGTCCTGCAGGATGTAAATCAAAAATAGAAATGCTCTTCCCTCCCTCCACCCCACAAGTATTTGATAAACAGATAATGTAGGAAATGTATAATTTTGCAAAGCCACGGTTGCCACCGTTTTTTTCACGCAATAAGCCAGAAAATGTTTATTGCATGAGCAGAGCAGAAGCTGTAATGTTGTAAAATGATAGTGCTGGGGAGCCATCTGCTTATTGACTGAAGTCTGGAGCAGGGGCTTTCTGCTACAGTGCCTCGCATGGATGTGTGTGCACGCGTGTGTGCCAGGCATGCACACTGAACACGTACTGGCTACGTGATTCCTCACGCCCAGGGGCCGCTCGATCATGCCTGGACACACCAGAGCGTGCCCTGTGAGCGCTGCCAGCCTCCCCGGCTTTTTCTCTTTTTGTCCTGCCGCCTTCCTCCTCCCTCAACCAGCCAAGCCTCTGAGCCCTACCGGCCTTCCTCGTCGCCTTCTGTGCTTTCATTGTTGATATGAAAACCACTGTGGTCTTCCTAAATTGCGTTGTCACTCGTGGTGAGCGAGGGTCCCCATCTGCATGCGGGGCTGGGACCGGTGGGCTTTGGGAGAGCTGCTTTCCCCGGCGTTGGGAGCAGGGAATTTATATGGGTGGGCTGCACTTCACCTGGGCTCCCTATTTAGCTCGGAAGAACCTCGGGGTGTTGTTGGGTTCCGTCGGGATGAGCTGTGGGGTGGCGGCTGGGAAGAGGGCAGGCACAGAGGATGCAGTGGGAGGGTGTCCTCCTCTAGCCCCCCCCCAACTCACAGCTCCGCTTTGCAAAGCGGGGTGACAAAAAAAGCGAAGAAGAAGCCAAGAAGCAGACCCGTAAGCTTGGGGAGCCTCGGGAGGGCTTTGCACTAGCGTACAGTGAGAGGGGGATCTCACTAGCACAACACCAGCGAGGGGCACGTCGGGGGGCTCAGCACAGACCTGTTGTGGATCTGCATCCCATGAGAGCCCCACTCATCCCGGGCTCCTCCGGCTAAAGCTTCCGAGCCCCGCCAGCACAGGGGTGCCTTGGAGTTAAGTGGGGGATTACGCATGTATGAATGGCTGGCACTGAACTCCTAAACTCTGGAAATCAAATTCTGCCCTGCAGAACGGCGGCACCGCTCCCGCTGAGGTCAGGGGGATTTGTGGCTGCTTGTAAGAGAGCCAAATCTGTCTTTTCTTCCCCCGCTGAAGGTCATGCCACGCTGCCCTCAGCATCTGGCTAATCCAGCCGGTGCCCTTCACCCAGAGGCAGAGCCAGGCGTCTCCGGCACCTGCCGGGACCATACTAAGCCCTGTGCTGGTGTCCCCTCTCACACCACAGAAGCAGCAGGGACCCAGGGTGCCACGTTGCGTCCCCGCACCCGTCGGTGCGACAGCCTGGCTGCAAGAAATCAGCCTGCAAGTCTCCGGCGCAGTGAATGGGGTCTGTAGCGTTGCGCGCCTTTGTTTTGATGACAGGAGCGGTGAAATCACACCCATGGGACAGAAGGGATACCAAAATTATGATATTGCCCTTTGGAATTATTTCACAGTCGATGTAGCTCTCCTGTCCTCTCGGTGATATTTTACCCAGACATTGCTCAAAGGATCACTGTCTTATATTAATCCATTTCTGTTGATGCACCGAATAAAATGCTATATTCCCCCTAGCACTCCTGCTGTCCATTTTGTTTCCAAGCAGCGAGCTGCCACCGTTCACGGGCAGCGGTGTTTGTCTGCTGCTGTGAATTACGATCGGCCATCGCAGCACAGGAACGGGGCACAGATTCATTCAGTCTCCTGCTCGCTCACAAGCTGCTCCTGTATTATTGATAACCCAGGGCTGAGTGATTATTGCGTGTATAAATTTATTTTAATTTCTTATGATTGCTGCTGTGATTAAATTATGTGCCAGGTTGTACTTATCCTGGCAGCGATTAGGCGCTACAAGCCATGGCAGAGTTTACGTTAGAGAGACTGATAGATGAGATGGGACTGGTTTTCCCCACGAAGGTCTTTGGCCCAGACCTGCAGAGGGATTTCAGCGCATGCATTTGCTTGATTTCAGTTTTGCTGGGTCTGGGTCCTGGCCGTGAGCTTGGCGCAGTAATATTGGTTTTGATGTGTGGACTTTACACATTTCCCAGGAGAGCTGTAGCTCCGGCAGCACGTGTCGGGCTCCTGACATGGATTGGCTTGGCTCGGTTCTCTTTTGCATTCCCAGCAGGGTTGTCCCTGTGACCTGGGACTGTTTTGGTTCTGGGCAGCCAGAACCAAATCCAAACTGTATCGTCACTTATTTCTTCCAACCTGCCCCATGCTCTGTAGCTTTGGGCTGGAGTTGTAAAGGCATTTAGGCACCTAAGGATGGAGAGAGGAGCTGAGAAAGATGAGGTGCCTACACCCTCTTCACTTGCCCAGCAGACACCCATCTGCATTTTGAATATCTTTCAATATCTGGCTATTAGGGCCAGGTAAGGCTAATTGTATGAGTAAGTCTGTTGACTTAGTTACTCCAGTAAACATTGACAGAATCCAGCCCCCCTGTTAGTCAATAGAAAACACTTCCCAGCAGAAAATACAAACAAATTGCTCTTCGTATCATAACATTTTAAAATAAAAATATCAATAAGGAGCTAAGTCAAAACTGCATTTTAGATTCAACAGATTATTCAGCAGAAAAGGCGAAAACAATGAAGCTCCTCTGAGTATGATAATAAGCAAACACAGACGTATTGCTTTTTCAGATCACAAAATCTCAATACCCAAGATCAGTAGAAAACTAAGTAGAAAATGCTTTTTATAGGATTCAAATTCCAATTAAATTAGAGCAGATTATTCAACAAGAAAGCCTACAAAATGAAGTCTCAGTTTATGTATTGGAAAGCAAAATGCAAATATGTTGCTTTCCGGCTCACAAGTTTTCAAACCAAAAGACAAACTTACTTTAAGTAAAAATGATTTCATTCAAATTCTGGGGGAATCGACTCAAGTAACTGATCCTCAACTGAATTATTCAGCTTTTTTATCAACAGACTTATTTCTTCCCTCTTTATTCTTAATTTGCCTATTCATAAATCCCACTGCTTTGTCAGTCATAAGAAATACTTTCCAGTAGCTTTGACAAAGCAAAAATTAGCAGGGGAGAGAACTGGCACATAAACGCTTCGCTGCAAAATACTTCCTTGCAACGTAAGATATTTTTCTCTTCCTGCAGGTTTAATGCCAGCAGAAATCAATGCGATCATCTCAGCTAACTCTCCCACGCGGTGCTCACCGCAGGGCTTCCCCCTCCCGCCCTGGGACTTTGGGGACAGTCCCTGGGCTGTCCCTGCCGGGGGTGTTTTGGACCCCCGTTTTTTTGGCAGCTGAGGGAGGGAAAGGTGTGCAGTGGGTGGGGAGTCCTGGTGCCACCACTCCGGTCCCCACCGGCATCCCCAGGGGAACAGCTTTGCTTTTAGAAACTCTGCTTTGGGCTGGAAGGTCCCGAGGGGCAGAAGGAACGTGGTCTTCGGTAGACGGCTCTGTTACTCCGTTTCCTTTGCTCTTAAACAGTGGTATCTTCTCTCCAGCCTGCGATTGCCTGGCTTTGACTTGGAGCCATTGGATCTCATTATGTGAGCTTGTGCGGGTCGTGGGTGTTTCTAGGGGAAATACCGGTGATCATAAATCTTTCTGTTTGATCTGCAAACATCAATCTCCGCTGATCTGAAGAAGACTCAAAGGTTACAGTGAGAGTTTGAGTCAGAGGGGAAGAACTAGATGAAAATCTTAGTTCTGTAATTTTATTAGGAATTGGGAAATATTTTAACAGGGGGATTAAATGTATCTTTAAATACTGAACTTAAAAAGAAGGAAGGGATTTGTTCAACTGACACACCGGAGGAATTGTAGGACCTTAGAAACAATTTGTAGAACCTCATTAAATAGGAGAAGGCTCTGCGAATCTGTCCAGCTTTCCCAAAGAACTTTGAACCTTCATTCTGGCTCCCGTCTGCAGCTATTTGCTGCTGCGGCTGCAGAGCAGTAACCTGCCTGCGGCCACCACGAGCCACCGAGCCACCTCCCAGGACCCGGGGGCTGCAATGCAGGGTGGTAAATGCAGTCAAGGTCAGGGTCCCTCCTTGTCATCACTGCCGATTCTCCCAGCTTCTCCAGGTGATGGCTCTCCCCGAGGCTCACGTTAGCCCAAGGAGTGGAAGGGGCAGTGGGTGCCTTGGGTGAGAGGTGGGAATTTGGGGGGGTGAGATGTGGTCTTCCTTCTGCTCTGGAAACATTCTGGGCATGTTTAGTTTGGAGAAGATGAGGCTGAGGGGAGACCTCGTTGCCCTCTACAACTACCTGAAAGGAGGGTGTAGAGAGGTGGGGGTTGGCCTCTTCTCCCAAGGGAATTATGACAGGAGCAAAGGAAACAGTCTGAAGTTGCGGTAGGGGAGGTTTAGATTAGATATTAGGAAGAATTACTTTCCTGAGAGGGTGGTCAGGCACTGGAACAGCCTGCCCAGGGAGGTGGTGGAGTCACCAACCCTGGAGGTATTTAAGAAACATAGACTTGGCACTTCAAGGCATGATCTAGTGCCTGAGATTGTTGGGTTGGGTGTTTTGTTTTGTGGGTTTTTTTGGTGGTTTTGTTTTGGGTTTGGTTTTTTTTTGTGTGTGTGAGTATGTATGGTTGGACTCAATGTTCTCAAAGGTCCCTTCTAACCATGAAGATTCTGTGATTCTGTGATTACCTCGTGTTTCTGCTGCAAAGTGTCTCCTCCTCCTCATCTCCTTGTTTGAAGGTATCACAGAAGGGAAACCAGTGATGCTGTTGCCATTTTTCCCTCTCTGGAGAGCAGGCTGGGAGAAGACACAGAGGTGCCGTGGGGATTGGAGGTAGTTGCTAGGGGGTGACATCTTGGACTCGATATCCTTGCACCCCGCTGTAGCATGCAACGGTCAGGGTGTGCTGTGCTGGTGGCTCGTGGGGACATGCCACCCAGCCCTGCTGTGAGCACCCCACGTGCTGCGGATTTTTGCCTCCTGGGATGTGAGGGACGCTGGAGATTTTGGCAGCAGCACAGAGAGCAGCTGGGGTTTCTGGCACCCAAGAAGCTACTGAAGATGGCTTACATGTTTGAGAGGCACTTGGATATGTCAATGCTGAGGAAGGAATGTCCCTACACTTCCCTTCTCCCTTGTTTCTTGCGTGGGGGTGCGGGTTCCCCACTCTTTGGAGCTCCAGCTGCGAGTGAGACTCCCTGTGCAAGGAGCCTTGGGAGTGTCACTCCTTTGGCACGGCTCCGGGGCTCTCCTGCCAGCCTTGTGATGGTGTTTCCCGGTGTGCTGGCAAAGTGTCCTCGGCTGCTGCTGCCCTACTGCGTGGTGGGGGACCTCATGGTGTGTGGTGGGGGACCTCATGGTGCATGGTGGGGGACCTCATGGTGCGTGGTGGGGGACAGAGCCAGCAGTGGTGGTCCTCTCATGGAGAAGGCAAGCCCTTCAGCCACTGCGGGTATTTAACACTGTCTTCATGCTGCCCGAGCCCTGCTCTGTCTGGTGGCAGAGATGCGCAACAGCATCAAAGACTAACAAGTGCCCTGAGGAATGTGGATTTGAGGGACAAGGCCTCTCATCACCCTCCCTCCAGATTTTAATGGCCATCTGATGTCTAGAAGTTGGCAGCAGAATGAAACCCCACCCTATATCCTCTTCCCTGCGTGATCTGTGCTTTGTGCCCACGAGGGGAGAGCTGTCACAGGTGCCACCGAGCAGAGGGACAATGCTTTACCAAACCCTTAGCACTGTCCGAGCTTTTAGGTCTTCCCTTGGACACAGCAAGGGCACAACTCAACCTTTGGGGGAAGGAAGGGACAAAACACAGGGCAGAGGCTGCCCATGCTCCGGGGGAGCTGGGGAGGGAGAAGGAGGGAGAAGGAAAGGGAGGGGAGATAAAAGGAGGTGGTGGAGGGCTGCTCCCTCCAAAGAAATTTCCCATTAGGGTGGCTTGAACAGCCCATGGCGTCCCCTCCTTGAGGAAGGTAATGGGCTTTCTGCAGAGCTCTTTGCTCTACCAGGAGGGAATGAGAAAGCAATGTCAAATATATGTTTGAAATGTCAACAGAAGGGCCCTGCAAGATTGACTGCAGTCTCGTGAAATATTTAATTCTTTCTGTCCTTATGAAGAGAGATGTTATTCTGGATGAAAGATTTATACAGGGGGAGGAGGGCAAAGGAGGAAGGGAAAGAGAGGGGGAAGAGGCGTGCAGGGAGAGGGAAGGGACCGGCTGGCTCCCTCTCTCCCTGCTACCCCTAACCGGGTGCCTGTTTGATCTGTCTGCCTGTTACTCATCGCTGGAAATGTTGGATGTTGCTTCATTATCTCAGCCTCGTTTATTTCTATCAGCCCATCTTCCCTTTCTGCTGCCTTTATCTTCGCACAGATGTCTGTCGCAAAGCATGTGCCCACCCGCACGTCGGCCACCGAGCCCCAGGCAGCCCACCCCAAAGCACAGGGTACCAGGAGCTGGGGACACCGGTGGCGGCGTGGGGCCCTGGTGGGATGGCCACGAGGAAGCCATCCATGCCAAATGGTGACACGGGGGTGTCACATTGAATACGATGCCCCTTTTCCAGGCCTGCAGGTTTTATGCTGCTTGAGGGAGAGGTCTTGTTTTCCCGTGTGGGGTACTAGCATCTGATGCTGCAGATTTGGGGGGACACAACTAGGCTGAGGGGGACGGGGAGGGCAAGGAAAGCATTCCCCTTATCTCCTCCCTGCTCAGCGCCATCATCTGCTCTGCGTTCAAAGGCTCACTGCCTGTCCATCTGCTTGGGGTCTGCTGAGCTGGGGGCCTCCTGTGAACAGCCAGGTACCTCTGGGTTCCAGAGGGACCCCGTCCCCCCAGTGACACGCCGGGGCTGTGACCCTCATCCTGCCCTGTGTCCTGCTGCGAGCTCCCGAGGGTGACAGCTGACCCAATCGATGGGTCCTTCCTCACTCTCCCTCCCCAGCAGGGCTGGCACCCGAAGGGGGAGTGGGATGGATGTCTGCAGACATGCTCACCCGGAGCCTCCTGGGCAGTGGAGCTTAGCGGAGGCCTCTGGCATCTGTTGTAATGTCAATAACAGCGATAATCCATCTGAGGTCGTGTTAGCGAGGCCAGAACCGGCTGAGGAAGCATCTCCCCTGCCCTGCAATCCTTGAGATAGAAAAGAAACGAGTTCCCACCAGCAACAGAAACAGAGATGTAAAATTCCAATAGCACTAAAAGAAAAAAAAAAAAAGAAAAAAATCTTAAAAAACCTTTTAAAAAATCTCCAACCTTTTGATTCCACTGAATGAGGGATTTTTTTTAATAATTTCAAAACATTTTGATAGTTGCTTTTCATTTCTAGTTCTTTTTGCAAAACTGTAAATTACCTTAGATTTATTAATCTAAAAATTGATTTTCTTTCATTTCAAATGTGTCAAAAATGGGACATTTTGACCTTCTGAGCCTTTCTCCAGAATTTTTGTGAAATGGGTAATTTGTCACAATTGATCCTTTTTTTGGAAGGCTTTGAATTTCAACCAACTGGTATTTACTGACGAAAACACACTTAGTTGACAAATTCCCAAACCAGCTCTTTTCAGGCAGTGGCTGTGATTTTGGGTTTCCAGAGCGGAGCAGAGAAAGGTTTTGGTACATGATTAGGAGCTTTCACATCCTGGGTAGCGACGCATCCTGCGAGTGGGCACCTCATGGAGGGTTCCAGCTCTCTGTACCTGCCTAGCTCAGCTTCAAAGTGGAGACCTGGAGCTGAAGCGGGTGGTAGTGTCCCCTCTCGAGGCCCCTGGGCCACCCGTGTCCCCACTGTTCTCTGTGGTGCAGGGCAGAGCAGCTCAGAAACCTGCTGTTCCCCTCGCATCTCCCCGCCGAAACCACACGCACCGGCATCGCTGCCATCCGAGCTGTTATACTCACTGCAGCGTTAAACCTTGATAAATGCCTTTAATATTTAATTGGTCTTTAAAAAACATAAATAGGCAGGATATTAAATGCAACTCCTCAGGCAGAATAAAGGCGGGTAATGTATGTTACCCAGCGACTGGTGGCATCTTTTGCAAAATGCACTTAATGTGGTTTGAGAACTGAGAGCTAGGGAAACGTTTCCTTTCCTTCCGCACGCCGAGGGGAGCGGGAAGCCGGCGGTGCCAGGGAAAGCCCCTTTCCTTCCACCCCGTGCCCCACAGCCGTGCAGAGCATGCCGGGTGCGGAGTTTATAGGTGCTCGAACACGGGTACTTCACTGTCTGCGGAAATGAGACGTGAGCCTTCGTTACGCACCCTCCAGGGTTCCTCTGGGGCCCCGGTGCCTGCTAACGAGATCACCAGAGGCCCCTCCTGCTCCAGCCTCCGCCGGCTGCCTCAGCCAAGTGGGAGCTGTTAGTTCCAGCCATTAAAGACTGTTTCCTGAGGGTCCAGCAGTTGTTGTGCAATTTGCAGTAGCAGATAGGGGCGAGAAGCACCGGAACGTTCAGACGGGAATACGGCAACAGAGCCAAATGAGGATGCTGAGTCCTAGGGCTGTGTCCTTTGTGGGTGACAGCGGTGGCAGTTCCTCCAACCACAGGGCATCGAGGTGAAGTGGTACCCACTCCGGATTTTGCAGGATTTGCCTGCAAATTCCCACCTCCAGCTGTGCCAGGTTTTCATAGGACATCGACTCCAGCCCCACACGTCCTGGCGTGAGCCTGTGCCTCGGGAAGTCGATTCCACTGCCCCACTGAGACAAAAGATCAGGGTCCAGAGCTTGGGTCTGGCACTTGCTAAGAGCAAGTTGTGGACTAGAAAGCAGATGTGTGGGCAAATAACCCTTGGGAAAACTAAACCAAACAAAAAAAGAGTCCCTACTCAAACATCTTTTGAAGTTCACAGGAGGTTCAACTGATGTGCTAAGGGAAAACTTAGGTTTTCAGGGAGGCTGGGGTTCAGTCATTCCCCCCCTCACCACCCGAGCCAGCAATCCTCACAGAGGAGATGGGAGTAATGCAATGAGCATCTCCCCTGCCATCACCAGCACACTCATCCGACTCCTTCAGCATTGCCAGCACAAGTGGTGGGTGAACTTCCACACCTCTAGAGGCTGATTTTTCAATCAGACGAGCACTTAAGCCTCCCAGAGTTCAGGTACTTGTCTCTCCGCTGCCACTCCTGCCTCTTCAGTGCAAACAAGTGGGCTGGAGATCCCCAGAGAGCAAACTCTGCTATGAAGTTGCTAGTGCCTGGGGCTCGCAGGTTGGGGGTGGCACGAAAATAGCCGCTCTTTGAGCTCAAGCTCCCTGTTGTTCACCCACAGCAGTGTCTCAGCCACCACCAGCTTCTTCTAAATATGGAGAAACGCTGCAGGCCATTCGGCAGCAGCGCCGGGGAGCTGCCACTAAACGCACGGGAATAATGATCCCGCTGCTGGGCGGCCCTGGAAGAGCAGAGATGTCGGGAGGGAGCGGAAGCAGCAGCAATAATAAAGAAGGAGCGATCTGGCAGGGAAAAGCTTGATCTGAGGGCTAGGTGACAGGTCTGCCGGGGCTTTTCCTGCGCAGGCTTGAGGGAGGGACCTGGGACTTGTTGGAGGGAGGGAAGGAAGAGGCAGGAACAGTTTACGCCTCACCTGGACAGCATTCAACCTACCGCAACTATGCCTTCGTGCTCAGCGGGGAGATCCCTTCTGCTCTTCCTCTCTCCAGATGGAGCGGGCGGGGGTGGCACGCAAGCCTGGATCAGGCAGCTCCCGCAGCCGTGCCCCGGGGTGCAGGCAGTCCCTGCCTGCCCTCTCCCTGCCGCCTGCCCGAGTCTGAGCCCGGCAGCCACCCTGCACCGACCGGCAGAGCAGCGTTTCCCACACGGAGCAGACGCAGGGTCCTACGGGACCCGCTACACACACGCTGATCCTTCTTCTCTCATGAAGTTCCTCAAAACCCACCCAAAAGCAACATGGAAGAAGTCAGTATAGTCCGGCAGGAGCTGGCAGCATCCACCTCTCTAGCCTTTTCCTTTCTCCACTTTTATTCTCCCTCTTCTGCAGAACCAAAACATTTTGGAGACTCTGCACTCTGTGCTAGCCTATTATTCACAGAACCTCCTATCTCCCTGCTTCAGGATGCTGCCTGGATCCGACCAATTACCAGCTCCCTTGATGTATAACACCATAAAACCCTTAACCTCATTATAGAAAATTTCTTTTGAATGGCCTTTAAAAACCATCTCATTACACAGGAAGAACTGTAATTACCTTTAACAAGACAGAGATATTGTGCGAGCGAGTGCGTTTGGGCTGTCAAAACAGCAGCGGTGGGAGTTCGTCTCCAGCCGGTTTCACCACAAGGGCAAACACTTTGTAATTCCCTCCCCTGCCCCGCGCTTCATCCCGGCCCTCCTCCTGCCTCTCATTCCTCCCTTCTCCACGCGTTTGCCGGGCAAACACAACTCCTCGCTTGGCTCCAATTTCCAAGATAAAGCCCATCTTCCCCAGGTCTCATCTGTCTAACACTCCTGGTCTCTGCAGTCTCTGCAAAGCCTGTCCCTGCTCTGAGATAACGCATGGTCAATGCTGTCCAAGGGCTGCTGGTGCCTCTGCACTGAGGGTTGGGCTTGGCCAAGTGGAGCCAAGGAGGAGGGGACGATGTGGCTCCCTGGACCTGCCATTGCCATGGCCCCAGAGTGCATGGGCTGCAGGGACGACACAACCTTTCCCAAGTAAGGCCAGCGGGTTTAACAGGGAGCGCTGAAAACCGCTTTGCCTTTGCTGCCTTCCAGGCAAGAAGACAAATGCTTTTTTCTAGGGCAAAAATCCTGTCTCAGCACCTTCCAGCTTTGACCTGAAGGGCAGGGGTCCATCCCATGAGCCTGGTGGGGTTCGGCTTTTTGCTGCCATGTTACAGCTCACCCTCGGAGGGGTTAAGTTGTTTTCCGCATGCTTGTGACTCAAAGAAGATATTTTTTTCCAAACAAAAATTTTTCCATCCCATCTGTCACTAATGTCAAAGCACTCCTATGCCCAGATCCAGATTTTTTTTTTTTTTTAAAAAAAAAACCACCCTAAAAATCTAACATTATTTTAGAAAAATCTGAGTACGTGTCACCAGAGCTGTGATATTTTCCATTCCTTGGAAAAGAGCTGTTGCAGTTTTTAACCCTCTGTGTTCCTCCCGAGCAGCTCCACCACCCTCGGCTCTGCCCCTGTCTCCCTGTCTCTGCCTCTAGCTTCGTTATTTCTGTCCTGGAAAAAAAACACCAAAAACCTCTGGGTTTTTTTCTGGGTGTGTTTTCATATTGAGAAAGGAGAAGCCTGTCAAGTGCCATTGACCCATTTCCAGCATGTCTAACCCCCGGCAGCCCGGGCAGGGCTCACTCTGATGTTACGCGTTGATTCTGTGATAGAGAAAGAGCATTTAGCATGTATTTCTCCGTTTTTTGAACATTTATCAACAACTTAAGAAGTCAGGGGCTGGACGCAGGGGGCAGCCAGCCCCACTGGGCCCTCCTGCTGAGGCCCGTGAGGGAGCGCAGGCCTCGGCCAGGCGGGAGCCGGCCTGACACAACTAACTGGAACCGGTCTCCTCACAGCAGCCTCCCAGCACTGGTTGTGCTGCTGGCGGTACTGGGAAATGGCACCAAAGCCAGTATGGGGACTGGGGTGGCTGCCCAGAGGCAGCACAGCCTACCCAGCAGCCCCCACCATGGGTGGCTCATCCCCAGCGGCACATGGACCCCCCCCCACATGGACTCCGTCACTTTGTCTGGCCACGCTGCCAAAATATGGTCATCTTTTGCCACAGGGAGGAGGAGAGGGCGGACATGGGGAGCCCAGCTGCTGTGAGGCAAGTGAATTGCTGAAGGACCTTAATTACCCTAAGCAGCCCCACCCGGAGCCTCCACCTGACCTTCGCTAACCCCTGCTCCAGGAGCCACGTTTAAGCTCAGGGCTGGGCCCCCACTGCTTCCCTGAGCTTCAGCGTGGGTGGACGTGTCTCCTTTTGTTCCAGTCTGGGCTGCTGGACCTGGTTTGTTGCTGTTGACAGACCTGGCTGCAGCACCAGCCTTTGCCTGTGGTGTCTGGAGCCATGGGAGCTCCCATTTTGGAGGGTACCCTCTGCTCCTGGCTCACCTTCCCTAGGAGAGCAGCCAGCCCTCGCCGCCCCAGGGGATGTGTTTTGAAGCCACCTGGTGAGTTTTTACCCCATGGTAGAAGACTGATAGCTGAGCTCTGGAAAGGCATGGTCTTTCCTACCACCTCCCTGTTAGCAGCTGCCTGGTTGAGGTTCCCAGTGTGTTGGAGTTGGGCTTTCTTAACGTACTGTGCTCAGGACTCTGGGCATGTTGAGGGCCAGCATGGAGAACCAGGCTGGCTTTACTTGTGTTATCCACCTGGGGTCCTGCTCAAGATCTGCAGGGCTCCTGGGTGCTTTCTTGGGGCTGGAGCCTGTGTCTGGGAGGAAGGTGAAGCCTTTTGCTCTCTCCCCTCTGGAGCAGGCAGAGGTGGTGGCAGGTTTTCAGGGAGGGGATATCATGCTTTTCTTTCATGTAAGATGGCTAGGCTGGACTGTGGTTGAGCAAAAGGCGGTGAGTGAAGCAGCTGTGCTGTTTGTGTGTGTGCCATGCCTGCCCAGCAGAGTGCTGTGTTTGCCCGCCTGCCCGGCAGCCTGCTAGCAGGGCTCCATTTCCCTTTCACTCCCCTGAATGCCTCAGGGGAGGCCTGGACTCCAGACAGTCTCCTCTTACAGCTACTAAAGTAATCATCTGAGGTAGCTGCCTTCCCTATCCCAGTGTGCCAGAGGCTCTGAGAGATATTCTTGGTCCTCTCCCTGCTGGCACCACTCAAGTAGGAGCCTCAGGGTTCTGCATCAGGCCACTGGTGACCATTTCTGCAGCCTCCCCCCTGCCTTCCTGGGTTCTGTGGGGTAGGAGCACAGCCCTGGATTGCACTCTCCTGGGTTGCAGGGTATTTGTTGCAAGTATCTGTAGCAAGCCTACTGCAGGGCGCTTTCCTGGGCAGGTCCGTTGGGAGCAACAGTCGGTCTGGTTGGTGTGGGTCCCTTCCACCCCAGGGACACTGTGGCAGGATCTTTGCCTCTGGGGCATCCCCGTGAAGCAGGTCTTGGTCTGCAGCCTGCGTCAGCTGAGGAGCGTTCCTGTCCCCCTATAACCACCCTCCTGAGAGCAGCCTTGCTCAGCCTCAATATCTCTGACCTTTTCAGTGTTGTGCAGTGGCATTGGCTGCTGGAGCCACCTTCGGCTCTGCTCGCTGCTTAATGGGCCTGTGGGGATGGAGGGGAAATGGGCAGCCAATAAAAATACAGAATATTGAAAAGGTCAGAGCTGTTTGGTGTGAGACAATAACTCACAAAACTTCTGAGGCATTGAATCTCCACTCACTGCCAGCCCTTAGTTGCATTTGCTGTGGGGTGGCTTGCGTGGCCCTTCCCAGAGCATGGGGTAAAGACTCAAGCTGGGCTCTTGAGGCAATGGTGAGCTTTGTAGGGATGCAATACCTCTGATTTTGCACACTGGTGGCACCTCTGCAAGCTTTATTGGAGAAATCCTTCTTCTGAAGGTGGGCTTTGCTTTCAGCCTCCCTGTGTGGAGGGATTGATGCCTCTGTGGCTGGGGTGTTTGCTGATATTTTTTGTGAGCAAGTTCCTGCCATGATCACAATGGCAGGGAGCTGGACAGATAGGTAACTGGTTGGGGTTGTTCCAATGTCGTGCTCTGGATCAGTGTCCCTGGTGCACAGAGGTGGCAGGAACCACAGAGCTCCTGAAGAGTACTTGGTCCTCCTGGGTGCAAGGAGCTCCTGCTCACCCCAGATGGTTGGTAGCTGAGGGTGCGTATTGTCAGATGTCCAGCTGGCTTTTCTGTGCCCCTCTCTTTGGCAGCTCACCTATGAGGGGTGACCTGAGCCTCTCCTGCTTGCTGACAAGAGCAAACCTCTCCTGAAAAGCTGTGCTGGTCTAGCAAATGTGTCCTTTCTGAGGGCAGGGAGGGGAAACATGCATGTGAAAGTTCTCCAACTGACTCCACTTCTCCAGCATTAGCACAAGAGGGAGTCCCCCCTTTCTGCCTCTGACCCCTTCTAGTTCTCCACCTCTGTCCCAGCACATCTGTCTACTTGTCCTCTGCCACAGGCCACCAGATGGTGGGGACCTCACCTCTCCAGCCAAGGTACATTGGATGGCCCTTTGTGGTGGCAGAGCAGGGCCTAGTGATCTTGCCATATGCCTGGCTATGGAAACATGCTGGAGGCCTGACAGATACTGGGAGCAGAGGTCTTTTAAAAACCACTTATTTCACCTCACCAAAACCATCATGACAACTTGCTGGTGAAAGCACCATACTAGCCCTGTGCCGTAATGACAGTTATTGGAAAATATCAAACAGCACTTTGTGCAGTTCCCTTTCCTGTGGGCAAGAGGCATTTGGAAATGACAATTCATTGAGTTTAGGAGTGAAAATTTTTGAGCACTGGAAGTGAAAACAAAGGAGCTGGGGGAAATTGTGGGCCGGTGCCAGGCAGGCAGCAGCCAGGACTGTGCCCTGGCACTGCAGCGGGTCTCCCCCTGGATGCTCCATTCCTTGTCTGGTCGCTGATTTCTCTGTGGACTCTATGCCCAGTGGTTGGGGCTTGCCCAGTTTTCTGGCAGAGGAGACTGAGTGTTTTATGCTACTTCCTTTGGTTAAACGCGATGGCTGGATTATCCCGGCAGCCGTGTTCCTGCATGCCCAGCTCTCGTGTGCACCCAAACCCCGGCCATGGGCACTGTGGACGTCTGCCCAGCCTGGTGCTTTTTACAGCTCTTAGCTTTGCTATTTCAAGTCTTCATGTGGTGTCCCGGGGACAGTCTTTTGTGTGACGTGTAGTTCAGTAAACATGTAATGTGTTGTTTTAGGGTTTTATTGCTTTTATGCAGCACTAATGTAATGCTATTCAGAGAGCTTTGGCATGCCTATTAGCAGCTGAAGTGGAGTAAAGGAAGGATGTTCTTCCTCTCCAAGCCCATCATCTTCCCCTCTTGATGCTCTTAGCCATGATATAGTGGTCTAAAGAAGACAACTTGTCTCTGTTAGCACTCAGTGAAAAAACAGTCAATGGGACTGTTAGAAGTGATTATGGATTGGCCTTGTTTTTAAAAGGGATCTGAAATATTTGCCCAGAGTCCCATTGGAGCATTTTCAACTCTTGTGAAAACCTTCTGCTAGACAACTTGTTTCTAGAGTTCCTTTCGGGATTTGCTCTCAGATTTGGGGTGACCTCCATGAGGAACTGCAGATGTTCATAAGGGCTTTAGGAGGTGTCATCAGTATGTGTCGCACCCCCCTGCAGCTCGTGAGGAGGCTGTCAGGCCTTAGCTATGTGCTGGATGGGGTTAGAAACACTTTCCTCCCTGGGATTCCCCTGATTCAGGGTAGGACTTTGCTCATGTGTCTAACTGCACCCGGATCAGCTTCGTCCAGGCTGTTCCTGGGCAGTGATGTTGCCCTGAGAGCAGAGCCTTGTGCCCCTGTCCCACGTTGCTGCAGTAAGGAGCATGAATTTGTGTGTGTGGGTGCTTCCAGCAGGTTGTTAAGCTGCTGCTATTCTGGATTGGCTCTTCAACATCTTGCTGGCTTGGACCCCTAGCAGTTAGTAGTTGTAATACCTAATTTAAGTCTAATGGCACTCACTCAATCTGCAGTTCCCAGAATGTGTAAGTGACATAGATTAATATTACACAGGAAAAAGTCAAGCTTCCAGTGCGAGATCAATAGATCATAACTTGGTGACATTTGAAAATACATCTTATTAGCAGTTCATATTTTGGCACTTTCCATATATTTCCATGAGCCTCCTCCCCCCCCTCCCTGCTGCCTCAGGGTTCCACTGTGCATGTGGTTGCTGATGGCATCAGAAGTCCTGTGAAATAACGTTGCATGTGCTGGATGCCATTTTGTGGCTTTTATCTCATGGAAAATAAATGCCCTGATGGAGAGAGGTGAGAGTGCTGTTGGTGACTGCGGTGCAGTGACCAGGAGCCATTAGCATCTTCCAGCTGTAATGATTAGGGCTTTTTTCTGAGCTGGTTCCAGGGCATCTGCCCCAGCAGGCACCTTGCTGTTGACATTGTGTGGTGGTGCTGCTGCCACCAGCCTTAACAGAAAGATGAGACTGGGAGAGCAAAGGGAGCCCGTGGTGGCCCTCCTGTGAGGGTAGAGGCTCCCTGGAAGGCCAACACAGGGCATGCCTATGTGACCTGGACTGTGCTGTTGGTGAGCAGAGGCTTTGTGCTTTGAGGCCACAAACCAGCACCTTTAACCAGCATTAATGAGGAAAGGTAATATGAGGGACCCCCACACACACACACCACCATTGCAGGGCATGTCCTTGCCTCACAGTGACCCTTCTCAGCCACAGTGTATGAGGATCTTTGCATGGAGGCCCTTGTTTGACAGCTTAAAGTGACTTCTTCAAGGACAGGGCTCAAGGTACAGGCTGAGTCTGTCTGGACTCTGGACTGGGATCTCCTGTAATTCCTGTGCTTATCTCCTTCTTTTCCCACGTGCCGCGGATGGTGCCGGGCTGATTTGTCTGCATGAGTCAGGCTCTTTGGCAATGAGTTCAGAGCTGAGTTTTGCAGCCAGCTGTAATGATATCTCTTCAGGGCACGCACATGCATGTGCATGCACCTCTCCCTCACATGTCTTGCTCTGCTTTCTCCTCCTTGGGAGGAAGCTAATCTCCTCCACAGCCCTCACCCAGCAGAGCAGATTAGAGCAGCTCAGGGCTCCTCCTGTGCTGGGGAGGAATTGCCAGGATCAGAGGTTTGGATCGTAGCTGTGGGGGATGATCCCTCTTTCAGTAAGCCCGGCTGAGAAAGGTGGTGTGCAGTTATTCTGCATCAGTGAAGTATGCTAGAGAAGATGCACTTTCCTCTGGTCCCCAGAGTCCATGGGAGCTGTGCTGAGTTTTGCTCAAATGGAAGATGCTTGTGTACACTTCTCTAAGCAATGAAGTGACTCAGGTTGCCCACTCAGTCTTCTCTTTCCACAGACTGTTCCCAAAGTCCCTCCGGATGTGTCTGAAGCATCCTAAATAAGACCTGTGCGCGCTGTGCTCCGAGGTGGAGGCTGTACTGAGATGCTCAGGAAAAAAAATAGGCCACTGCTTTTCTCACGCAGGCAGGCATTTAAAGATCCTGTGCGGGAGGAGTGTGGGCATGCGGCTAAATCAGAAGTGAGGAGCCGTCCCCTCCTTTGGCACCTCACCTGCCTTGCATGAAATGGGGACATTTTGAAGCCCAGGCTGCAGGCTGGCTGGCTTTTTTTGGTAGCTTTCTTGATGGAGCTAGCTTTGTGCAATGCTCCTACCATCCAGCAGAAAATGCTAGGGAGAAGTAGCTTACTTTTTGCTTTGCTTTTCTGGCGAGGATTTCCAAAATGGCTCAGTTTTGGGTATTTTTTTTTCCTCTGCTTTTAGAAAAGTGAATGGCAAAACTGGCTTGCCCAAAGTGGGATGAGGTAATCAAACTTGCAGGAATCCCTGCCTTGCTCCCCTGATCATTTCCCCAGCCAGATGCCCAGGCAAAGCATCTATCTTTGTCTTCCAACCTGAGATGCTGTCTCTTTACTAATTAAATGAGGAATATCATCTCTTTATATTTCTGTCAGCTGATTTCAAATTAAAAAGGGACCTATAGGACCAAGAAGAACTTTATCTTCCCTTTGGGAATCACCCTCCTTTTTATTTAAGTTTTTTTGCAGACTGATAATTCCATCTGAAGGTCTCCTGTGGTACTGCGGTAACCCTTGGATGTGATTCAAGTGCATCCTGGCCCCCGGCGTGTGCTCATTGCCTCCTAATTGCTCTAAATAAGTTGGGAATGATGAAATTAAAGTGCCATTGATATCAGACAGCCCTGCCACACTGCAGTTACAGGCGTGTGAGGGAAGTGTGGACAGATGGGGAGATGTTAGGATAATAGGTATTAAATGTAGATTTTACCCTGTTTGGGACCCCTGTCTAAGCACAGTTCAATTTCTCAGTGCAGCAAGTTTGGCGGGTTCCACGGTGGTGCCCCTGCTGAGCGTTTGGCACAGGTTGGTTAGGTATAGGACATAAACCTGAATGACCTCCCTTGGTTCCCCAGAGATTCCTAGATTTTGTACTCTCCAGGGGCAAAATACACAAAATAACCCTGAGGCCACGCAATGTCCCCAGTGTGTAAATCCTCAGTTGCCAGCCCTTGGGGCAATGTGATCAAACTGAAGCAAGTAGGTGTGGGCTGTTGAGGTTCATCAGACAGGCGGGGTTTGTGCTTATATTCACTCCCTTAATCTGTAATGGACTGACAGCTTGAGTTTTGGGTTCTCTGGCATTGAACCCAGAAGAGAGTGGGGTGTCCTCTTACCCTGGCATGCGGGAAAGCGTGCCTGGGAGCGGCATTCCCTGCTCCTGCCTGCCTGGGAAAGCATGCTGTCCCCCAGCATGGGGACAGCACTGTGAGGGATGGTGGTAGGGAGGATGTGGGAGATAGTGGGGCTGGGAGCTGCCCTGGGGAGAGGCTGAGATCTGGTTAGTGTCATTCAGTAGCTGCTCTTGTGATCTGCTCACCTGGAAATGCTGCTGCCTTTCCTTTACTTTGCTCTGAAAGGAAAGAAACATGATTTTTTTAGCATATGTAGTCAAAGGGAAAGAATGACACCTTGGTTTTTGGCTGGCAGTGTTATTGTGTCCCACAGGAGCAGAGGGGCCTGGATAGGACCTGAATCTGGATCATAAGCAAAGGCAGTTTTGTGACAATCTGTTCCCAGCCAAAATAGACTCGGTGTGTAACCCATGGGGTGAAATTCATCCAAATCATGGGGCAGGAGACCAGCAATTCAACACTCATCCCTGTGACTGAGTATCCCATCCCTGATCCTGCAGTGAGAGCTGCCTGGATGTGGTAACGTGATGCTCAAGAAGAGCACCTTGGCCAAAGCACCCCATTTTTGGAGCCTGCAGGGGGTGGCTGGTCACAGAGCTGCAGATGAGGATAAGCTTTACCAGTCTGCAAGCACTTGTGTGCTTGTGTAGCCTTACAGGTGTGTTCAGTTTTGCAATTGTGCAGTTAATGGTTTTCTGAAGATGGATGGCAGGTACAGCACAGCAGTTTTATTTCCAAAAAAATGCCAATCATTTTAATCACTTGCCTAAGATTTGGGTCAAGTCCAGCCACCTGGTTTTGGATAATAACTCTCCCAAGCCTTCTTGAACAAGTCTTATGAAGCATCAGTGTTATCAGGACACTTGAAATGGATGGGAGGCATGCTGACATGGCAGCCAGCTGGCCCACAGGATGGATGGCTGGTTGCAAAGTGATGAAAAGTTACATTTGCTCAGTCTGAGCCAATTCTATTCCTGTAACTGTCCTTGGCTGTGAATTCAGCTTCCCCGTGGCTCACTGGATGCTCACCTGGGGGCCTGTTGCACAGGCTTTGGGTTGAGATGGCAGGATCCCTTGCTCTGGGCAGCCCTCCAGGCTCAGGGCTGATCTTTCAGAGGAGACCTGAAAATTCCTCTAATTTCCACCTGTTGCATGTTTAAAGGCCAAAGGAAAGAACTAATGACCCGGTGGTCTGAGCTGCTCCACAACAGAAGCCAGAAGGTCTCCCCTGCTGATTCTTTTTTCAAGTGCAGTAACTCTGGGTGCACTCAAGTGTGTGGTTCCCAAAGACATGGGAGTTGTGGGGTCTTGCCTCTGCTGGCAGGCAGGAGAGGTCTCTGTGGAGCTCCAGAGAAGCATCCATCTGTTCCTAGCTGGGGCATTTGGAGCAGCCCATTGAGTAAGGGTGCTCCCGGTGTAGCAGTCTGTTTGCATGAGGCATCATGGGCACTGCCCTCATCCTGCAGGAGGTGTTTACAGGTGACTGTAAATTCCTAGAGGCAAGAACACCGGGGTTTGGGTGTTAATTCGTTGAGTTAACTTTCTCAAAAAGGATCTGCAAGCTGCAGGGATGTGAGCATGGTGCCATTTCCAGTGAGTGAGGGGGCCAGCCTTCCTGGTGCTCGGCACCCTGCAGTGCTGCTGCCCTGCTCAGGGGCACCCTCCCACCCATTGCTGCCCTTCCCTCTGCTCGGGTAGAAATGCCATCCCCTCCAGTCACAGCCCCTCCACAGTTGTGCTCACAACCCATCAGGCTGAATTATTGATTAAAGCTAGTGTGTGTGCTGGTTGGTACATCACGCTGCGACCTTGAGATCCCTTCTCAGCGCACCCTTTGTGTTGGCTGGAGCCAAGTTAATCCCTCTCTCCTTGTCTTGTGTGTGTGTTTCTTGTTCATCTCTACTCTTGCCTTGTCTTCCTCTGCTTCTCCTTCCCCTCAGCCACTTCCAGGAGGTGACTGCTTCCGGGCTCCGTGCCTTGGGCTGGGATAAATCCATGCCAGATCCCACCAAGAGCCATCCCCTTCTCTGCCTGGCTGAGCACAGCATGGCACATCCCTGGACCTGCAAGGAACAGGTCCTGGTGCCACTCATCAGCAAATGAGCTGGGCAATGCCATGGCACCGGGGAAGAGGGAAAGCACAGGGCATGGCTGGCTTATCCGTGCAGGCATGCTGGGTTTTGGCCAGTGCTAAAGTTGGCTGTTCCTGCCGGGCAAGGAGAGGGAGGAAGGAGCAGCACTGGGTGGGAAGCCCTGGTGAGCTGGGCTTGGCATGGACGTGGGAGGAGGAAGGGAGTGGTGTTGGCTGTTCCCAGGAGGAGGCACAGGAGCTGTCACCCTGTGTGACCCTCCCCATTTTGGCAGCTGCAGTCAGCTTGGCTATCAAGGGCAATGAAAAAGGCTGAGTGGGCACCAGGGCTTGTTTTACCACCAGGAACTGCTTGATGCTTTAGGCAACTGCCTTGCTGGTCTGTGCCATGCAGAGCCTGGGCGAGGCTTGTTCTGGGGGAGCTTCATTTCTGGGGAGCAAGTCCCTTGGGCTTGCTCCAGCTGAGTGGTGTCCTGGTGGTGGTAGGACAGTTTGTCACACCAGGACTCTGCTAATCGGACTAAGCTTCAGTATCCTTCCAAACAGGGCAGGTCTGAGACCCTGACTAGCACTGAGCAGAGCAGGTCATTATTGGTCCCCACTTGCCCCAGATGGTCCAAGATATACTAGCATTGCCCTGCAAGGCAGTAGGTGGAAGGATGGATTTGTTTTCTCATCTTGATCCCTTATGGCTGAGGCTTCGTGGAAGCCTTTCACCCAGAGGTGAAGTCACTCACCGTGGCCACCTTTAGCAGCTGCTTCTCTGCATTGTGGGTTGTAAATGTCCTCATAATTTAGTGCCTGCAGTGCACTAAAGCAGCAACCTTAGCACAGCCTCTGCATAGTAACTTGAAGAGGCTCTAGATCCTTTGCTCTGGCACAAGGTTACGCTCCTTGACTGCTGTAGCCCCAGTGGCTGATGTCTCCCTTAAACCTGGGTGCCTCTGCCACCTCTGCTGTGTGCCACAGCCAGGAATGCTCCTGGAGGTGGCAGGAACCTCTGTCGTGTCTGTGCATGGGATGAGGGCAGGACCAGACGGCAGCAGGATCCTGCCCCTGGGGTCAGAGATGCTGCAGGGCTCCCCGTGTGGCTCTGGGGTCCTGCCCTATCCCCATCTGAGCAGGCACCAGGCTGGTTACTGAAGCACTGTGCTCCTCCTCACTTGCACCAGGCTTGCCCCTCTGCCCCACCACCAAGGCTCCCCACAACTTGCTTCTGAAAAATAATTCCTTGTTACATAGAGATATTTAGCCTAATCCAGCCAGGAAGGTCAGGCCAGGCAGCAATGCACTCACTTCCCAAATATTTCATTTCTTTCGGCTAAACTTGCTAGTGAAAGGTGTTTTTTCTCCTGCACAGAAGAGAATAACAACTCTGACCTTGAGGAGAAAAAGGATGAGGGTTTGGAGTTTTCTTGCTTTTTTTTGTTGCTATTTTTCTTGCAAAATATTCAAGTTGAGAGGGATTTTTTGCTTAAACAATTTATGCCCAGTGGATAGATTTATTCCGTTCAGCTGCCAGCCACAAGAAAGCCCCGTTATTCCCTGTGGCATGCCTTTTTTTTCCTCAATACTCATAAATACTCTGCTAAATCTGAGTTTCTATTCCTTGCAAACGTGAGTGACCAGGTACTCCTGCCCAATTCCTAATGCTGGACATGCCTCCTTGTAGCCACCTCTCCTCCTTTGCTGGCCTGGCGCTAGGTAACCTGAGTGGTGCTCAGGACCTGCTCCTAGATCTCCCTCCCCATGCCTGGTCCCATTCTGCTCCCTCGTTATTTCCGTCTCGCAGGGACAAAGGCTGTGTAAAAATTGCTTTTTTTGAATGTCCTGGCACCAAGAGGTGCTTTGTAGGCAGCACTTCCAAAATCCCACCTGGCTGCTACCTCCCACGCTCCTGCTCCCAGCCAACACCCCACTGTCCTGGGTTTTAGCAGGAACCAGGCAAAAATGGATTTCCAGGCTGGCTGGGTGGTTTAGCATCATTCCTTCAAGGGAGAAGGAGAAAATGTGAAGGTTTGGTTTCGTTCTGAATGATTTATTTGAATGTGGCAGAAATGCAAAGTGAGTGTTTGGGCTTGACAGCAGAGTTTGTTTGGATTTGGGAGTGGGGAAAAAAAAGAGATTCTTAGAATGAAAAGTGGGCTCAGAGGGAGGGGAAAAAAGGGAGACTTTCTTTTAAACATGTCAAAACTGGCTGCTTTTAATGCAGACTCATCACTTAACGCTCTCTTCTGAAACACCGTTCTATAATACAAGGCATGTTTGCCAGGGTTGGGATTGCTGCAGCCGTGTGGCTTGCTGGTGAGTTGAGCTGTGGTAGCTCCAGAGCTGGTGTGGCACCACCTGCCTGCCTCAGTTTCCCTTCCCTTGTCTGCAGCTCATCTGTGAGTTTTGGGGAGCTCCAGCTGCCTCATCTCATCCCTATCAGGGTGGGCTAATGCAAGGGACCCGTGTGCTGCTGCAGCTCTCTTGCTCAAGAGATTTAATTGAGGTCTGGGCTGAGATCTCTGGCTCACTGCTGCAATGAGCTTGAAGACATAGCATCCCCTTCGCTGATGGGCAGCTTACTGGCTCTGTTTCAAGCGCTTTTGATTTTCTTTAGAGCTCGTGTTTCTCAGCCTGCTCACCTCTCCGCTAGTGCAATGGTTTAGGAACAGATGGGCTTAATTTCCGATTGCCGCCCCCTGAACTTGGGAGGCCATTTGAGTTTGGAGCAAGTCTGCCTCTTATTCCATGTGACTCCATCCGGCAGCTCCAGATCTGCCTTGCCCCTGCGGACATGTAGCCTCTCGTACTGAGGACCTGGCAAAAACCTTTTATTTTGTGCCAAGGAGAGCTCTCTGAAGTAAGATTTTCTCTCTTAGCAGATAACTCTGTCTCTATGTTACCTTAGCAGTACCGACGGCTGAGCATCATCTTATGGTCTGATACTGTTGAGATGCTTAGTCTAAGCTTCATCTAATCCTCTTTCATCTAGCAATCAGGCTAGTGATCTTGCAAAAACAGGTTTTCTGACACCAGTCTTGGCATTTTGTGGTGTGTGCTCGTGCTGGAAGGGTAATGCTCCTGCAGCATCTCAGCGCTGCTGCCCCTGGATTGAGCCAGAGGCAAAAGGCAAAAGAAAATGAACCTCAGTTTCTAACCTGAACTCTGTACCAGACTTTTGCATCTCGGGTTTACGTGTGAGGTCTTGCTTTCATAGGATTTTGTGGCATGTGACTTCCACAGGAAGCTGGGTAAGGAACATAAACCAGGTTTTAATCCAACCCAAAGTCACGGTAATAAAAGATTTGGGGGTTTTCTTGAGGATGTCCTGCTGCATCTGACCTGTTTTGTTCCTCTGCTGCACACTGTTCGTGCACCCCAGGAATCCTGCAGCTCTTTGGGGAATGGTAGGAGTCACAGTGCAAGGAATGGCAAGGAAATGCAGGGTCTTGGGACAGCACTGGTGGGTAATTGGGGAGAGGAAGAGAAAGGAGGATTACAGTAAATTTAAAATATTTCCTGTGTGTTGAGGCCCTGAATTCAGGGCAGAATTTGGGGCTGCTGGATTTTGCTTTTGCTTGAAAACTCTTGGACAGGGAACTTTGCAGTCAAAACCTGATTCCAGCTTGCTGGAGGTGGGAGGTTTGTGTGTGTGGTTCAGTGGGCTCCATTGTGTTGTCCTCCAGCAACACAATGTCATCTAGAAACCAAGCTGGGAGACAAGCCTCTGGGTGTAGGGACGGAATGACCTGGCTGTGGTCCTGGGGGAAGGCAGTGCCTGGGAGTAGCAGCCAGGACCACCCTCCTATGGCCTCAGGGCATGGGAGAGGGGCCATGGGCTTTGCTGTAAGAAAGATCTGCTCAGCCCTAAGCTGGTTCCCAGGTGGTGGTTAGAGCTCATCTCTAGGATCTGATTTTGGCCAGCTCTTAGGTGAACATCGTCCCTCCCTAAGCAAGAGAGGTCAGGTGGGCAAAGCCTTCCTCAATGTTTGTCTGCCCCTGCTGCTGTGGCGTGGGCTAGTTGAAATGATTGATGGCCATGGCTGGGAGGGAACAATCCTTCCTGGAGATGCTCTCCAGCAGGGCAGGTTCCTCAGTTTGGGTTTGCTGCGGGTGTAGTACTTAAGATGTTCTCCTGCTTATCTCTTGTGAGGCCACTGGCATGGAAAGCCCTGTGCTGGCAAGCAGGTGGGCTATTACACCGTGACAACAGGGCAAGAGAAGATGAAAACTGCTGCGTGGGGGGGAGTAGAGTCAGGGAACAGACCTGGCACCAGCCAACCAGTGATCCAGAGATGCACGCTGCCACTGCCTTGCCCTAATCCCTTAGCTGTGCTTGGCCTCAGCCTCCCCAAACCTCCCTCCTTTTCTGCCTAGATTTAATTTTTCTCCCTGCAGCACATCTTCACACTCTTCTTCATCCTGTCTTGCAGGGCTGCGCGTCCAGAACTGAGCGAGGTGCCCCGCTGCTCTGCGTTGGGTCCCATGAGACAGGCAGGACCACCCTGTCCTTCCCACCCGGGGCCGCAGCACCCCCCTCTCCCTCCGCTGCACAGGAAGCCCCTCCAGCACCCGAAACGAAGCTGCAGAGGTCTGCTGCCACGGTAAGACCTCCCTGGGCTTTTGCTTTCCTTTCTTGTGCCGCTTCTCTGGTGAAAGACATGCTACAGGGTTCTCCTCCCTTCCCTGCTGCAGCAGGATGCACTGTGTGTGGGGTGTACGCAGGCCTGCAAAAAAGGCTTTCACCGAACAGCTTATGCACCGAATAATTCAGGTTTCAGTCAACAGAAACAGCTCACAAATTCAGGTTGTATTTAGCAAGTGGTTTTGGCTGGGGAAAAAAAGTGAAACACTGAAAAGTTTCATTTTGACATTTTCAAAATGAAACCTTTCAGCCATCTGTTTCGAGATGACATTTCATTTTGAATTTTTTCTAGGTTTTTTTTTTCAGTGTGGGGGGAAAGCCACCTACAAACAAAATGAAAGCTTCACTTCAGACCAAACAAGATGTTTGATTCAGCCCCGAATTATTGCTGGGGTTTTAAAATTTGGCAAAGTAAAAAAAAAAAAAACCCACAACCTTCAGTCAACCTGATTTCTCAATTTGGCCACCAAAACAATTAGCAAGCAAATGACTCCCTGTTTTCCCAGCCCAAATCCTCAGGATATATTGCTGTTGGGGTTGAGAGGTGAAGAAATGGGTGTTGCGCCAGGGTTGGTGGGTAACACAAGGGTGTTTGGGCAGCCCTGGCAGGCAGGAGGAGGGAGCCTTGCCCTCGGCAGCACAGCGCAGAGAGTGGGGAGGTGGTGGCTGCAAAACCTGCAGGGTTATTTGCTTTGTGTGTGTGTGAGGGAGTCGGAGCTGCGAGGCACGTACTACGCATCGTTGAGTTTTTTCAAGTGAGAGCTTGGGAAGAGCCTGTGGTGGCAGAACATGTTGTACCAATGACTTTGGGGATGGCAGGAGAGACTCTGTGGGAGCTAATTTTAGCTACGTCAGAAAGCTTGTGCCTGCAAGGAGAGCGTGCTGTGCTGAGCCCACCTGGGAGCTGGCATCCTCCTGGGAATGGGATGGAGCCCTGAGGCTGTGATGGTGGCCACTGGCGCAGGTGGCCAGACCCATGCTGGCTGCCACGGGTGCATGGCAGGTCTCACCCAGCCCTCTTTGCTTCTCCGCAACATCTGTGCCTGTTATTGCAAAGCTTTCACTGCCTAGTGTTTGAGAAAGTCCAGTTTAGGGGGAGATGTGACACTGAAGGGACTTTCTGGTCTGCCTGGAAGGTGTTCGCAGCTGGGCTTGTCCTGCCCTCTGGGTTTCTCCCTCTGCTGGCCTGAGGAGGGAGGAGAGCCGGAAAGGGCTGGGGAAGCAGCAAGGAGGGGGAGACAGGAGGCTGGTTTGCATGACCAAAGCATGGAGGTCAAGGGTTCAAACATGTCAGCTCGGCTTGGGGTCAGAAGATGTAGCAAAGTCATGGGAATGAGGGAGAAACCCCACCTCCCAGCAGCACCTTGCCTTGCAGAAGAGCAGTTGGGCTTAGTGAGGGCCACAAGCTGCTGATGCAAGGCAGAGGGACAGTGCCTGGTCGTGAACAAGACCCTACCCATGGGGCTGCAGAATAAGCCTCCATGGGTTCCTCTTGGCTCCTTAATGACAAGGAGGAGATGGTCTGACCATCCCATCACTGTGAGAGCCTGGGCAGCCCTTCCACCATGCTCTTGCAGCTCAGCTGAAAGCTGAAGCTATCTAATTGAGAAAGAGGCTTCATTTTGCCTTTACTACACCCTTTCCACCCCAATTCATTCCAAATGTGGCCTTATCAACAGCCACATTGCAGAACTGCTGGACATGGAGGCATGTGGTGGAAGGGAAGTTGCTGTGCCTGGGAGGGGCTGCTGGACCCCTCCCTGCTGTGGGGCTGGACCTTTTATCGGGAAGGAGGAATGGAGGGCTGAATTGTAGTGGGGAGAGTAGGAGAGACCCAGCATCGTGCCACAAACAAAATCTGTGCAGCAGTGTGGGAGGGCTGCAGGAATGCATCCTCCGCTGATTTCCTAGGAGGAGTGTGCTGCTGGCATGTCCCCGGCTCCCAGCAGCCTGGGCGCACAGGACTCCCACTCCAGCAGAAAGGCTTAAAATACAAAGAGTACCAGGCAGGTGTCTCGGTATGTGGTGGGACAGCAGGTGTTTGATATCCATTCTTGTCTGCTTCCCATGCTTTTGTCAGCACTGGTTCCCCGCTGAAGCGTTACAGGGTTGCTGCCTTTGTTGCAGAGGTAAAAATTGGCTGTTCAGAGCTATGTGAGATCAGAAGGGATCGAGGGTTCTTGCAGATCTGAAATCGGTGTCTGCCCTTATTTGAAGGGGAGCCAGTTGCACCCAATGCTCTGTCCACTGTTTTGCAGGTGTCCATGAACCCAGGGTGTGCAAGTGGCCATGCTGGGGAGGGTGGTAGGACCTTGTCCCTGTGGCCCCCATGCCAAGGGGTCCTTGTGGTGTGCCTGTGCTGGAGCACAGCTCAGCTGCTGGATGCTTGGAGCAGGGACCAGGCTCTGGGTTGTGGGGTAGATGCACGGAGGCAGAGCCCATGCGGCTGTTATGTTCCTACACGATGTGGACCTGGAAGATGATGGTGGTTATCCCTGGGCAGAGGGTGGGTTGGAAAAAGAGGTTTATCCCACAGGGAATCCCCCCAGCCTGGTGTGGGAGGGTCTTTCCCCAGACCCTTACTGAAAGCCCCTAAAACCTGCTGAATCATTTACCTGTTTTTGCATTTATTATTCCCATCTTCCATTCTCTTCCTCTGCTTTCATCTCCCTCTTCCCCCCTCCCTTCATCTTTATCAGTAGTTAATGAAACAGGCAGGGAGAAACCCAATTCGTACAGTAATTAAATTTACTTAGTGGGTATTCAGCTGGAGTAATGAGAAGTTTAATTCAATGATTAGTTTTTTCTTTCATTAATTAAAAATGGAACAACGGTGCAGTTAGAGTGGGCTGCATTGATCCTCCTTGTGGAAAGCTGCTGATGGAGGAGGAGGAAGGCTTCTCACTTTTTTCTGTCTTCCCTGGATGCTCTCCCCCCACACAGATGTCTTTATTGTCCCCTGCCTCTCAGTTGACCCATCTGCCCAGGCGTCCCTGACTCTTGGGGTAAGAGATACCTGGGTCAATGATGGAGGACAGTGGTGGAACTGCCCCTCATGCAGGTCCTCTTGCTGACCTGTCCCCGGAATCAGCCTTTCAGCTTAAAAAGAGATTTGAAATATTTGCTGTGGGTGGAAGACTGAAAAGCAGGTCCCAGCCTACAAGAAGTTTGGAGTGGGAGAGTTGTTTTCCTTCCTAGCTAAACAGATTTTGATCCATTTAAATATGTTAAATTCATAAACATGTTTTTAGTCTTTTAAAATAAGTGATGTGTGAAAGCAAAAATAAGTAAATAAGCCAAATAAGTTGTTTCCCATTTTTCAATGCTTTCTGCGGGCTCTTGAGCGATATTAGGACCTCAGATGTCCTTTGAAGCATGGATGGGCAGGTTGTCCTCCCCTAAAGCAGAGGCATTGGTTTGCTCCTAGTTTTTACAAAGAAGGCTTATTTTGGTAGCTTTTAGGATCATTGTAAGATCATCTAAATATATGAGTACATAAGGAGGTGCAGTCAATAATGGGAATAAGAAACCCCACTACAAACAATGAACTATTAATTGGTATGATAGATCCAGCCTGTGCAGGAGCTATGTGCAGAAAGTGGCTGGGCAGGAGAGAAAGCGCTGCATCCCCCCCTCACTTGTGTCCTCTCTGCTCCACGTGTCTTCCAAGTCATCTGTGTCTCTGCTGCTGTGGGGACCGTGTGATGGTGAGAATTAGCCAAGGGCTGGGGGCAACGAGCACACGTGTTTGAAGCCAGTAAGTGCCAAGGACACTCAACACCTCTGGAAATGAGATGGTTTTGCTTTCCTTGGGTGTCCTTGGGTTATCTCAGATGATAACTGCTTTGGAAAAGCTGGCAGGCAGGTGAGAGGCTCCTGGCCAGCCCAGCGCTGTGTCTCTGCTGGGAAGGGCAGGCAGAGTCCTCTGGGCTGGAGACCCTCTAGCAGTGCTTATGTCTCCTGTGGCTCTTCTGTGCTGACTTGTGGAGCTACTCAGGATCCAGAGAAATAATTTTTTTATTCCAAAAAAAGGAGGAATACATCCCCCTGCCTGGACTTCATCCCCCAAAACAGTGAACATTGTAATGGAAAAATCTCTTCCAGAGGGAGAAAAGATGACACTCCTCTCTCCACCTGTGGCAGAGTCACAGCCATGGTACCTGTGCTGCCCCCTCTCCAGCATGTACGTTGGTGGTGGCAGCAGCAGGAAGGTGAACCCGAGGCTGGAACAGGGTTGATTTTGGGCACTCTGGTGCTGGCAGTCTCACCAGGCTGTGATGCCCTCCATGTGTGGGGCAGCTGTGGGATGGGGCAGATGGAGGGGTCAGCTTGCCCAGCTGGGTTTAGGGAGCATCCCCTACCTGCCAGGATGGCAGCGCAAGGTGAGGCTGAGGGAGGGCAGGGTGGGACAGGGCCACTGTCCCTGTGCACTCCTTGGCTAGACTGGAGCTCCAAGCATCTGGCAGAGCCCAACCTGTTGTCCCCAGGAAGGCGTGATGATGCTTTGCTCTGGGCAGTGTTTTGGGCTGTCCCTGCCTGTAACAAAGCATCTCCAAATCCCAGTATATCTATGGAAGGACCCCCAAACACCTTGAGTCCTTGGGACAAAGGGTCCCCCAGGCACAGCTTCATGCCCCATTGCTGGGGTCCTGAGCTGCAAGACCCTTTTACAGCTCTAGGCTTTAGTGGTGGTTTGCAATCCCTGTCCTGTGTGAAGTGTGTTTTTTTTTTTATTGCTCTGCACAACCTGGAGTCACCAAGGCTGGGGTACAGGGATGCAGCCAGAGCAAGGCCTGGGTCTGAGCTGCCAGGGCAGTGCTGCCTGCCCAGGAAGGTTTACTGGGGTTGGTGTGAACCTGTGCTGGCCAGCAAGTGGTATCTGGCCTTGTAGACAGCTACAGCACTGTTTTACAAGAGTGTTTTTCAGAGGGCTTTTGCATGCGTGTGTTTCTTGAGAGATCACTGCAAATGATTCCCAAGTGCTCTGGCCCAAATCTGTCCTGGTAGCTGTCAGCAGATCAATGCTCTGCTAAGTACAGGCCTGCTCTATTTCCATGGGAAAATGGCTTCTATTAAGCAGTTCATTTTGGTCCTTTCAGCAGCGGGTCCACTAAATTTTGGTAGTTGTGTTTTTCTGTCCGTTGCAGCCTGATTTATAGCTTTTAAATATCAGCTCAGATGAAGATTAAGCTCAGCTGAGCTCTGGTTTTGGGAGGGAGAAGGGAAAAAGCATTCACAGCTTTTTAATTTCTCTCCTGCTTGCCTCTCAAATGCCAGGTTTAAAGCCCTAATTGCGATATCGTTTTGCCCGCAGTGCATGAGAGAAAAGCAGAGGAGAGGCCAAAGCCCAGCGTGCCCCCGGCATCCGATCCGCCAGCATCCTGCCTTCATCTGACCTGGGTAGGTGGCACACGAGCTCGGGTGCTGTTGTATTGCTGAGCATATGACACTCACATGCCTCAGCCCTGCTGAATCAGGGGCTGGACTGGTTTCTGCTGCTCTAAGTGTGATGGAAATGTCTTCCCCCCTGTACTCCGGGGCTGCTCCCCAGCCCTCTTGGTGTAAGGCAATGCAGCTTTCAACCAGGATTTGGGGCAGATGCTGCCTGTGTGTCTTAAAGTGTAAGAAATGTTCAATCAATCACACCTGCATGGGGGGAGGTTTTACCTGGGGAGGGAGGGGAGGCATTCAAAATGAATATTTGGACGGTGGCACTGTTGAGAAAGGAGGGCTTTATGGCTCTGCTTAGGCAAGTGGGTTTGCTCCAACTTGTATTGCATGGGCGAGGGGCAGACGGTGCCTGCACGGAGTGAACCAGCATGGAGAGTGGAACGCTGCATCCTGGGGGATGCTGGGCAGACATAGTTTCATCTTCCAGGAGAGGGCAGGCGAGAGGGTCCTCAAAAGGCAGTGTGTACCGAGATGTCTCTATTACTGTTGCAAGGCGCCCGTGCGCTCTCCGCCGACTCAGCCTCCTTCCAGCGCTCTCGCCGGGACAGTTAAAAGAGATGGGAGCGGGTTTCAGCTTGTACTGTATGTACAAATCCTCAGCTGAAATCTGTGAACTGTCAGTTTGATGCAGGCAACGTGTGAGACAGCAAACATCAGAGCTGACTGGGCTGAGGCAATTTCCCAGGATGTCAGTCCTCAGGAGAGAACAAAGGGATCTCTCTATGAAGAGCAGGCTTAAGTTTCCTAATGAAAAAAAAAAAATTAGGATGATTCAAGCATCTTTAATATGCCAGAGGTGGGGAGGGGAATTGTTCAAATTGATGTCATCCAAGGCGATAGGAGATGGTGGGTTGCGTTGTGGTCTTGGTGCCACTGGGAGAGACACCTCTGCCTGGGGCAGAGCACAGGGGCTGCCCAGGAGGCAGCATCCCCTCTCGAGTTCAGAGAAAGGGGAATCAAAACAGTGAGGTAGAACTGGCTTTCACACTTAGGCACATGCACATAGATATGATTTCCCCTTTACATCATGTTCTTTGCTCAAAGCAAAGAGCAGGCTGCATAGGCTTAACCTGATGCATGCAAAAAAGGGACACGTGTCCTCACCTTGCCTTGTGCTCCTGCGTGAGAGGGCTGGCGGAGAGGTATTTCCAGCTTTGCAGAGAGGTATTTGTAGCTTCTTGGCGTTTTCCATTTTTACGGTAAGCAGGAATGAACCCAGGCTCCCGTTCCTCCCTGCTCCCACGGGTGCTTCTTGCAGGTTGGGCCCTGGGAAGAGCTGTGTGCAAGGGATGCTCGGTCAGAGGAGTTTCCACCGTGTCAGGGCTGACAGAGAAAGTGGAGGGACCATGGAAATAGCAGTTTTCTGTCAAAACACCTTCTCAGCAGCAAGCCCTGAAACGCATTTATTCTTAGCGATCTTCTATCAAAACAAAATTCTGCTGGGAAATGGTCGTGCTGGTTAAAGTCCTCCCTGAAAAACGAACACTGGGAGCCATCTGGTTTTGGTTTAGATTTGGATATTTTTCTTCCAGAGTGCCATTTGCAAAAGCTGAAGATTTTTCCTAAGAATAGTATTTAGAAAACAAGGTGGTTTTGTTTTTTCTTGTGCTTTTTCCTTTGAGAAAAGAACAAAAGTTAGTTCCTAGGAAACTTGGGATAGCAGAGTGGGGTGTAGTCTGTGTTTCTCAGCCTGGCCTCTACAAGACCAGGTCTCACGTAGTCTAATGATGGGCAGTAGCCACATCTCAGGTCCAGGACACCCCAGGGTCAGTGCACAGCCCCTCGCCAAGCCCAACAGCCCCAGCACAAAGCAGGACTTGGTGCCGGGAGGGTGCATCTCAGCCTGAGCTTTGAGCAGATGCGTAAGCCCTCTTCCCAAGGAGACTGTGAACCTTGGGGTTGGATGATGTGGTCAGAGGTTTTATTTAGTTCTGAAGCAGGGCTGAACCTGAGTGGCTTTTTAATGCATGAATTTTTAGCATTTAAACTGAGCAAATCTTTGAACCTATGTGGTTTCTGAGGGATGTTTCTCTTCCGCTCTGACTGCGTGTGTCATAAATGCTTCCAAAAAATCCTTCCTCTCCTCTCTGGTGTTACTAGATCTGCAGTCACAGACTTGCAACAGGTCGGGCTTTCCAGTAAACCCCTGTCTCAGGTTTTCATTTTTTTAAAGCAAGTTTCAGCATCAGGGTCATGTCAAAAGCCTATAAATGTGAATGGGGCCACTCTAGCCTCCCCATATCATGCAATGATGGGCCAGTAACTCCTTGTGAGGGTGGCCAGGAGCAGGGAGGAGGGTGTCCTTGTGGTGCGGGGAGAATGAGAGAGGGGAAGGGGCTGGGGGGCAGCACCTGGCATGGCAGGAGCTGGTGAGGGGAGGAAAGGGGTGGCAGCTCCTTTACCAGAAGGTATCTATCCTG
Organism: Calidris pygmaea; assembly: GCA_003697955.1. NCBI lineage: Eukaryota > Metazoa > Chordata > Aves > Charadriiformes > Scolopacidae > Calidris > Calidris pygmaea. Next base: position 1,665,102 of record QJSC01020465.1, on the reverse strand, counting down.
GGAGTGTGCTGCATGGTGCAGCAACTTGTTGGAGAAGCAGGAATACAATTTGTCAGGTGGAGAACATTACCTCCCCTGATAACTTCATTTTGTTCAACAATCTCCCAACTCGGAGCAAGGAAGATCAATGCAACGGAGCCTGGCTGCAGGTCTCCTGCAGGAGGAGACCCTTCCTGGGGCTCCCTGCCACCCTACGCTGTCCCCAAAGGGGACCAGATGGTACCCCCAGAAGCAGGGGGGGTCTCACATAGGAGTCGCAGCAGTGTTGAGGCTGTCCCTGAGAAAGTTGCATGGGACAGTGGGGAACTAGACTCTTGTCTTCAGCTGGCCCAAAAGCTGTGGTTAAACAGTGTGGCTGTGAAGAGCTGAGAGAGCCAGCAAGGCGGGAGGGAAGGAATGCAACAGAGGGAGAGGAGTCTAGAGCCTGGTTTGGGAGGTGCTGTTACAGAAGGTCTGCTCCTTCACCCTAGCAGGGCCAAGAAAAGCCCTGAATTTCTTTTCCACACCTTACCTAGGTCCCACCTGGCTCTCTAGCTTAAGCCAGTTTTCTCTCTAAATATCTCACTCTGAGGGCTGACAAAGCCATTAACATAAAGAGATTTTTTGTTGTTGTTTAATTTTTTTGGTAGCACACTTGCAAAAATAAATATTAATTGTGTGAAATGCTAATAAGCTAGGCAATAAGCCAGGCTGTGTGGCCCGAGGACAGCACCACGTGTTGCGGGAGCTTGGTGCAAACCTGGGTGCCACCATCACAGCCCAGCAGCTCTGGAGAGATTTGCGGTGTTGGGATTTCATGTGGGGTGCTTGATGCTTCGGGCTTCAGAGTGTGTGAGCCCTGGCAGGGAGCATCGGGGAGCTATTTGTGGCAAGAGTCTGGGTGCCATGTTAGCGAGGCTGGGAGGCATGTGAGGTTTTCTAGCAGTGGAACAGCTCTTCCCTGTCTCAGAGTGGGAGATAGTATCGTGCACACACAGCTTGGGATGTCACATTAATGTTAAATGCAGGGAAGAAGCAGGAGCGAGCGAGAGCAGGAGCTGGGCATGCATGGTATTTTGTTTCTTTGGGTTTATATGCTGATACTTTCTGCTTAATTGCACCCTGACATGCGCAAAAGGCCCGGGGGGGGAGGGAGGAAGGGGTTTAAAAAGCTTTAAGAAAGAGTACCTTCCATGAAATACTCAGGACATGGTGGCTTCTTTTTAAAAATGGCATAATTACTCCTGCAAGGCTTTCAGTTCTCCTGCTTTCATTGGGTTTGGAGAGAGGCAGGAGCAGTGCTTGTCCTCATTAGCATGGAGAGGGGCTGGGCTGGTTTGTATTCATTAGAGGGAGGCAATTGCTGTATTGATATTTGGAGATGAGCAAGTTGGGGGTCAGTGGGTTGGTTTGTTCCCATGAATGTTCGCCGGTGATGGATGGGGGGCTTGAAGGGAATGGAGGCATTTTTAATGACAGAATAAGGGTGTGTCAGGAATGAGAAAAATGTGCCTTGTGCTCTGGGTGTGCCAAGCTGAGCACGGGAGTGTTTCCCACCCTGATGCCACCACTCCCTCCATGCTGTGCCTCCTGCAGATATGGGGGAGCCAGCAGTGGGTCGTGGCCGTGGGGAGCACATCCGCCTGCCTGCGGAGAGGGGCCGCTCCAGGAAGCGCTCTCCTGACGCTGTTAGGCACGATCCAAAATTAGCATCCCATTCACCCGCTCTTAGCTGTGTTAGCTCTGCGAGGCTAATAGGGCTTAAAAAAAAAAAGTCTCTTGTCACTGAAATCAGCAGCTCTGACTCAGAATATGCAGAAGGAGCAGACTTGCTGAATAAGGCAACATTGCTGTTGTAAGTGCTTGCCTGGCTGCAGCAGTGCTGGGGGGACTTGCCCAAGGTCTGCCTGAGAGCCGGTGTCGAAGCCTGGAAAGGGCTCTTCGTTCCCATCTTGATGGCTAAACTGTTGGGTGAGGAAGATGAAGGCGTAAGCATCAAGCTAGCCAAACTGTGGCGCGTTCCCAGCACTGTGCCGTGTTCCGCAATTAATCACTTCCACCCACGTTACACCTTCCCCCTCCCCTAAATCCTCCCTCGCCTGGTACTGGAGTGGGGAACAGAGGCAGCTCCAGTTTTATGAATCAATCAAAGACAATGCCTGCTTTTTGAGAGCTGCTGATTTAGAGAGCCCTTTGCAAGCATGTGTGCAGTATGATTTCTTATCAGAGCACAGCTCTGGACGAGCCTGCCAAGAGGAGCTGTTCCAGCTCCCGACCACATCCTGGGGAGACGGGCTGAGTGGTCTTTTCATCTACAAATAAAACAAACAGGAACAAAGAAAGCAATAATATTGACTTTCATCATTGATATTCCCATTTATCTCAGTAATAATTAGTATTTCTATTGCTGAAAGGGTATAGCTCATAATCTCAGTGTTTCAGGGGGGCCTATTAATGTCATCACCAAGAACAGCCAGGCATAAAGTGCTGGACAAGTGCCGAGGAGGGCAAGCAGGGCAGAGGGCTGGGAACGGATCAGAGCTGGACATGGAGGAAAGAGGCAATGCTGTACAAGGATGCTGTAGGGAAGGGTGGAGCAGCAGAGCTGGGGAGGGTGGGAGAGATGATCATGAGCGTGCAAGCAGGGCTTGGGTCAGTGCTGTGCCTCGGGTGAGGCAGGGGAGCTGTATGGGCTTGCTGATGGGAGCTGGGGCTCTCAGGGTCTCGCCCAGCCCCTTGTTACCTTCCTCTCCAGCACAACCCCAGCAAATCCCACTTGCCTGCGTTCAGGAGGGGAAGGACTGGTGCTTCATCAGGGTGGGCTGGGGGTGGTGGATGTGCTGTGAGATGCAGTCACAGCACCTTCCCTGTGGCATGATGTGCCTCCAAGCTGTAACAGCAGCCCCCCCTACCCTTGTCACCAGCACACCAGGCAGCATGGGAAACCAGGGCAAGTTCTTGCGTCTGTCCCCATCCGCCCCCAGGGCGCCTGTGCCATTCATGCACAAACTCCCTGCAGCATCCACAGGGCTTGTTATTTGCTGGCACTTCATTAGTCATTCCCTGTCCTCCTTTAAAACCCCCTCATGGTGCTGTCTGCAGGTGCCTTGTTCTGTCAGAGCCGTGTACCCGGCCTGATGTGGGACACTAAGGTTTCAGCACTGGTGCTGCTGCTCTCCTATGTTGCTGTGAAAGCTTTGGCACCCGCTGTGCACCTTCCTGAATCTGCCTCGAGGTCTGTTTCCTGCATCTATTTTTTTAATTGTCCTATTAAGTGCATGTCCCAGCCCCACCTGTGAGGGATGGTTTCTGGTATGCAGTGTCCCAAGCATTATCAATTCCACAGGACCTGCTGTCACAGCAGCCACAGGGACCAGCCAGCAGCGAATGCAAATGCAGGGTGGTGTTTTTATTAGGATTTAAATGAGTTTAAGGCTGTTCAGAATTACAATGCGATTTGCGCCAGGAGGGGCTTATAAAACTGGTACGAGTTCATGTATTATACAGTAAACATGCCAAACCCCATGACTTGAGCTGAGCACCTTCCTTGGCAAGGTGGGGAAAGGAGCACGGCAGCTGCCAGGGCTAAGCCTTGTTGCCCCATCGTGCAGGTCCCCAGCGGGGAAAAGGGATCTTTGGGCTGGAAGGAGAGCTAAAAGGCTGATCCACAGAGTTGCTGGGCAGAGGAGCTGGTCCCTATTAAAAGCCTGAGCCTGTGGTGCAGTTTGGGCTGGAAGGCAGAGGAGGCTTGTTGGACATGTTTCAGGGCAGGGTGCGCTTCACTCATGCACCCTCTTTGTATATCTCCACTGGGGGAAGGTGGCAATGGGTGCTTGTGATGTTCTGGCACTGGCCATGCTGGGAGGAGGCTGTGCACAGGGAAGCAGTACGGCTGCACCTTTTTCCTCCTGGCGCAGCGAGCTGTGGCATCTCTGGGTGGTGGTGCAGAAGATGGGGATCCTTCTTTGGGCCAGACACCACTCCAGGTTTCTCATAGTAGGGAGCTTTCTCTAGTTGATCCAGGATGTGCCAGCCCCAGCTTGCACCTCTCTGGAGACCTTATAGCACCCAGATCATCTGCCTGTTGCACAGAAATAGCTCATAAAGGTTTTAATGGCCTTTATTGTAATCTATGGTTATGTGGGGCTTTGTGTGGAGGTGGAGGAGAGAGGGGTGATGTGACAGAGCTGTACCTGTGTGCACAGGGACACCGGCTCTGTGACACCTGGGAGTCCACTGCAGTGGGAGTGACAGATTCCTCTATTTGCCCCCTCAGCCAGGACAGGAATGAAAGGGACGTTTGAGCTGGTGGCTTGGGATATTCGTGCCTCGCCTCATTTCAGCGCTATGCTTTTGATCTCTGAAGGATACAGCTGAATATTTGAATGAGAAATACGTGGTTGTATTGAAATCCTAGACAAAATACCTTTTGTGCCTCCCTGCATGTTTGTTTGTGTAAGAGAGTGTTTTGCTGGAGAAACACAGGAAGGAGCTTGAGGGAGAGGAGCGAAGGCGGGGGTGAGAGCGTTGGGGAACTCGCAGTACAATTTCAGGACACTTAAGAGCCTCTTATTGTCAGTGGCGAGACAGCGACATCAGAGGCAGCTCAGGCAATTGTCTGAGACAAATTGCTTCATTTGATAGGTTTGTCGGTATCTCACTGGTTAAGGTTCTGGGTTATATATATACACACACACAAAGCACAAGAGAAATCCAGAAATACACATATATATGCATATATACATGTCACTGTAGTTACCTTCCATAAATGACCTTCTAGACATGAAATAATGCCATCAGCCTGCCCTGGTGCTTCTGAGCAGCTGGATGTTTGCTCTGCAGATGTGGGAAGTAAGGGAGCCAAGCCACCTCCCCAGGCTCCTGCTGTGAAGCCACCAAGGTACTGGCTCTCGTGCCAGGGAGCTGGCAGTGTTTGCCGCGGGACGGAGCATCTCCCCTCCTCCCCAAAAAGAAAGGTTTCACTCACTTCAGGAGATGCTGAGGGAAGAGCCTTTGACAGGTAACATGCTGCTAAACAGAGCTGCTTTCCCCGGAGAGGGGAAAATTGCTGCTGGTGCCTGTGGGAGAGGTGAAGGTGGAGATGTGACAGAGAGCAGCCCTGCTGTTTTGTCCTACTTGGAGGAGAGGTGGCAAGCCGGAGAGACAAAGGCACCCTGATAGAAAGGCCCACTGGTGACATTTGGATAGCAGTAGGGGGCAAGCAGCCATGCAGTTCCCCCTCCCCATGAATCTGAAACAGCATAGAGCCTCCTCTTTGGCCAGCCCTGCCCACAGCAGCAGCTCTGTTCGTGCCATCCCCGTGGTGAGGATGCGGGAGGAGGGCAGGAGGGTGGTGTTGGCTGGGAGATGTGTGCTGCATCCAGCAGCCCAGATCAAAGGGACCTCAGCCAGTGACATCCACCAGAAAGCCTTTAATGCCTAGCCCTGGAGCAGAGAGATTTACTCAAGGGACTGATTTCCTTTCCTGAACAGAAGAGGGGGGGAAAAAAAAAAGTGCGTCAACTTGACATTCAGGAAACTTTATTTAATACCTTTTTATTCATTTAACAGTTTAGCTAATTGCAATGCTTTTTTGTTATTTTTGTATCCATTTTTTTTTTTTGATTCATTCTGACTTTGTCCTCATATACTCTTTGTTCTTTAAAGCCATTTCATTCTGGGTATTTATTGCCTGTGCTGGTTCTCCGGGAGGATGGGGGAAGGAGGAGGGGTGCCCTGTCTGCATCCACGTGCCAAAGCTTTCGGTAGTTCTGGTGACACCGGCCAGTCTCAGCAGATCAAGACAAGATATTGCAGAAGTTCCTGCTTGTTCTTGTGGTAGTTGTTGTTGAGAAAAGTGCATCTTCAGTAGTACTGGAAGCTTGCAGACATGCTTCTGTTTTACTGAATTGTTTGGGGCAGTAAAGCGAACAAACAACTGTTCTGGGGTTTCATTCTGCTGTTCTCTCTACGAAGAGATTGCAATTTTCCTTTAGAAAGAAAATTCTGGTTTCAAAGTTCCTCAACTTTCGTCTTAAAGAAACGGGTAAATGCCCAGAGTTAAAGTGAAACACCATTGTGTTTCTCTAAACTTTATATTCGCCAGCATTTCACAGAAGATGTTTTCTTCTGTTAAGCTAATTCTTAGTGAATTGTGAAAAATAGGGAAAAAAAATTGCAATAATAATAATTATGCTAATGGTAATGTGCTTTCCCAGCCTTGGCTTTTACCACAGTTAATTGTGCTCTTTCATTCCTCCTGCTCTCAGTCTCCTCTGTTTCCAGTTCACTCAGACCTGTCCCCAGGCATGGTGGGTTCCCACACAGCCCCTCAATAAGTGACCTCCCTGTGCCCAAGCCCCAGCCCTGAAGTCACCAAGTCTCACTGGAGCTGCCCCTGCCTGGGATTAGCCAGATAAGTGATCTTGAGTTTAAGCTGACCTGCCTCCAGCCTTGCCCCTTTGCACTGGGGTGCCCTGTGGCACCCATACCCCACAGCCCTGGGCACCAGGTCCAATCCATGCCATCAGGCTTCTTGCCACACTCCTGAGCAGGTCCCGCTCTGCCTTTCTGCCCACGGGGTGTCACCCCACTGCCCAAACCCATGCTTTCAAGGCCAGGAGGGGTTTGCAGCCTCCCTGCCCAGTACAATCCCAGCTTGCCCTCCCCTCCCTCCACCAGCCCTGTACACACAAGTACCAGGAAAGGAGAGGAGCTGGGGAGAAAGATGTCAGGAGCTGTTACAGCATGTACAGGAGCTTACATAAAAGGATCCATTTTCATTCTCCTGCTTGTCTGCTTCAGTCAAAATACAACGCCGCAGCTAACAACGTTTTGTGTCATCGCAGACCACAGCGAGCTAATGCACGGGCTGCTGCGGTAGGTGCTACATCTCTCCGTACCGCAGCTGTCCTGAGCCCCTACCGCAGCCCCTGGGGCTGCCTTCACCCCCGGCCCCCAGGAGCCCACAGCTCGCCCCGCTGTGAATCATGTCTCCCACTGAATTTGTAGCTCCTTGTGGGCTCTGCAGCCCCAAGCTGCAAACCACAGCCCTGCTGTGCTAGTCTCCCAGCTGGAGGAGAGGCTCTCTGGTGTCTCTGCCTTCTCAGCAGGAGAAGCTGCAGCCCAGCTGAGCCCACCGCAGAAGCAGGCAGGCGGATACGGCCCCCCGGGGACCCCGGGAGTAGCGCTTGGTCATGTTGGTGGTCTCTTTCTGTTCAGTAGACACACGTGTTGACACATGGACGCCCACATATACTGGAGTGCCCTTGAGGTGTCTGGCACCTGGTGTCTTCATCTTCATTATTTAGAGGCTGTAAAGAACATCTCTGTTTGCCTGGTGCTCCATGAGCATGTGGCGGGGCTGCTGGGGATGGCTGTGTGGCTGGAAATGGCAGGGATCCTGGGAAGGTGCCTGGGGCAAAGCGGGAGACAGTGGAGGCTTGTGTGCTTGACCAGACCACCTTAGCCAGGGCAGGGACCACCTTAGTCAGGGCAGGGACTGATGGCCATGGACCAGGGCTGTGCTGAGTCCTTAGAGATGTGATGTGGGGAGATGAGGGGAGGGTGCATGGACCCGTGTTTCCTTTGCTCTTCTCCTGTGTACCTTCACGCGTTCCTCGGCAGGGCTGATCTTGCCTGGACATCACCTCCTGTTGAGCTGGACCCTCAGTTTTGGGGACATTTGGCTTTTCTCTGCCACCGTGTCAGGTAGCAGATGCATACTGTGTGGCACGGAGGGAGCATGTGTGCGTCACACCTGGTCTGTGCACAACTGTTTGAACCTGGCACAGGCTCACAGATGCTTTGGGTGTGCCTTTGCTATTGTATTCCCTCCCTCCCTCCTTCCCTCACCAATCCCCCCCCTTTTTTTTTTCCCCTGTTAAGTCAGTGTTGCATATCCTTTGGAAATCCCGGCTGAGGCTGCGGTGTTGGGAGCTGTGGCGGTGGAGATACGTGGCTGCCCTGATTTAGAGCAGGCTGGAGGGTGCATTTGTCAGGGAGATGGACGTGGAGGGCTCTGCCCTCCAGCAGTGCAGCTCCCTGATCATGCACCGTCAGGGACTGTTCTCTGGACAAGGCGCTGTATCTTTGTTCGATATCCACAAATTGCTCATTACCGAGGACTCCGCTCCATGAGCAGGGCCTGGGTACAGGAGCAGACAATATGAATCGTGAAACCTCAATGCACCCAGCAATTTTCATCAGAGGTTTTCACACCTTTCCTTTCTCCTCTTTTTTTTTTTTTCTTTCTTTCTCTCGTTTCTCCTCGGTTAGAAAGACATGGAAACAGGTCTCCTGAGCTTTGATCGTGAGCTCGCCACCACCCCTCGCCTCTCATTGGCGCGGGCAGAGCAGCTGATGGGGCTGTGGGGACACGGCGCAGCAGCGGTGGAGCTGCAAGGCTCTTCCCAGCGCCAGCCGGACGGAGGCAGAGGGCACCAGCCATCTCCAGTCCCATCCCCCTGAAATGTCACTTGCTTTTAAATGCACTGGTAGTTCAAAATAAGAATAACCTGCTCCAGGGCTTCTTAAACCGTGGAATTAAATATGGTTCTGGTCTCTAGGCAGAGTCTGACTCTTCAATTCTAAATCTGCTCAGCCAAGCGAAATATTGCAGGGGGGAAAGAAATCAATATTTCTCAAGCTCAGCACGGAGAGGAAGTTGTCCACGTGTGGCTGCGGGTGTGCAAGTGGAGATGTGCACACAGGAGCATGAGAGGCCGGGCCAGAAGTGTGTGAGTGCAGCAGAGAGCACTGCTGAGAGACAGGGGGTGCGAGTCCATCACACCCAAGTGTGTCTGGGGACACAGCTGGGTTTCTCTCCGTGTGGTTCCCAGCACAGCTTTTCAGATGACTCTGTTTCCTTTTCTCAGTTTTCTTACATGCGATCTAGTGGCCAGCGAGAGGCTGGGGTGTTGCGCCAGTCCTGCTTTCTGGTAGGCAGAGCTGAAGTGCAAAGGAGACGGGGAGTAATCAGCGCCAACCAGGGCTTCTAGCCAAGCAAATGATTTTACTCTGCGACCTGCAGGCCCTGTCGCTTCCAGGATGGATGGCGGTGTTTCTGATAACTGATGGGATGCCACCACTCTTGCTGTTGGTCATGACTATAGTTGTATGGAGGTGTTTCCCTGTGATGGTGGGACCCCCACCCTAAGGACTGCTCTGGATGTACCATGTGCTGCATTGCCATGGCCTGTGGCTGTGTGCGTGCCATCCTGGGCATGGCTGTCCTTGTCTAAGGGCTGCATCTTGCTCAGAGGACATGGTCTGGATGGGGAACGGTCCCTAGTATTTTCTCAGGAAGTGTTGCTGGAGGTTGTTGTACTTCCCTGCAAAAAAAGGGCTTGAGTTACAACTAGGGGATATAGTTCAGGGGAAGATGAAGCTGATTTTGCCAGGTCTAAGTTCCCCCATGTGGTTTCTGTCCAACCCCTCTCTCCACTGTACTTTGCAGAATCCTGATGTTGTTCTTCTCTGCTGCTGTGTGTCCTCCATGGTGCGTGGTGGTGGGAGGAGGGAGCTGTGTGGCTGTATTGAGATCAGGAGCAGCAGAGGATCTCCACCTGCAGTGGAAGGGGGAAGGACAAATGTTATTGACCTACTCTGGCATCTGACCAAACCACAGGCACTCACCCCTTCCAAAAAGCCTTTCTGATAGCTTAATTTCTTAATTGCTGTCTGTGATCAGGATGTCAACTCTGGCTCTCCTCCAAGATATGTCACTTCCAGCAGCCCACAGCTCTCTACCACCTTGCTTGGTTGCTACTTTCAGCTCACCACCAGCTGGAGAATCTCCCATCTCCATGCAGGCCACCTCATGGCAAATATTGAGGGAGCTCAAAACGTTAAGGAGTACCAGTTCAGGACCCCAGCTCCAATGCAGTTTTGTGCCTTGGCTGGAGAGCCAAAGGTTGGAGCTGAACGGTGCGTTTTGAGGCCTCAGCTAGAGTCCAGCACAGTGTCTGGAGGAGATAAGATCCTCAGATGCCTGGTGCTGGGTTTGGGATAGAGAGCAGACATAGCAGGGTGCCCGGAGGTGAGGCTCTGGGAGAGGACCCAAAGGAGAGCTGCCCTCCGAGGGGTCTGGAACCGGGCCGATGGGAATTCCTGGTGGCTCCAGCCACCCGGATAAGGCAGTGCTGTGAACTCATGCAGCAGGAGCTTACAAGCTGCCACACAGTGAGGCTCTATATCTCAATAAGCAGCGCTCTAAGGCAGACCTGAAAATAAATATTTGAAGAGGAAATAGTACTCTGTCTTCTATTGTCTCTCTTCCTTTCCTCTCTCTCTTTCTCTCCCCCTTCTCCTGTCTTTTACGTCTGACTGAACATGAGAGTTCATTGTTAAAGGGGTTTTGTTTTCTTGTATTTTCTCCATTTCTTTACTCTCCCAATGAGGAAACTACAGGAGCTGCCCTATTAGCAATTCAGGCCCAGGCAGCAGCAAGGCCTGTCTTAGTGTGAAGCTTGTCCATGCCCAGGTTGCTGGGTGCTTGTTTTTTCTTCTCTGTTGTTTAGTTTGTTTGCTATGATAAAACACAACTAGACAGCTGTTTCTTCTGCAGGGAGCAGGGATGTGGTGGGATCCAGCGGTCTGAGAAGTCTGTAAGTGTGGTCCAGCCAAATCCTACAAGAATTCCCATCCTCCTTAGTAGCTTTGGCTTTGTGCAGGGCAGGGCAGTGGTGCCATGAATGATACTGCTTCTGGTCCCTGTTGGCCTTGATGGGAAAGGTTAAAACTGAGCCAGGAGGAGTCATCTGGCCTTGTGCCTTCCTGGAATGAGAGAAGTAGGGGGACTGTTAAGCTGCAAATGGATGTGAAGGTCAAGGCTTGTAGCACTGAGTGGTCCTCCAAGTCAGGCAGAAGGGAAGTTACTGAGGCACTGGATTTTCACTCAGGAGAGGGAAAATCAGCCTCTCACCTGCCACTGGCTGCTGGATGAGTAACCAAAAAAAAAATGGGAGCCCAATACAGAAATGGTGGACACCCCATGAAAGCTGGGATGGGGCTGACGGTGTTTGGAAATAGATCCTCTTGCCTGGAGGCTGCTGCTGCCAAAAGCAGGGATGGTGGCACCCATGGAGGAGAGCAAGGTGGAATAACTCCTTACAGGCAGAGGCGACTAACCCTCCTAGTGCTGGTACGTAGAATTTGGGGTCACTTTCAGAGGAGGCCAAGGGGTATGAAAGCATAGAAGGAACATAAGGCATGTGCAAAGATGAGACCGTACCTATTAGAGGCATGCGCCTTGCCCAAACTCCTGTTTGTATGATCTCCCTCTATGCATTTGAGGATCCGTGGGCTGGGAAAGGAGCATTGGCATCATCTAGAGCTCTCCTCTGAGTGTGAAGGGAAGTGTTAGGAGAAATCAAATGTAAAAGTAGAGGTGAAGAGTGGTAGTGAGAAGGGAATGGGGAAGAGAGGGGAAGGGAAAGACTCCAAAGCGGAAATGGGACTGAAAAATGCAGAGGTGTTTAAGGATATCCGAGACGTCACAGGCAAGGGACATGGTCCAGGGAAGATATAACTTTGAGACAAGTCTTCTCAGCCTGGCTGCAAATGTTTGTTAAGCTTCTTCTCTGCTATATTTAGCAGCCTCTGTGCCCTTTGGAGAGTTCTCCATGCAGATGGCAGAGGAGCGGCTTGCCAAATGGTGGATGCCGTGCTGTGTCGGAAGGGGGTGCCCAGTGTTCAGGGAGAGAAGTTTAATGTCGGCTTCGCCCTTTCAGCAAGTGAAGCCAAACGCTTCGCTTTGCTGCCCAGTGGATGGGGCTGCCAGATGGCTAAATATTTGCTTGTAAATTAGCAATGGGAAACATGAGACATAAAGCCTTAAATTGAAGAAACACAGGGCCTGGATTGGACTCTTCCTCCTGCAGAGGATGGTCTCTGCAGAGCTGGGTTGGGTAGATCCATTACCGGAGCAGTAACAAGGAGATCTCAAAGCAAATGAACACGGGCAGCGCACTGCCATCTCTCCCCTCTTCGCTGGCAGAGTCATGGGCCATTACTCAAGCGTGCGCAGCCTCTGGCTGTGTTTGCTTTAAACCACTACGCAGAGCAACACAGCTTTTCTCTCTAGGAAAAGAAAAATACCGTTTGTTCTGTATCTGTGCAGTATCTCACCGAATGGGATATGACTGGAAAGAAATTTCCAGGCACTAATGCAATATAAGTACTTGTAATTTGTGTGTGTGCATGCGTGGGGATAGGCAATGTAACAATCCCGTGCTGCGCAGCCCTGAGCAGCATCCCTCTGCCCTTCTTGAGCGTCAGCCTGCCTTCATGGCTCACTTGGGGTGTCTCTGCATCCTGCTTGATCGGAGGCTCTGCGCAGGGATGGAAGGTGGGGAAGGAAAGCCTGAGACATGCTGAAAGATTGCAGGGAGGGCGGGCATGAGGATGTTCACAGGGAATCTTGCCAAGGTAGTGCTTAAGCTGCCTCCTGTGAGTCCTCCCAAACCATGGGGCTGCCCACCTCTCTGTGCTCCACACACCTCCACTCCAGAGGCATAAGGTTATTATAAGAAACAAGTAAATATTAGAATACTGGCTTCCTTTTATCTGCTGTTGGAGTTGGAGCCCAGTTTTTTCACTTTCTCCAGCGTTTCTGTGCAGGCAGGAGGGCTGGCCCCTCTCCTCTCCTCTTGGTTTCTAATGAAAGCCAAGCTTCCTGCGTCTTAACTTGACTCCAGGGGCTGGGGCTTTGAAAGCTCTACCTCTGTAATACTGGCAATAAAATCATAAGAGCTGGCTACGCTGCTGTAAAACTTTTATTGCTGTGTGAGGAGGAACAGCGCATCCTCCCTTCCTTTTCCCTGTGGCTCCCTGGCTCTGGCTCTTCTCCCCCTCTAGGGCTCTGAGCCTTTATGCCAGGCAGCACAGACAGCATCCCCTTTCCCTCTGCTCCTTCTCCTCTTGATCCTCTCCCTGTCCTGCTTCCGTGAGGCTGCTCTGTCACTGCTCTTCCCTCATCCTGCCTCTCCGTGCCCTGCTGGCAGGTCTGCTCCTGGCCCCCGTCCTTGTCCTTGCCGATGTCGTGTGGCTGCTCGGCTGCACGTCAGCTCTCCGTTTGCGGCATGATCAAAATGAGAAGAGCTGTAATAGCTCCCCGCGTGGTTAGGCCAGCCGTGCGTTTTGCGTTTCGTGGCGACTAGGAGCATCGTCTGCCTTCCCACACCATCCCCTACCGTATTTATAGATCACAGCAGCATTACCCGTGTGGATGCAGATTGTGCATGATGGTTTTCTATAAATACAAATGCTCTGTAATTATCGTTAGAACTATTTAGCCCAATTCAAAGGTAGATTAAATAATGAATGTGTGTGTGATATGCCTGTCGACATCAACAAATGGAAAGAGACATCTCTGGATGTGTGTCTGGAGGTTTCCCCGGTGAAGAAGTTGGGGGAGGAGAGCGGAGAGGGAGCTGAGCAGCCGTGGTGCTGGAAATGCCGCTTTCACAGAGGTTTGGGTGGTGTGATGTGGCCCCACAGGCTCCCCGTTCCCGGTCTCGGGACTGGACAAATAGGAGTTCCAGGAGACACTGTGCCAAGGGATGGACAAGGAGGATCGGCACATGCAGAAGCCACTTGGTATTCACGGCTACCTATTGCTGTGCATCTCTCCCCTCCGCTTTCACTGCGCATCGGGAGCAGCGGGAGGTAATTTCAGGCTAGGCTGCCAATGGAGAGCAATGGAAGGCATATGATAAGGCTCCCCAAAGCCTCCCGGCCCCTAGTTTCGTATGGTAATTGATTTTTCTCTAAGGCTGTGCATGCCCCATTGTGTTTCCCTTCCTGCTGGTCTCTCCCTGACTGAGCTGGTCCACAGCAGAATCGTTTTGGGGATCACTGGTTCTCTTCCCTGTTCTACCTGAGCTCCTGCCCCAGCCCTCCCTATGAGAAAGGAAGAGGGGAGCTTTAGTAACACAAGCCCAGGGGGAGTCCCCTGGTGGGCCCTTGCTGAGGATGGATGTGGCTTTACCAGCATCCCAGAAGGGTGCAGCAAGGGGACCATGCTCAGCAAGGCAAGACTGGCATGGCTGGGAAGAGCAGTGGCACTGGCGTTCCAAGGAGAGGGTGCAGATGTGGCAATCCCTAAACACTGTGTGTGCCCTGGGAGGGGACTTTTCAAAGCTGATGGAGGACAAGATAGATGTCACCACTGCCTTTAACAGGGAAGCCTGTCTCTGCCTCCTTTGCCCTCCCCCCAGGCGTGGTGAAGCCCTGCCACTACTTGCAGCCAACAGCTCCATTAGCTCTTTTGTGGCTGCGAGGTCTCAGCCCTTCCCTGGCTCCATGTCACATCGCGTGCTGCTCCCCCACGCCAGGGACAGTAGCATTGGGACCGGTGAGGGAAGCGGGGCTGGGAGGAAGGGCTCCATCACAGTAACTAATAACTGTGCGCTGACAAATTGAATTATACCTTTTCCAGTTGCCTGCACTATTGATCAGAGAAAAGGTTTGTGTTTTTGTTAGGCTTTTTTTTTTTTCTTTTTTCCTTTTAAGTTACAGTTGCAATGTCCTGGGGGCTTATAATGAACTAAATAAGGTCAGGTTAGCAGAAGAATCAAATATGCTCTGGCAGCAGAAGCGTGGGCTTTTCCTGGTGACTGTGAGCAGAGAGGAAAGCAGCGGTGGGAGCAGCAGCGGCTCCTGCTCCTCAGTGCCCTGGTGTATGGGAGCCTCCTGGTCCCTGGGGAGGGCAGTGCTGAGGCAGAGGGTGGGCTTGCAAGGTTGGCAGCCTGGGACCGAGTAGGCAGCTGATAAAGGGTGAGCAGTGTGGGGTGAAACCAGGCCCTGGCACACCAGGCAGCCTACGGAGGACTGCTTGGAAATGGAGTGATGCAGGTGGGCTGTAGGGGAGAGGTGATGTGAGTGTAATTGTGCTTGGATCCCAAGCAGAGAATTAGGGTTTATCTGCCACCTGCCCCAGCTCATCCTAAACTGCATTCCCCGGGCTGCTTGAGTGGCTCCCACCCTGCCTGGGAGGCTGCCGAGGCGGGCAGGGGATGCACGATGGGGTGCGAGGAGCCAGGATTTGGCCAGGCGCAGCATTTGCCCGGCAGTTCTCCGTGGGGTCCCTGCCTGGGGAAGCTGATGATGTTTGGTTCTTTGCTCCAGTGCCGGGATCCTGCTGTGAACTCAATTAAAACTGTGTTGGGGAAAGAGGGAATAAATTACCCAGATGAAAAGGATGAGTAAAAAACGTGTGCAGAAAAATGCTAACCTACCTTTGAAAGGCTTTATCAAACTCGGACACGTGTCATCTTGGCAGTAGCGAAGCTGTAGGGAAGGGGGAGCACTCCCTGGTGTCCCCCTCCTTGTCCCCACTCCTGGGCTGGGACCAGGGATGAAGTGAGGCAGGGCTGTTGCAGGAAAATCAGGGTGTTGAGGTAACCTGTCAGTGCCAGGCTTGGGACAGAGGTGAGGGGCTGGAAAACCAACTTGAAGCTGTGCTGAGGTGCAGGTTTGCAATGGTAGCAATGTCCACCTAAGAGAGGAGGGCGGCTGCAGATTCAGCAAGTGGCTCCAGTGGCTCTTGGGTCGCATTCTCTGTTTGTCCAAATACCCAGCCGTCTGTCCTGCTTGCCCCCAGCCCCTCAAGTCCCCACTCTGTGGCTTGAGTTCCTCTCTCATCTTGCTGGAAGAGGCCAGCAGCTCTGGGTAGAAGCTGGATTTGCTGCTTAGGGCCATAAACATAAAAGGGAGCAGCTGCCATGTGGGAGCAAGCCCTTCTGCCACCAGCCCCAACATCCAGCTACCAGTCAACCGGAGCTGGCAGATAAACTCTGTAATGGCGAAAAATCACTTTGAGAAGCCAGCATTAGTGCAGGCTGGATCTGGCCCCGAGCTGCTAGACCTGCTCCTCCAAAGGGGGAATCCAAGGGCAGTGTAATGCAGTGGCCAACTCCGCAGCCCTGGGGCTGTGCTCGGAGGGGTGACCTGAGGGCAAGCCTCGGTGAGCAGTAGAAGCAGAGACATTCACAGCTTGTTTTTGTGTAGCTCTGTTTACAAAGACCTAGATTGAAATCTCAGCTGCCCCGGGGTGGGTCTGGACGGTCTCCAGAGCTGTCTGTGTGCTGGCAGAACTGCCGCGCTCCACACGGCAGGTTTTCCCATTTTGCACACAAGGCCTGTCCCTGGTGACCCAGGAGCCCCAGACTTTGGAAGCAAAGACCCTGCCAGGGCCAGTTCCCAGCCTGCCCCGAGTCCCTCCTGCTGAACTGGGGCTTGCTTCTCTTCTGGACTTCACGGTTCAAAATTCACCCATTACAGGCAAGGACTATCAAACTCTGCTATTTCATCACTTGTCTTAGCATATCAAGTCTTGGTGGAGAAATGGAGGCTTATCTCCCACGTGGTTGTCTGTCTGACCTGCTCCTTTCTGCATGACTTTGGTGGTAGGAGAATTTCTCCTGGGAGGAAGCAGTGTCCCCCTGGCTTTGCCCCATCACCACACAGGAGCTGGTGTAGGTGAGGCACTGTGCATGTTTGGCAGTCTGCAGGGCTGATTGTGTCACCAGGGTGGTGAAGTCATCCAGCAGGTCCCTGTCATCCAGCACCTCATCCTGGTCACTCTACACCCAGCCCTAAAGGCTAGAGTTGTGGCAGGAGAGCTGGGTCCCATCCTGCTCGCTGTCCCCTGGGGCTTGCTGAGGTGGGACCAGCAGCCAGTCTGGCACAGACCTGACATCTCTGTTTTTAAGTACAGCCTTCCTCCTCCCGCACTGCCCTGCTTGAGAGTCCGGCCACATCAGGTACTGGATTAACATTCCCGGCACAGTGTCACTCCATCACCATTTCTATTAAACTCATTTGCTATCTAAAGGAATTCATTTTCCACTTTGTTTGCCCATGATAAAAAAAAAAAAAAGGAGCCCTCTGAGCTGAGGCCCCTGTGCTTTAGAGGGGGGAGCACCCAAGCAGGGAGCTGAATGCCAGTGTCCCCTCCTTCAGGTCATGTGCTGGGAGGAGGAAGGGCATTCCCACCATCCATGCAACAAGATGCTCCTGTGTCTGTCTGCTTCCATCCTTCTCCTAGAAGGAGGAGCAGCCTGTTGCCAGCAGCTCCAGGCAGCAGGGCTAGTGCTTGCTTCCTTTTTCAAGCAAATTATACCGTCTCACCCTAGGGTGAGGATTTGCAAAATCAAATTCCTGGACTTCAGAAAACTCGCCTCCTTCCAAAAATTAGGTTTCCTTGGAGTCTACAGCAAGTCCAGGGAAAGTAAAGACAAAATGGGTTCTCTCTGCCCACTCCCTCAACTCCTTGTGCATTGTGCCCTTCAGTCAGATGCTTTGCAACGTGTTTGAGAGCTGGATTCCTGCCCCTGCCTGGGGCTCAGGGCCTGTGTGTGTACTTGGGTGCACAAGGGAAGGGGAAAACAGGGGTATAGGGGGTTGCTTAGAGGGATAGAAGTGTGTATGTGCATGCATTTGAGCAAACCCACATGTGAACTCCACCCTGGGGACCAGGGGGCTCCTCTTGATGCACCCCCCTACAGTTTAGCACCGAGCCATGGGGCACCTCCTGCCGGCAAAAGCAGCGAGATGCTCTGCAGCCTCCTGCGCCACTGCTTTCAAGGTCAGAGGCTGCTGGTAATTGATCTACAGCCTTGCTATAAATCTCATGCTGAGGGGAGCCTTCCCTGCTGGCGCTCGACAGCAGCATCCATCCTGCACGGCTCGGCCAGCCCGGTCACCAGCAAGGGGGGGCTTTAATCACTCCCTGCCTCTTGCCGGACGGCATTCGGCTTTGCAGCTGGCCTTGCAGGCTCCTGGCTCTGCCACGCACCCTGTGCTTCTTGTGGCTGCATTTGCAGGCGGTTCCTCCTGGGGTCAGCTAACCCCTGCCGTGGTCTGTAGCCATAGGGCTGGAGAGCATGTGTGACCACCGTGGGGCTTGGGGTGCAACTGCAGGGGCCAAGTGGCTTTGGGATCTCCAGCATGGCTTTGGGATCTCCAGCATGGCTTTGGGATCTCCAGCATGGCTTTGGGTGCCCCACAGGACTCTGTGTTTGGGGTGATCTCCCAGCAGATGGGAAATCTGGGTCCAAGGCAGGCAGAGGAGGAGCTGGAGTTGGCATCCACCTTCCCAGGGAGAAAAAAGAGACTGGGGGCAGGGGGAGAAGAGAGGCAGTGATGGTGGCTATCAGCTGTAGAGCACTGGGTCTCAGCACTGGGCCACCCTTCTCTCCTGGTGTCCAAGTCTCAGGTGTGAGCAGCTGGGTGCCAGGCTGGGCCCTGGCTGTGATTCTGCTTCCTGATGGAGTGCCGTGGTCAGAGCAATCGAGTCGAGCTCGAGCTCGCTGGGTGTAGTTCGCAAATTGAATTGGAGCCCCTGCAAAATGATAGCCCTTCGTAAATGCAAAATGTTTCCCTTCATCATAATCATTCGCAACTAAACAGCAGCTCAGTTAGTGATCGTGGCAGCTTTCAGCCCCGGAGCAGATGCTGACTCCAAGCCCTCCTCAACCTGTCCCATGAGCAAAGCTCTGCTCTCCCAATCCCTTCCCGTGGGATCAGCCCCGCCGCCCGCCCCGTTCCCACAGAGCAAAGACGTATCCTGCTCCATCCGGAGAGAGACCAGTTTCCCTCCCACAAATCCTTTTCAGAGTCGCTGGTACTAATGGAGAAGAGAAGTAATCAAGCCAGTTTAACCCCCCCTGGTACCTGTGACTTGCTCTGCAAAGCCTGCTAATGAGCAAGCTCAGGTTGTGCTAATTACTCTAACCCTGGCAGGCCAGTTGAGAGCACCAGGAGTTAACTAATACTCAATTAACCCCTGGTTGCTTGTGCTGATTTCCCCTGTTTCCAGCAGCTGTCAGAAAGACAACATGTAAATAGTGACAGGCAGGAGGCAGATAAGCCTTGGTGCAGCTGGGGGGGCTGATAACCTCCCCTGTGTGGCACTGGAACTGTGCAGCCCACCCGCATGAGGGACAAAAACCCACGCTGCTGAGCTTTCTGGGTGCTCTTGCCCAGAGGTTTGGGGAACCTTGGAGCTCCTCTTTGAGTCAGCGGTGTTAAATCTAGGCTGTTTCTCCATCCTTTGATGCCCCTCATCCCTGGAAGCCCCAGCGCAGCCAGGACAGACGGATGCAGGGAATTCCCAGTGCTGTGCAATGGGCCAGAGCAGGATAGAAGGAGAAACCAGGAGGGCCAGCCTGGTCCTTTGGGGAGGGAGGGTCCTTCACCAGGAGCACAGCCTGCATCCTGCGAGACGCAGGGAGCCTTTGACTGTGTTGTTTCTCACACCTGCAAACCTGCTGGCACCGGAGGCACCTTGACTGTGGGGCTGGGATGCAAGGGAGCTGAGGCCACCCCAGCCCCTCTGCGTGGTCCCGGCTCCCACCGATGCGCTGAGCTGCCGCCCAGGATTTGCCCTGCAGTTGCTATGGTGATATTGCCGTTTCTTACCTCGCCAGGGGAAAAAAAAGCCTCCAAACATTTAATTCTGCAGCCCACCTGGGAGCCTTTTAAACTCCCCATTCGGTGTTTGACATGTAATAATTTTTCAGCTTTTAAGATTATCCTAAAACGCTCATTCTCTTTCTCTCTCTTGAAATCTCAGCAGTGGCGCCTCAGAAAGAAATCAGCATAAAAAATACCAATACAAGTTTCAAATGCCAATTTGTCACCGTCGCTGGGAACAGGCAGTGACACGCGCCGGGGAAGGGAACGCAGCAGCGCGAGTCAGGGCTGACCACTGGTGGCACAGGCACGGTGCAGCCACCGCCACCGGCCGGCTCCCATGGGAGATGCCACCACAGAGGGCTGAGCCCAGGGATGAGATTCCGGGGCCGAGTCAGAGAGGGGAAGGAGGCGATTGGGCTGGATGGTGATTCAGGGGGGAAAAAAATGAGGAAGCAAGGAGTTTGGGGAGGAGAGCTCATGCTGGTTGGTAGCAGGGAGGGCTTTGGTCTGCTGCCCTGTACGCACAGTGATGCCGTTGCTCAAGAGAAGAGACTCATCAGTGGTGTAGGCATCAATGCAAAAATAAAAATAAGATAACCCCCCCCTCCCTAAAGAAACTAAATTGTGACTTGGCTCAATTCCCTGGATACCATTCCCTAGGTGACTTGGGCTCCTCCATCCCTCCCTGGTTTTTCTTGACGCTGCAGGGGAGCAGAGGCCAGCTCCACATCACAGCCTTGACGTGCAAATAAATAGAGTCAAAACTGTCAGGTGACGGGTACTGCGGTGACAAGAGGCGCTTGGGTACCAGCAGTGGGACACCGTCATATGGCTGTTTATGCTTGGGTATCTGCACACCTTACCAAGCAGATGGTCTGCTCCAGAGCACTGGGATCCAACAAGCCTGTGGAGCAATTTAATCTCCAGAAATAATTTAATATGGCTTCCTCCAGAGTACAGTGGTTTGATTTTTTTTTTTTCCTGGTCATCCATAGAATAATTTAATCCTGCCTTCTGTGTGAAGGTCTATTTTGAGTTTGCCACCTGCAGACTGTTTTAATCCCACAACTCACAAAGTAATTCAATCCTCTCCCTTGGTGAGTAATTTAATCCTCTATTTCCAGGGTAATTTAATCCCCTCCCTGGGGAACAATGGAATAATTTGATCCTCCATTTCCAGAGTGATACGATCCTCTACCTGAGAAGCTCAATACTTTAAAGCAGCCACCTGCAAACTGCACACATGCCTGTCTGCAGACGCTGCCATCACTGTAAAATGGTCCCTGCCTAGGGGGATTCAGCCATTTGCTGAGGAAATCCATCCCCAGGGCTGGCTGGGGTAATCCAGGCAGGTTCAGAATGGGCAAAACCGTACGGCGGTGCCTGAACTTGGGGCTTTTTGAGCCTAGATGTGTGTGATAGCTTCATTTAAATCCCTCCTCAACTGATGAATCCATTTGCTTGTGAATTAGTTTTAGTCTGGTCAGTGCCATGGTTGTTAAAGCAGGGCAGCTTTCACCCCCACCCTGTGGGGCTGCTGGCGTGAAGGAGATCTCTTGTGGGCTCATTTTGGCCCTAGTGTGGGGCAGCTCAGTTCTACCTATAGATAGATAGATAAATACATATAGAGAGAGAGATTGTCTTCCTATTTATCTGTGCAGTGATGTGTCACCTCCAGCAGGACTTGCTGATGGGGAACCAGCTATTGAAATGGCTGAACGCTGAGTGCCCCTCAGCCAGGAACCCCCTGAACTGGGGATCTACAAGAAGGTCCCAGCATCCAAGTCTCCCACCAAGGAGCTGGGAGCAGAGGGGGGCCACAGAGACCACCTGCTCCTGGAGATGAGCAACCCTGTCCTGCTACAGCATCTGGGACGTCTGCGTTGCCTCTGTCCATGCTGTCACCATCTCATGGGGCCTCTGGGCATGTCACACACCTTCTCCCAGCGTGGAAATCCACCTTGAAAGCAACTGAGACTCCCTATTGGGCTGCATGAAAGAGATATTCGCAGCAGGAGTCTGGCTGGTTTACACCTCTTCCCCCTCATTGCTGCTCTAGCAAAGACTCACGGTTAATAGGAGAAAGAGTGTTTTCTTAGCTGAGATGTTAAAAAGAGAGAGAGAAATACCAATAATGATAGTGTCCGTTTCCATACAGAGGAGGATCTGTGGAGTATTCAGAACAGAAATATTTCCCTGCCCTTCCAAAGGCTGCAGAAGTTTGTACTCGGAAGAGGGATTAGCACACTGAAAAGGAAAGAACACCCTGAAAAAGACCTGTAGAAGAGAAGGAGGGAGAGGTGAAGCAGCAGGGCAAGAGGAGAGACCTAGCAAAGAGGGGGAAGCACTGAAGAGCTGCGTTGGTCCCAGGTTTGGGTTGCCAAAGCATAGATAGGAAGATGCCCCAGCATGGCTAGGCAGAGGAGGGGCAGGTTGGAGCCCCCATGCTGGGCAGTGCTGCCCACACCCCATGGGACCCTTTTGCCCAGGGAAGTCTGCCGTGCGTCACCCGTCACATACCCAGGGAAAAGTTAAAAGGTTGAGGCAATTATTATTATTGTTATTGTTTAATCACACTTGTCAAGTTAATGCTTAAGTCTTTCGGAAGCCGAAGGAGAGGCAAGTGTCTTGGAAGACCAGAGCCAACTTTTCATCACTCCCTGTTGGCAGCTCCCATCTGCACAGTGTTGGAAATAAGTCCCCATTCCCCCAAAACTGCTGCAGCCCCCCAGGACCAACCCAATCACCCGCCACGGCTCTCGGTAGCCTCCAGCCAGGGCTGCGCTGCCAGAGGTGTCAATGATAATTGTCTTTCCTAGGGACAGAGAATTCAGACAAAAATCCCTGCCTGGGCTAAACAGAAATCATTGCTACTTCCACCACATGCCCCAGTCCCTCCTGGGACTGCTAAGATTCTGCTTTTAAAACTCTGCTTTATACAGAAGTCTGTCCTGGATATGTCATCTCACATTCTAACGTGATATATTAGACAAATAATTCTTTATGTGCAAAGCATTCCCAAGTACCTGCAGGCCAGAGGGAAGAGAGGGGCCTGAATATCTTTAAAAATCCCATTCTAAATGTCTCCACTTCAAAGTCTCTTTGCCGAATTCTGCTCCTTGTCGTGTCTCTTGCCCAAAAGTCAGCTCTGCCAACAGTTTCTGGGTCGTGCTGAACACCCTGTACACCTGGTTTCCCTTTGGCCAGGGAAATGGTGGGCTTGTGCTGGCTGTGGTGTGTCTCCCAGACGTCGTCTTGTAGAGGAGTGGGGGGAGAGAACAGGAGAGAAATATCTCCCTTTACTCCTTGAAATGTGAGCTGCTCTGTTTAACTAGTCTTGGTGTTCACTCACCTCTCTTCCCCTCTAATGAGTCAGTTTTTGTTCTCCCATATCACGTCTGAATGCACATTGCGGGTAATTGATGGACAGGACCCGGCCTCTGAAAGCTATCAATGTAGCGACTGTGAAATCACACGTCCAAATATGTTTATCTTCTCAGCTTTTTGGGCCCGAGTGCTTTTCGGACACGGATTTCCGTATTTCAAGGAGGAGAGCAAATTTCCTTCAAAATGTCAGCATAGAAATGAGAGATAAAAGGGGAGACACAGGGGCTGCTTAAATTTTGCATTCACGACAAAGCAGGGCAGTCTGGCTCGGGGGGAAGAATCCAGAGCTCAGCGGTAGCCAAGCCTTATTTCGGAAGGGTGGTGATGCCCTGGGGGTCTGCATACTGTGGCAGTGGGGTGAGGTGAGATGGCTGGTGCCATCCCTGGATGCTGCCCCCTGATGGGTACACCTCCCATGGTGGCCTTCAACCAGTGGTGGGTGTGCAAACCACCCACTCTTCTCAGCTTCCTTTCCCCAGGAGGAGACATCTCAGCAGGTTGGAGTCTGGGTGTCTTCTCCCATTGTGAGCTGACCCCCGGAGTTCTGCATGAGTGGGTCCTTGGAGTCACGCTGTCGTGTCCACCCCACCCCTTCCCTGGGGAAGGTCGCCATGTACCCTGGGCTGCTGCAACATGCAGGGAAGCAGCTGTGGCCACTGTGGCTACTACTGAGCCGCCTTGCACTGCGGGCACCGGGACAAGGCTGTCCCATGGGCTGCAGCCGGCCAGGGCTGAGTCGCAGGCGGTGGCCCTGTGGCAAAGGGCTCGAGTCCCTGCCGGTACACCCTGCCTGCTCTCAGCACAGCTCTCTAGAGCTCTGTGAGTAATTCTCGAGTGCAGGAATTACTCTCCACACAAGCACTTCTCCGGGACTCACACAGTCGATGTTAGATGTTTCTCCATGGTCTCTCCCCAAGCGCTGGGCATGGGAGGACAGCGGGTGAGCTGTGGTGAGGGAAGCAGGAGGATTTCCCTGACCAGCCAGAAGGATGGAACGTGTTCCCACTGCCTGGGCTCAGCCGTCCTCATCCCCTGGCCAAACCTTGGTGGGGCTGTCCATGACCACCATGGTGTAATTTCAGTGAAACCACGAGCCCTCCTCCATTGCAGACAGGCAGAGCAGCCACAGCATGCTCCCTGCGTGCCGCTGATTGACGGCAAAGACGCACAACCACACGTCTTGTTTTCAGCAATCTCGGTATTTGGGTTGGCAGAGCCTGGCTCACGCTAACGACAGGAGCTGCCTCTCACTGTCAGCGGCAGCTCCACCGTCACTGAGCCTTTGCACGCCCCCTTCTTCCCCAGAGCTGGCGGCAGCTCCACCAGCCTCTGCTCCTGGCACCACTCACATGTCCGCCCGCAGCCACGGCGCTGGTGGATGCCCACTCTCTGCTCTTTTGCAAGCACGGGTTTTGCCCCTCTTTTGAGGTCCCCCTGTTGCTCCGCTGTCTCCCTCATCCCTCTCCTGCTGTCCTGGGAGGCTGGGGGGGCTCCTCCTGCACCAGCACCAAAGCTTAGTCTGCTTCAAAACTGCAGTCTTGAAGTCAGAGCTGCACGTCTGTCTTAAATACCGATGGTGGGTTAAGTGAGGAACCCTTGTGGGTTTGATGCTGGAGCTCCTGGGGGATGATGTGGTTTGTGCTAAGCAGAAGCTGGGAGGAGATGCTGAGAGTGGTCCTTCCAGGCTCTCTCATCGCTCGGTCTCAAGTCTCCTTTTCCTGAGGAGCTTTTGATGGATGGGGAGAGAGCTGCAGGAGGGGACTGCAGGTCCATGGTGGGATGGGGGTGGAAGCAGGGCCAGCATCCCAGGGGCTGGGGTGCTGGGCCCTGGGGAGCCCCGCTCGGAGCAGCACCTCTCAGCCCATCAGCTGCAGCCCGTCTGCCCCACTCGCACTCCCAGAAACCTTCCAGGAGCTCTGTGGCTGCGCCGACTGTGGCTGCAACCCCTGGGAAGGGGGTCCCTTGGCTAGGATCCCACTTGATCTGTTTCCAGTGTGGATATGAGCTGGACCTACTGAGCTGTGGCCACTGTCCCACTGTATATGGGTCTCCATGTCCTGCCTCAGCTCCTGGATTTGCAGCCACGACGTCCATCCCCTCGTCGTGCCCTCTCCTCCTGTTGCTCTGTCACCAGGAGGCTCCCACTGTGGGGCCGGTCAGCCCTGCTGCCTGCCAGCAGGACTCGGGCTTTGCCCGTTGCTGCCGTGCAGGGACCTGACAGCGGCACGGTGCGGGAGGCTTGTGCCTCTGCCTTGGGATGACAGATGCCGCCGTGCCACTGCGAAGCTTTCAGGCTCAGCCCGAGAGCAGTCAGGACCTTAAGAAGCTCTTGCCTGGCATTGCCGGGGAAGGGAGGTGAAGAGAAAGAGGAGGACGAGCCGGAGCGTGGGTGCATGTGGGGACACGGGCTTGGGAGCAGGGCTGCGGGGAGGGGAGAGGGGGACCACGCAAGGGCTGCACGTTGCAGGTGAGCCCAGGCAGTGCAGGAGGGGAAGCGTGGACTCTGGTGGGGGTGTGTGTTTGCACAAAGGTTGTGTGTTCATTGCATTGGACTTAACGACGCATCCACATAACAAATTCGCCTCTGAGGGTTCTCACCCCATGAACAGCAAGTTGAGATATCTGTAGGTGCTTCATGACTCAAGTGAGAGCTTGGTTGCCAACCCACTCCTCTTCTCTCCTGCTTTTTCTTGGAGTTTTGCAGCCCCAAATCCAGCTTTACTGGCCCATTCTCAGCCTGCTGGCACAGTATTAGGTTGGGGCACTTGGTCTCCAAAAACCGGGGCTGCGGGAGGAAACCTTGAGGCGCCCCTGAGACCTCTCAGTAGCCCTGATGCGCCTTTTGGTTCTGTCACCAGAAATTCACCAAAAATGTACTTTTTTAGTGCAGAAATGCCAGCATTTTGAATACCAAGAAATAGACATTTTTAGGAAGTGTTTCTGCAGAAGTGAGGACAAGCCACTTTTCATCCCACTCCCACCCTCCCTGGAGCTCAGGGAGTCCCCTTTGCTGCCAGAGAAGCTCTTGCACACCCAGCCCCCCCTGGGTTGTGTGTACCCTCCTCTCTAGCAAATGCGCTTACCACAGTGTGGAGCACAAACTCGTCTTCTCTGTGTGTGACTTTGGGCTGTACTGTAGATTAAAAGATTTGTCTTTCTCCTTTATCCAGCAGGTGGGTCTCTGGTGGGTATTTCAATACCATTCCTTGCATGGGCTCTGGGACGTCTGTGCTACGCTTCTCAGTAAACTCAATTACACCGTGGTAATAGCATGGTATTGACTCAGGAGCCTCAGCAACGCAGGACTCTTGCCGTTTATTAGTTGTTTAATTATATGGCACATCAGGCCAAAATAATGTCATTAGCTAATTAGCCCATGTTGGGGTTTTTTGTAATTTTTCTTAAATGAATGTTAACATCAGTGAAAGGTGCCAGCTGGTAGCCCAGGAGACTGGGCGCCTTTTATGCACAGAGCAGGTTGAAATTGGCCCCGACCCAGATGCTTCTCCACACCGTCCCACGGGCACAGGTCCCCTGCCACCTTTGGGGAGCCATGCTGGGGGACGAGACTTCCCCCCACAGCCTCTTCGCAGCGTTTTGGGTGAGCTACCTATAACGGTACCTTCTCATTATGGACCAGCTCCAGTCCCAACAAGACTGGGACCCCCAGCACCCTCCAAAAAGCTTCCCATGGGCATGGCTGGGCCAAGACCACGTTTGGGGTCCTGGGTTTGCGCGGGGTTTATTCGAGAGCAATGCTTTTAGGACTTAAGGAGTAATACTGGTGTTAGAAAGGCACAGCTCTCCAGGACTGTCATGCAGCTCACCCCAGACAGTGACCACGCGCTGCTGGAACCTGTCTGTGAGTCACTGCCCCCTTGTTCAACACCGGCACGATTACGCGCCGCTGAATACGCAGCAAAAGGAAAATAGGCGTTCAAATGCCAACGGCATGTACTACATTTATAACCCACCAGAGGGGGTGACAGCAGCACAACCGTAGGTCTAAACCTTTTATTAAACACCCGGCGCCGCTGACGCTGCCGGTTTTGTCCAGGAATTAACCCAGTTGCTCAGCAATGCTTTTTCTTCTCGTCTTGCACGCGTGGGTGTGCGTGCGTGCGCGGGGCTGGGGAGGTAGCGCCCGTGTGTCCCATGCAGGAGACACCGCCAGCGCTGCCGTGATTGCCTTGCACGCACGGCATCCCCATGCCTCCGCCGAGCCCCGTGCCAGCGGGCAGGCAGAGCCACCTGCCTTCCCGGACCCAGGGATGGGAGCTGCTGGAGCAGGACCATGTGCGAGGTGGTCAGTCTGCAAGGGGATCCCACCACCCCGTTTCACCCTGGTGTAGGTACACAAAGGAGCAGTGTCTCAGTGATTCACCCGGAGGCGGACGCGGGCTGCTGACATGGAGATGGGGTGTATAAATCCTGTGGGATTAGGAGATCTGCAAGACAGCTTTAGTTATCTCTGGGTGGTTTGGGTGGTTTCCAGCATGGCCATGTGGGAGATGCCCCGGGCAGGACGCTGCAGGACTTCCATCAGTGATGCTTTTATAATTAGCACATCCTGGCTGCTTTATCACAACAGCACCGAAGATTTTCAGTGCGATGTCTGCTGACTTATGGAGGTCCTTCAACTAGCTGCTTCAGGCCCGCAATTTCCAAAGTGCTCATGTTGCCTCTGCAGGCTTCTAACCGTTATTTAACCCAAACAGCTCAGCTGTGGGCTTTACAAAATGCATTTTACGCTCCTAAAGATTTCCTGACGTCTTTTGACCTGGCTGGGTACATTCCGAACTCTGAAAAATTGCAGGCCCCTGCAGACGCTTTCATGTCCTTGAAGACAAGTGCTGCAGACTTGAGAAACTCCCCGGGGAGCCCATGCACTTTTGAGAGGTTCAAGAGTCCATAGCAAATAGCTCCAAAATTAACCATGCAGTCCTCCCCCAAGTCCTCAAAGGCACTAGTTCAGATGAACAAAATAAATTTGGAGTTAATAGACCACACTGAATTTAAAATATGATGTTCCAAAAAGGGGCGGGGGCAAATAGAAGACTTTTCCAATGGTGAGAAACATCCCATTTTTCAAACCTTCTTATCTCCCCAATGCCTTAGCTGATTAATTGGAGACTCTCTTGAATAATTATTTTACAGAATAGAGAATTCTTTGGCAGACAGATTTTTTTTTTGTTCAAAATTTTTTTAAGGAGCACCAGGGAGAAACAAAATTAGGCTTGTAAGGAGAATGAGTTACATCCTTAAGCTGGACATCGCTCGCGTGGTTCCACAGTGCTGCTGCGAGATAATCACCCATTCTCCCATGCTCTGCCGCTCACCTTAATAACTCTCCCAGGATTTGATGTAATGGTTTACATAACCTTTCTGAAGCATCCTGAATTCTGAGGCATCCAGCACTTAAATGTGACATTGAGTCAACTCCGAAGCGCTTTACAGCTGGGTGACGCTGCTTGGGGCTAGCCGATACAATGAATGAAAAAGTTTCGCTTACCAAGCCCAAAGCGGTCATAACTTTTTACCAGCTGAGCCGTGCGGCTGGAATAAATCTCAGGGTTTCAAACCCTGAGCCAAGGAGCCGGGCGGGGGGGTGTTTGCCTCCCTGTGCTGTCTGCGGACACGCGTAGCACCAGGCTTGAGCCGGAGCAGCAGCTACGTACGTGGGCTTGGATTCGCTTCCCCTGACTGCCCGTGGCCCCTCCGTAGGTACCTGCCTCCGAGCTGGATGACATTTATAGTCAGCGGGGAGAGAAAAGGCACGTCCAGGCACAATTCATCTGACCTTTCTCAGGCAGCCACCTTAGAAAGAGATTAATCCTGCCCCTGCGAGGCCTTTTCTCTCCATTAGCGGTATGGCGGTTCATCTGGCTCGTTCGTGGATGGGGGTTGCATTTGGGCAGACGGATCCCCTCCGGCTCCCTCTCGGGCTGTAGGAGTTAGGTGCTCGCACACCCTCTGGGTGGCTCTGGGCTTGCACACCGGGGAGGACGCTTTGCCCCCTTCCCGGGGCACTGCGCAGAGTGTGTCTGTGGGAGACGGGCAGCCCTACCTCCCCCAGCACCCTCCCAGCACCCATCCAGCCTCCCCAGCACCCTCCCAGCACCCATCCAGCCTTCCCAGCACCCTCCCAGCACCCATCCGACCTCCCCAGCACCCTCCCCAGCTGGGGCTCCAGCACATGGCATTCGCCAGCCTAACCAAAGGCACAAGCTGAGAGGGTAGAGATAAAGATAGCCATTTTCTGGTAGCTGGGGTTGATTCTGCCGTCTTAAAAACCCTGCAGTAATTTCTGGTGTTGATTATCTATGTAAATCTGTATCTATAATAGTCTCTCTCATATATGTCTGTGTATATATATACGCACACACACGTAGATGTGTGTATATCTAACATATGTGCTCTCAGCCCACACAACATATGCGGCTCCGAAAGCCGCCGGAGCGTGCGCATTCCCCAACCCCGGCGTGCGTGGCACCCGCAGAGCTGAGCGGGGTGACGCAGCCTCACCGCTCGCCCCAACCTGGCACCGCCATCCCTGGCCTTCCAGCTGGGATCTTTGCCCCGCACAGCACTGCCACGGGACCACTGTCCCCCCCCAAAATGCAGGGGGGTTGGTGGCACCCTCCCGCGCTCCCCAGGGTCATCGGGATTTGGGGCTTTTGGTGGTGAGGACAAGGCTTGCAAGGCTCACTTAGCCCAGGGTGGGTTGGTACTATGGGATGTACCAGGCTCCCAGTGCTTCTCAGTGGCTCATTCGTGAGGCTGGCCTTCTGCCAGCAGATGTGAGCTCAGCTGGATTTGGGGTGGGAAGGGGAAGCACCTTGGGGACAGGAGGGAGCCAGTGCCCCTGGAAAGAACGGCTGTGCCCCACACATGCACAAGACTCCATTCCACAGCCCTTGGGGCTCATTGCTACTCCAGATTCTGGGCCAAAATCACTTGGAGAAGGGGCTTTTTGAGTAGCAGCATTGTCCTTTCACCTTGATGTGAGACCCATGCGGCTGCAGGACATCTCCAGGCCAGTATCCAGCACAAGTGTCCATGACGTTGAAGGTGGCAGGGAGGGAGGCTGGAGCTGCCTGAGTACGGTGCTTCAGGGTCTGCAGGGACAGTGGGATCTCTAGGGTGCCAGTAGGGTCTCTGGGGTGCCAGTGGCTGCACAATGTTCAAATCCCACAGCAGTCGGAGGTGCAGCCCAACCCTTTTCTCCATCTCTAGACAGGGCATCGTGTCTCCCGGCTTCTTTCCCTTGCCGGTCTGGCTGTGTGCATCAGACCTGGCGCTGTAAAGCAGATGGCAGTAGTAGGGCCAATCACAGTTAAGCAACATGATTCAGCTTTGTAATTTCCAGTCATAGCCTCTTCAGAAATAGTCTGGAGGAGCAGATTTGACAGAGGCATGTGTCTGTGGGAGCTACAGGGACAGGGAGGGAGAGTGCACACATCTGATAAGTTGGTCATCTCTTGGCCAGCCATCAGCTGAGCATGTCCTGCAAAAGAGCAAGAAGCGAAGCAGGGAGGGGAGAAAAGGGCAGGTCTAAGGAAATTTCAGGTGCGCAGCTGAGAAAGAGCCTTTCCTTAAGAGAGCTGTTGGTGTTGATGACATTAGTAGTGTCACTGATGGAGAAATTCAATCACTTCCAATGAGGGAAAAATAATTGTCTTTCGAGGTACAGTAGGTTGTTGTCATTTTCCTGTGCCACACTCCATCAACTTTCAATTTCTAGCACAAAAGCCCTTCGTTCTTGCTCGGGCCTCTCTAATCTGTTGCAGTGAGCACTCGTGGCAGACCTGGCATGGGCTGGGGGAACAGAAACACCCAAATTGTACCAAAATGAGAGCATCACCCAGACCCCACCGGGGTGGGAAAGGTGCCAGAGGGGGGAAACCACTTTGGGCCAGCAGTTGATGAAATATGTCGTCTCCCTGAGCCCTGGCTTCTGTAAAACAAGGGAAATAGTATGGTGAGGGGCTCAGGTAGCTTGGGTGGAGGTATCTGGGGTCACCCCCAGCACTGGTGTCCTGGGCAGGTTGGGCAAGGGGAGGCTGAACCCTCTGGGGCCGGAGGAGGTTAGGTTAGGGTCTGTCATCCCCTCTGGTATTGGTGGTGAGAGGGAGGGAGAGGGAGAGGAGAGGAAGGGGAGAAGTGCACGGTGGTGACTCGGAGCAGAGGTGTGTGTGCAGGAGAGCCAGAGCTCGGCACGAAGCGCTTTCCTGACACTGGGTGAAATAAGAGGTGATTAGCAACGTATCCCGGCGTCCCAGCCATGGAGCCTTCTTCTCAGACGTTTAAGGAGGAAATATGTATTTAAAAATACTGCTCTTACAGAGAGAGGTAATGATGTGTTTCGAGGCAGAGATGGTATCATTCATAAAGCCTGTGCTGCTTAATTATACCAACACCATTTAGGAGAGGAATGATTTCCCAGTGAGTTTCTGGTTTGTTTTCCCTTTCTCTCTCTCTGTATCTCACCATGGCTCCCGCCATTTGTCAGACTCTTTGGTATCTCTGTCTCCAGCCACAGCTTGAGGCTGGCTGCCAGTCCCGGGGACTGGTGGACTGTCACTGCCGCCAAGTGCCAGCCCCCCAGAGAGGGCCCAGAGGCTCAGGGTGGACAGCACTGTGGCACTGAGGTGACACCATCCTCTTCTGACCCAGGGTGGGGTAACAGGGGGGAGCGATGGGTTGATGCCCCTCGTGCTTTTGCGGCAATAGTCGAGACTAGTTGATCTCACTTCCCTGCTGTCCTGGGCCACTAACTCTGCATCCAGTATCCCCGTGGTCTGGGGAAGATCTGATGCCACGCGAGATGAAGGGCACCATCTCCGTTAGGCACATAGCCATACTGCCCTTCCTGGGGCTCTTGGGGGACCCCACTACTTTTCTAGCAGGTTCTTCCCTGCTAGATACACCGCCGTCCTTGTGCAGACGTATGCCTGCTTGTCCCTGCACGTGCCACCGTCCCCGCTGCCCTCTGGCACCGCAAACTGGGGCTCTTCCTTCCAGAGGATAAGAGCGTTTCACGCTGCTTTTAACTAGCCTGACCTCGTGGTGCTTTCCTTTCGCCTGTCAGATTTAGCTTGACGTTATTTGGGTAGGAGCAGAGGGGTGGGAGTTTAGAGAGACAAAATGGTGCTTTTTTTTTTTCCCTCGCATTCATAAGACATTTGAAGTGACACACGCAGACAATAATGTATCACTCAGCCTGAGTACAGCTTGAATGGTTTAAAAATACGCTCCTGAACTTTCCACCCCTATTCATGCACAGGCACCATCCCTTTGGGGTCTGCACTTTGGCAGGAACAAGCAAGGAGTTAAGCAGCTCGGCAAGGAGAGCTATTTATGGATGTTGCAAGCTCCCTGCTCTTCTTCGATACCCCATTCAATCCTTTAATTATCTGCAGTTGTTCATGCTGTGTCTCACCGCATGCTCTCTGGGGGAAACCACTGGGGCTTTGCCAGTTGACGGGGAGAGGGTGGGAAGGGGGGAAGACTGCCACACGCGCCAACGTAGCCTGGGAAAATAAGGGAACCTGTGAGGTTGCTTATCTGAGGGCTGTGAGGAGACCAGGGCATGGCCATGGGACCTTCTGGGACAACAGATCAGAGCTTATCAGAGTGACACCGCCAGTGGGAGTTGCCTGCGGTGGGGGGAGGACGTAGGAACAGAAGGTGGGAAGAGACTTCCCGCATCCCTGGGTTCAGTCCCCTGCGTCCCCAAGCCCTCCCTGTGAAATGGAGCCCAGAAGCTGCAAAGCGTAACATGTGAGAGGGAGGAAGGCAGGAGGGACTGCCTGGCTTGCCAGCCTCTGACGTTGCTGCCCTCCAGACAGCACTGTTTCTCTACAACGCTGCCAGTTTTGGAGAAGAGAGCGGCTGTTGCCAGGACTCTGTGCCTCTTGTTGTTCCCCTGGCAAGCCCGCCCAGCTCAGACTTGCTCCAGGGGAACATGAAAGCTACCCCTTCCACCTCCCTAAACCCCCTGTGAAGATGCTGCTCCAGAATTTTAGTTAATCCACTAATAGACTTTGAGTAAGAAAAGAGACGAGAATAATCTCCAGCGTCTGGAGCTGCATAGCTGTTAATGAAACGGGCTCTTCTAGCATCCTCCGTACAACAGCCTGTACCCCACCTCCCCAGGCATTTTGCACTCCCAAAGCCCACGCTCGGCACCTTTTCTGCCCCTGTGGTGAGATGGTCTGGGGGAGGAAAGCCAGGACTGGGGCCCCGTGTCCCCTCCACACTGCAGGAAAAATGGGCACTGGGAGGGTTGGAGAGGGCACGCACACCCCTGCCCACCCAAAGGCTACCCACCAGCCAGGCCAGGGGACCATTCCCTGGAGATCTCTGCAGATCCATTTGAGCTCGGGATCCAGTAGCCCATCACGGTTGGCATTTGCACCTCCTCCCCATGCTCTCCCCAAGCCGGACTAAGGGGCCATTACACCCCTGGGAGCAATGCTCAGACCCAAGAGCTTTTACAGACACGCGGATGTCCACGTGGGTGAATTACCTGGCCTGTGCCTCTCTTGGCGCCTGGGCTCTTCCAGCTGTCTGCCCTGCTCCCAAGCCCATCAGCAGGGCAGGGGGGCCACAGCCAAGCCCCTGCGTGGTCCCGCAGGCAGCACACATCTACCTCCCGTCTGCCACCACAGCCGGGGGCATGGGCAGCACCACACATCTGGGCTCGAGGAGCGAGCCCTCCTGCCTCCGTCTGCTCCGTCTACAGGGAATGGGGCCAAGCTGATGGTTCCCTCCCAGCAGCTCGGGCTGCACGGGGGCTTTGTGGGACTATGCCATTTGGTAGGGAATGTCTCTGTGTTCCA
The DNA here is from genome assembly GCA_003697955.1 of Calidris pygmaea. Taxonomy (NCBI): domain Eukaryota; kingdom Metazoa; phylum Chordata; class Aves; order Charadriiformes; family Scolopacidae; genus Calidris; species Calidris pygmaea. The sequence continues at coordinate 1,631,470 of QJSC01020465.1, read as the reverse complement.
AGCACTTTTTCAGGTGGAGGCAGCGCTTTTTAAAAATGGCTGGGTAGATATCGGGGCAGAGGGAAATTGTCTCAATAATCATAAGATGTGGGGGAGTTTCTCCCCTCTCTCTGCTTTCTGTGCGGCATCTGTGCTTTGGTTCAGCTCTGGATGACCTTGGGTAAAGTCAGGGCCCCGGCAGCCCCTGCACGTGGAGGGTTAGATGTTCCCTCCACAGGGACCCCAAGCAGCAGGAGTTTGGGGCTCAGCCCCCACGGAGCAGAGAGTCCCTTCCCCTGGGAGCCCAATTGTGGTGACTGCTGATGGGGCACTGGGGGCCATTACCATGAACCTCCTCCAGCCCCCTGGGGACATGGCTGTGGAGCCAGGAGTGCTGCCAGGAGGCTCCCCCTCCTTCCCCGGCTCCTCGCTGCACGAGTTTGCTGTATTCTCACCTGATTAGCGGATTTGAAATACAGCCTTTGGCTCTGAGACCCGAAATAGATGTTAGGTTGTCTTTACTCCGCTGGAGGCTTCTTAGTATGTAAATCCCTCCCCAACACAGTCGGTGCAGCACCGTGCTTCCCGAAGGGATGGCACCGACGGGCTCCCGGCTTTGTGGGAGATCCCCGGCTCTGGATCAGCAGCGTCCTGCTGAGCAAGGACAGCCACGCTCTCCTCCACCCATCTTCCCTGGGCACAGGGGTGCAGCAGGGCACCGCTTGTCCCTGTGATGGGCACACGGAGGGGGTCCATGCAGGGGCATCAGGGACAGTGCTTTCCCGGGGGGAGCAGCATCCCTCCTCCGTCACCCCCCTGCTTCCTCCCCCAGCGCTCCGCAGAAGCTGGCAGGTTTCCAGGGAGGCATCGGGGCCAGCGGGCAGTGACATTTGTTTTGTCACTTACGCTGTCATCACCAAAAAAAAAAAAAAAAAAAAAAAACCCACGAAAAAATAGCTGCCTTTAGGGGAGAGCTGGGCCCTGTGACATTCGCTTCATCTTATGGCAACTAATGCATCCGGCAGCATCCCCGGAATCTGTGCATTCTGCCAGGATAAACGAGCTCCACGCTGCCAGCAAAGCCGCGGTGGCAGAGCTGCCTGCCGGGCCGTGCCGGTGCTGGTGGGCCACCACGCTGGGGACTGACCAGGCACAGGGCAGGACATCTCCCGGGGGTCAGGGACACCCCATGCCGTAGCAGCCACGTGCTCTCCACGAACCCTCAGGTCTGCAGAGAGCAGGTGTTCATTAAGTGACACTAATTGCTTGATACTTTTGCGGTGTTTCCTACCTTGTAAAGATTGAGTCAAAAACTCGTGCCCTGAGGAACCGCCTCTATTAAACTGTTGTTCATTAGAGCTGACTTTGCACTACCTCATTAGGCTTCTGTAATTGAAGGAGTTAATTGATTATCAGTAGTTTCAGTTCCCTCTTCCCATGCCCGTGAGGCCCTGCCGGGTCTTCTTCAGGGTGCGCCGTTCATCATGTGGCTCCCATGTGCCTTGCCGCGGGCAGTGGTGGCCCTGGTTGCTCCGTGCATCCCCATCTCTGTGCCGTGCCGTGGCCGTTGGGATACCAGCATTGCCGGCTTCCCTACAACAACGTTTTCCATGTGGGCCCTTTGCCTTGCAGCATAATTCACCCTGATTTGTCGCTAGCTGCTCCACACTCCGTTTAAAACACTTTTGATGGCTCCCCTTTCTGTGTCTGTTTTTCCATGCATATGCATTATTTTTGGAGAAGGTGCGTGTGTGGGTTCATCTCTTCGGTGACTCTCTCATGGGTGTGAAAGTGGAGCCTCCGAACCAGCTGCTCCCCGAGCGCGGGTTGGCTCTGCCTCGGCGGCGTGCGTTTGCTACGCCCCGGCCCGTGGTGCAGGGATGGGGGGCACAGCCTGGGTGTGTGTGGGGGGTGGGCCCGGCCGGTGGAGGCTGCGTGAGCGTGCTTGCACACTGGTTTTCCTGTGCACGGGTGCTCTGGCTGACTCCCTCGCGCAGACACGTGCTGCCTGACTCAGTCACACGTCGGCTGTTTTTAGAGGTGGCCTTCTAACACCCTGCCTGGCTCAGCAAAAAAATCAGGGAGATGCTGTGCTTCCCCCAGCCAGCCTGCAACCACATCCCCCGCGCTCAGGAGCAGCCCTCAGACTTCATGGCCTGGCCTGGTCTGCTGGAAACAGGACAGATGTGGCCGTTGCGGTGAGAGGACCCCTAGGCAGGGACACATCTGTGCTCAGCCCTCCTGCCACGGAGATCTCTGCCTCCTGCCCTTGGGGTCTACCTTTCATGTTTGCCCTCCCCCTGGGAGCAAAGCGCCCAGAGCATCCTTGGGTACCCCACAGGAGCTAATGCCCCATCGCTGTGTTCAAGCAGAGGACCACAGGTGACAGGAAGGTGATGACACTGGTGAGCTGGGGACAGAGCTGGTGGTCTTCTCTGCCCCTCCATCCTCACTGCCTCCCCAGCGTCTACTGAGAGCACAAGCAGATCTCAGAAAACCAGGGGGCAGGGTTGCTACAGGCCATTTCTCTGTAGCCAGGCTTCCGATTTGCCCTGGCACTTTGGTTTTTTAGGCAAATGCCACGGCTCTGCCCCAGCCCAGGGTCTGCACGCATCGCAGATGAGAGCAGAGACAGGGAAGGTGAGAGGAAACTGTTGCTCCCCACCTTCGTTAGTTTTAACTAACGAGCTGTTTATAGGAGCAACATGACACCTGCTTTCCTCTTTATAAATTCAATAATTTATGAAAGGTATTAAAGGCAAAACAGCCTCCCGGATAAAGCCTGTGATGCGTGCACTCTGGGTATTAGCCAAACGGGACAATGAGCTACACTTGAATAACACACGAAGATATTTACCCTCTCCCTCTATAAATTATTAAGGGGCTTTTTGCACATAATTACACGAGCTTTTATGTTTCTCACTCCCTGCTTTTAATCCTTTTTGGAAAGGCGCCAGTCACTTATGACAGGAGCTGAGCAAACAGCAAACATTACAGCTGGTTTTTGGGGTCGCTGTAGATGAAGGCGTTGCAGGAGAGGGCAGGGATGTGAGCCCACCCCTCTCGGCAAGCACCGAGCCCGGGGGCTCTCCCCACACACCGCTGGCGGGGTTGTGGAATCAAAAGGTGTGATCCATAGGGAACTGGGCCAGGATTTGGCCCTGTCATGAGCTGCTTTTCCCCCTCGGTGTGGGTTCATGGAGGTGGCCGTGGGAAAGTGCAAAGCAGGCTCCAGTGTTTTAATTGCTCTCCAACTGTGCATGTAAATCAATGATATGCAGATGTAATTGGGCGTGCAAATGTCACTAGGCAGCTGTTTACATGTGCAGTGTACATTAGGGGAGCGTGTATGTGTGCAAAGAAACACGAAGGTTATTAGTCATAATTACACTTCCAAGGGTGTCCCGGTGCTGGGTCTGCTGCCTCCACTTCTCCGGCTCTGGCCTTCGGGGAGCAGAGCTTCCTCCTCACCCTGTCCCGTGCCAGGCTCCCCTTCTCCGGCCAACGTGTTTGTTCCCCAGTCCCTGCCCAGCCTCCAGCACAGCTCAGCTCCCTCCCGAGCTCCCCAGCCTTTTGCCAGCCTGGCTGCAGCCCCAGCTGAGGCATGCCCATCTCTGCCTGGCACACCAGCCAGGGACCAAACCTCTTTTAAACATTAAGGTGAGGAGCCTGTTTCATCCCCGCCAGGCACCCTGACCCCTTCCCATTAGTTGTCAAGCTTTTGTGAGTCAGCCCCAGTGGGACATCTCCCACACCACCTTCCCGTCCTCCTTGTCCAACACCACCTTTTCTTTTTCTGCGTGGGCATTTGACACGACTCTCATGTCCTCCACGCTCACCGCGGTCTCCAGGCCCTCTCTCCTTTGTGCGAAGATCTTTAATCATTACTCTTTGTCCCATTGTGCGGCTCCTATTCTTACGCCAAGCTGTTAAAAAGCTGTCACTGTCATAACTTCCTTGTCCCAGAAATTATCTTTCATCTCCTGGATGTGGGCTACAATAGCCACTGAGATGCTTGATATTATTAATACCTTCTGTATATGTGTCAATGAGCTTAAGAATTTAATGGAGTCTTTTCCTGCAGCCCTTCATGCAGCACATTTGGGCTGCTTGACAGAGCAGTCAAGCTATCAGGCACTTGAGTCAGGCTGACATTAGGACATGTGGCCTCTGTCCGTGACAGAGCATTTCATAGCAAGGCCTAATTTCTGCACCCTGAGCTCAAACAGGACGAGGTGGTGGCTGGGCCCACGCAGAGACCTGGGTGAGCTGAGCTGGGGCAGCTCCTGTGCACCAGCAGCTCATCTCCCCTTCAGCAGCACCCACCTGAGGGGGACTACAGGAAGGCTTTTTTCCCTCTTTCTACCTGTTCTCTGGAGCATCACAGAGGTCATGTGGTGGTTTGAGATGGGCAAGGCATGAGCACGGCATCTCCTACCTCTCACCTCGCTTTCCATTGAGCAGAGATGCCTGGAGGTGGGCTCGGCCATGTGGCTGCTGCCAGAAGGGCAAGTGAGAGCAAGGGAGGCTGTGCATGGGGACAGTGGTGGGATCACCCTCAATGGCCAGCACAGCCCGCGCCCACCTCAACAGTGACGTTGTATGGCTCCTGCCACAGCTGTCCCAAGAGCGGGGTGCTGGTGGTCGAAGGATTTTTGGTACGTTGCCTCCTTCTGCTCCAAATCAATCAGCTGACCAGGGCAAGGAGCAGTACAAGACAGTACAGGGAGAAACCATTATGATAATACTTGATAACGATCCTCAATCTCACTCAGCAGCAGCCGCGCATTGCAGAATTTGGACTCCCTCCAGCTGATAATGAGAAGCCACTGGACTGACTCAGCCTGCTGTGAGGAGGCATCAGTACACATCCAGATGGCCGCGGGGATGGGGGAGCAGGAATATCCTGCCTTGCCCCTTCGTCCCACTCCCCACACACACACACACACCCTGAAATGTCACCACCTCCGAGGAAGAAAGCACACGCGATCTGAGAGCACGTTTCTCCCCTAACTGCACCCGCAGGGACCGGAGCGCTCAGCCGTCCTGGGGAACAGGTCCTGCTGCAGCCCCGAGATGGGCAGAGGAGCTCGGTGTGCGCATGTTGTGCAAGGCAAAACACATGACATCTGTGTCCAGGAGGTGATGGCTGCCTTCTCCGGGGGCAGCATCAAGAAGCCAGTTGCCAGCCAAGCCCAGGGGAAATGTGAGGCACCCTCCTCTCCGGGTGTGCAGGAGCAGATGGGGCACGGACCCTCCCTCAGCCCTTGCTGACAAAGGGAGGATGCTGGAGGGGCAGGCAGCCGAGCTGGCGTTCCCCGAGCTGGCGCTGGCAGTACTTCAAGGTGTGGTACATCTTATCTCAGCCTGGCATTTGCACGTATTTTCTCAGCTCAGCTTGTTACGACAGAAGTGTGAAAATCTGAAAGAAAAGGAACTATAATAATAATGGGAGTAATTAAAATCCGTCTCCCTCCTGCCGCCTCAGCCCTTTCTGAACCTTTTGTGGGATTCCTGGACACGTGTGCTGAAACCAAGAGAGATGTTGCTGGGGAACAACAGAGCATGTCCCAGCAAGCCCCGCTGAGGGGCAAGTCTGCTCCCTGCTGCCCGGGCGGGAGGCTCGGTCCCTTGTGGGGTGTGCAGGTGCCTCCTCTCCAGGAGGGAGCTCAGAGCAGGGATAAACTCCTGCCTCCTGCCAACAGAAGGGAACCATCTGCCACAGCCCGTTATCATCTGAGGATGGCAGTGGCAAAGAGCTGGAGCATCTGTCTGAGGGATGAGCCCCCGCAGATGGACACCCAAATGTTCTTGCTGCTCCCTGCAGGTTTTAAAGAGGGAAATGTTCAATGAGGGCTCGTGAGCGGAGCTGCGCTCTGTGGTGTCCTCTGCAGCGTGGGGCTTCACGTAGGTCAGGATGGGATAGTCACACCTGGAGGGACAGGACACCCCTCATTTTGAGTAACTCTGTGCTGCAAGAAGGAGGTTGACCCAGTTGAGTGGGTCTTTGTGGCTTCCCGCAACAGCTGGAGTTGGTCTCCACAGCATGGGAGAGGCCAGTGAAGGTGATGGGAGAGGGAAAAAAAAGCATGTCTGCTGCAAAACTGGCAGCTGCAAATAGATACAGGCTGTTAGCGGGGACAGGAGAGGGCAGTACTTCCAGTGAGGTTTGGGGGTGTGCTTCTGGCTGTCCCCAGCGCTCTGTCACCCATGCTACACCACCTTGCGACCATTAACAGTAAACTCGCCTTTACCTTTACTCTGAATGTCCCTCTACAAAAGCAGCCCCTTGCCAGGAACGGTAGCACCCAGTTATCCTGTTCCTTGTCCTCACGTCCCGTTGATGCCCTTCTCCCAGGTAACATTACAAGCTCAGCTCCTCTGAGCTGCATCGCTGCGCCTCTTCAAGTGGGACGTGCTAAGGGTGGGCTGCATTACCGTCTGCGTGCGGGATGGTCTCAGCCCTCCCAGCAGTTGTTTGCGGTGGCAAGATGCTGGCCGGTGGTGGCCCCATGAAGAGCTAAGGGCAACCTGACAGTCCCAGGTAGATCTGGGCCTCTGAGCTGTGCTGCCCACTGGTCCCTGCTCTTGCTCCTGGGCAGCTCTTCTGGTGACTCCCTCCAGTCCTGGGAGCTCACTGCTGCACTGGGGCTCAATGATGGCAACATTTTGGGGCAAGAGGGGCACAAAGGACAGATCGGTAAATGCAGAAATGTGGGACTGTGCAGGGACCAGTGCAGTTCCTGCTGCAGAAATCAAGGGATTTTATTGCTGCTGGGACCTGCCTTTGTCCAAGGCGTCCTTGGGGCTGTTAAGGGTAAGAAAGCGTCACCCAGGAGGTGGGGCAAGAGTTTTTGAAGGAAGGGAGAAGCCCAGTGGCAGCTCTGCTCCTTGAGGGGTGTAGCAGATCTTGGGGAGATCAGGCGTAACAGCTCCTCATAAACTCTGGTGTCATGGATAAGGTCCTTGGTGTTCCTGTGCCCAGCTAGATGAGTGGTCATTAATTGATGCTTTCTTTTTGCTGCTCTCCCCGTCCTCCCCGTCACCTCACCTCGCTGCCGGCCAAAACGCACCACCGTAGCTCGCAGAGCACACCGGGGCTCTGCTCCACCACCACACCTGGGGCACCCGTGCTGCCCTCCCCTCTCCTGCTGCGCCGCCCCCGCCGCCCGCCCAGCTCAGAAGCCAAAAGCAGAGCTTACAGAAGAGGCAGGTTTCGCACAGGATTCCGCCTTAGCCCAAAAAGCTCATCTCTGCTTCTGCATGCCAAGTCCCCTGTCCTCTGCCACTCGCCGCACCGCCGGGGGGGGGGATGGCTGTTGGAACCGAGGTGGGAAAGATGGTCTTGGAAGGCCCCCTGCTTCCAGGCAGTGTATAGCATCGCTTTCACACAGCCACCAGCGCCGCTCGCATGGTGCATTTGCTGTATCTTTGTGGAAGGGCTGAGGTGAAATTCCACCTCCCCTCCCTCCCCGGCTCACACCAGACAATTCCAGGAATTATTCTGGAGTGTTATTATTGGATGCACGGTGCCCTGGACTTTAGTGAGGCTTTAACCCTGGCTGATGGACCCGGGGAGGGGGGGAGCGGGGAGGGAAGCATTAACAGCATTCAGAGCTCTTAGCTTGTCTTTTGTCCTCTTGTTTGTTTTTTTCTGGCCGCATTCGGGTTGCCGGCTTGGTCTGTGTTTGTGAAGTGCTATTAACATCGATGGCATCGCTGAAATAGCCATAATAATAAGAGGCATCGATCTGTGCTGAGTAAAGGTCTGAGGACCACTGAGAGGGGGCCAGGCTGAATTTCCTTGAAGTCAGGAGCAGAGGGCGCATGCACAGCCGCTCTCACCCTCCCCGTCTTTCTCGCCAGGAGGATCCTTTCCCCAAGCCCATGCAGGGCTGCGCGCCTGGTGGGCACCCACCCTTCCATCCCAGCCGGGCTCTGTGCCCGCGGGAGGAGAGGCGGCATCCTCGGAGTGGGCAGGGGTTCCGAGCGGGAGCGGGGAGGAGTGATTCAGCCCTCAGCTGGCGAGCTCGCCGTGCCTACCCTTTGTTTATTCCCGCTCCGCTCGGGAGCTCGCGTGTGCCGAGCAGGAGGATGAGGAGCTGCGCTGCGGGCTGTGGGGAGGCAGCAGCCTCTGAGCACGGAGCGGGGCTTGCGCCGCCCTGGGTTTGCTCGTAGCCCACTGCAGGGACAGACCCGGGACCGCTGGGCTCCCATGCTTCCTGGTGGGCACGCACGGGTGTCCCAGGGGGGACATCATGGCACGGGAGAGGCCTGGGGAGAGCACGCAGCTCCGCTTTGGCAGAAGGGAGGAAGGGGAGGCCTGCCCAGAGGGATGCTCTGCATGGGAATCTCCACCCTTGGGCTTGGTTAAGTGGCTGGTGGAGGAAGGCCAAGCCATCGTCTTCCTCAAAAGCTCCCACCGGCTGAAAGAGCCATCCAAGAGAAGGCTCGTGGGACCCAGCGAAGGGACTCCTGTAGAGCCTCCCGCCCCAGCCCGTGCCAATCCGGAGGGCGCCGGTGCAGCTGCCTCGGGCCTGCCCTGGACCACAGCCAGCCGCGCTGGGGGGGCAGCTGGGTAGAAGTGGGACAGAGCGGGAAGCACCCCAGGAGAGCCCTGCCGAGAGGAAGCAAGAGGGCGAAATGCACATTAGAAGCAAGGTTTGTGTCCATTACTGCCAGAGAAATCAGCCGCCGCTGGAAGAGCCAGCGCTGGGCAAATCGGCTAATGCTGCTCGATAAATCAGTGTCCATTATGGAAGGGCAGTGGGCAGCGCTCAGAAAGCCGTGCGCTTAGTCCTGAATGAGATGCCACCAGCTCAGCATGTGCCCAGCCTCCGAGGAGGCCCTTTGGGATCACCAGGGCCCAAATCAGTCCTCAGAGGTTTCCTGTGTCCCCCCTCCCCCTCCTTGCAGCCCTTTTCCTCTCATGTTCTTGGGGTGGTGGGGGGAAGGCAGTGAATAAAGAGGAGCAAAAGGCCTGGCAGAGGTAGCTGCTGTAGAAGGGACCACCCTGAGGTCTCCAGGGTAGCCTGGCATCCTCCCTCAGCCAGGGGTGGGCTCTGACCGGCAACGCTCCTTTAGTCCGTTCCTCTGCGAGCACCGGGGCTGCACCGGCGGCGGAGGAGCGGGGACTGCCGGTGTGCCTCCCTTTCCCCCCCACAACCCAAGGGTTGCCGGTGGCCCGGGGGCGACCAGCCACCAGTTGTCCTCAGCGCCCGCCCCTCTTTGCCGCCGGATCGCGGGGGCAGGCGCTCGGGCTGCCGGTGCCACAGCACCGGAGACGGCAGCCCTTTCCCGAGAAGCACCGCTCCTCCCCCTCTGCCCCCCGCCCCGGTCCCGGGGGGGTACCCTCACCCTCCGCCCCCCTCCCCCCCCCGGCTCTCGCCTCCCCTCGCCGCGCTGGAGCGGGGGAGGCGGCGGGAGGAGGGGACTGGCCGCCGCCGCCGCTCCCGTCCCCGCTCCGCTGCGCGCACCGCCCCGCGCCCGCCGGCGGCTCCTCCCGGAGGGGAGGCGGGGGCCGGAGCGGCGGCGGCTCCCAGCCCGGCCCCGCCGCGCCAGACCCGGCCGGCGGCAGCGGGGCGTGCGGAGCCCGGGCCGCCGTGCCAGCCCGCCCGGTGGGGGAGATGCCGCCCCGCGGTGCCGCCGCCGGCCGCCGGGCGGGCGCGGAGGGGAGGCAGCCGGTCTCCTCGCGTCCCTAAGGGCGGCCCCGGAGCGACCCCCGTGCCCGGCCCGGCCCTCCCCCGGGCTCGGGGCTTTTTTTTTTGGGGAGGGGGAGGGGGGGGCGGCTCGGACCTGGGAGCGCCGCCGCCTCTCGTCTTGTCGCTGCGGAGAGGGGGAGCTGCGTTACTGCAGGTGGAGGTTTTGGCGGAGGGGGTGGGGGCCAGGGGAGATGCCATTTCTGACCGAAGGAGATCGCCGGCGAGAATGAGATGCAGGTAAGCGAGACGCGGGTGCTGGAGACGGGGGGTACCGACGCCGGCGGTACCGGCGGTGCGGGGAACTGGGGGGCTCCGTCCGTGTGTCACCCCCCCGCCCCGGGCCGGACCCCACGTCGCTGCCCTCGGGCCGGACCCGCGCCGGTGCTCGGAGGCGCCCGGCTGGGAACTTCGGGGGTGTGTGTGAGTGTGTGTGTGTGTGTGTGTGTGTGTGAGTGTGTGTGTCGCGGGTGCCCGCCGGTGCCGGGATTACACCGCGCCCCGGGGTGCGGGTCCGGGTGGCGGGGAGCGCTGCGGGCAAGGGAAGGGACAACGGGGCCGGGGGCTCCCCGCCGAGGGGTGTGCGTCCCCGGGCCCTGCTGCCCTCCAGCCCCTCCGGCCCTGATCCCCCCCCGCCCTGCTCTGCCCGGGCGTTTTCCCTCTGCTGCTCTCCTCCCCAGCACCCCCGCCTCTCCCCTGCCTTTCCCCGCAGCCCCTCCAGCCCCTGCGGGAAGGACGGCTTGCGGCCAGTGCGGGGTTGGGGTCCCGGCCACCCGAGGCTGGCTGACTCGCCCAGCCAAAGGCTGGGGCTCGGTGGTGCCGAGGCGAGGGCAGAGCTGCATCCTGATGTGGTTGCCCTCCTCCTCCCCGCGGGAGCTAAAGCAGATGAGTTAGCCAGCCTGGAGCAGATTACATATTCTGGTAGGGTATGGCCGGGACAGCAGGGGGATCAGCCCTCAAGCCCAGCTCCCCACCAGCAAGGGTTAATTCAAGAGGAGTAATCAGCCCTCTGCCTACCCCCAAGGGAGAGACATGAAGGGTTAAATACAGGACTACAGTCCCGAGTGACCAGGCAGGTGCCATGGGGGGTAATTTTTTGTGGTGGGGGGCTCACCCCTCTGTTTCCAGCTCCCCAGCCTGGAGGTAGGTGAGTTGGGGCTGGAGGGTGTTGCTGCTGGATGGGGTGATTCCTCAGGCTCCAGGGGGGGATGTGGGGGCACTGAAGGGTCCCCCAGCCTGGGCTCAGCCCCATGCACAGGATCCAGCCCGGAATACTGGAGATGCCGGGGAGGGTCAGTCTGTCAGCGTGGGCTCAGCCCTCAGTTTGCTTCTGGCAGAAAAAAGAAGGGGTTAATGTTGAAGAGGCTTTGATTTCGAGGATGCCCAAGAGCCTGCTGGCCAGGAGGGATTTGGGAGCCCTCCCAGTCAGTGCCATTGCTTGTTGCTTTCTGATACCGTGTGTAGGTTATTGGATTTTTTTCACCTTGCGCCTTGCATGTATAAATAGCTCCCAGCGAAGGGCAGAGGCACGGTTCGCTCCAGGTGCTGGAGGTGCCACCTCCGAGGAGCGATGGGAGCGTTGGTGCCACCTGCAAGAAGAAATGGGAGTGTTGGTGCTGTGAAAGTGATGTGCGCTGGGAGGGGGGGGGACAGTGGGAGAGCGTGGGCACCGGTGGGATCAGGTCTCCTCGCCGTGGGCGCGTGCTGGTTGCCAAACCCGAGGCTCTGCTGCCTCTCTCTGCCTGTCACTAGCCCGGCTGCCGCCTTGCCCGAGCAGTCACCATCCACGATCCTTCCCCGGCAAACGCCCTTTTCGGCAAGCGATTCTCTAACTGCTGGCCTGCAGCAGGGGACCAGTGTGACAGCCCCACGCTCCCCCCCCCCAACAGCCCACACTGTTCTCCAGCATCTCAGCCCGCGGGGGGAGCATGGGCAGAGCAGTTCAGGCATCCCCAGGAGCAGCTCTGCTCCACACAACCACTCCTTCTCCCTCCATCTCCCCTTCCTCTGCACCACCTACCAGAGCCCAGCTCTGAAATGATAGCCCTTCCACATCCCCATCCCAGCCCTCCCGCCAGCATTAACCCTCTCCTTCCCGCTCTGCCACCTGCAGCAGCCCTGACCTGACCTTCACGCCTGCCGGAGATGATGGCCATGGAGCAGCAGCAGTGCTGTGCCTCCAGCCACCCCTCCAGCACGGAGGGGGGGCTGCAAGGACCTTACCGGGGGCTGCCTGCGCTGCCCAACCTATCCCCACCCCAAAGACAGCTATTCCAGCCCCACGCCACCACAGCCCAAACCTTTGTTCAACCCCCTTCTTCTGCATCTACTCCCCCCATTCCAACTGCACGCCTTGTCCTTCTCCTGGACCTCTCACAAAGGCAAATGGCCAGTAATGCCCCAGTGCCTGTCCCAAGTGCCACAGAGCCGAGGGGAAGGCTCGCTCTCCGGGTGCACAAAGCCCCTCTCAGCTCCCCACCCATCCCAGCAGCGTGGGCTGGGGCTGGTGGGAGGAGATGCCTGGGCTGCCCGTGCCTTCTCGCATGCTGCTCCTGGCTCCTTCCCGGAGCACGTCAGCGCAGTGGCTTAATACCATGGAGGAGAAGTGATCTCTGAAGCTGGCAAGGCTGGTGAGCGTGGTCGAGAAAGAAATGTCCCCCCCAGGCTAAAGCTTCCATGTCCTCCTGCAGACACGCTGGGGCAGTTTTCCCCACAGCCAGGCCCTTCTGCTCCCTCCCCAGTGCTGCAACTCTGGGATGGGGACAGACACTCTCTAGAGGCAGCAGTGTCCCCCGATGGGGACTTTGCAAGTTACCAGATAGCAATAAGGGGCTTCCCTCTCAGCTGTAAGCCCCCAGCCAGCAGCTCGGAGCTGGGCAGGGGCACCTGCCTGCCCTGGGTGCTCGGGCAGCCCCAGCTTGCACCGAGGCTCCCATGGGACGGGCAGGAAGGGGCTGGAGGAGGCAGTGGAGCTGAGTTTACAGCAGCTGGGGAAGAGTCAGGTTTTCCAAGCCTTTTTGTGGAGGGATTAATTATAAAACGAACGGTTCTACTTCTGTAATACCGTAACGTGCTGCAGTTACTCTACACCTATAACGTAATTACTCTGTGATACCTCTAATTACCACTGTTTCATATCACTGGAAGGTTAACGGCATGACTGAATGACTTATTATTCCTTTAGTTTCCTACTTAATACAGCCACTCTAATGATGCTGAAGTTTATACCGCTTGATGTATGTAACAAGTATAAAATCCTGTAACTTGAGGTTTAATTTCAGAGGCTGATAAATCACTGTATAATAACGCCACAATTATAGCGTAATTATAGTGTAATTAACAATTGGTGAACTATAAAGCACAACCGAACCTATCGTGGTTCGATGAGGATTGATACACTCCTCCAGGTGTTGCTTGTGTAGGTGGTTGTCACTGGGCAGTGATGGGCCTGGGGGTGTTGGATGACTCTTGGGTGGGGGCCTCCTGCGACAGCTTTGGGGTGACCCCTGTGTCAGGGCTGGGAGTTGGACCCGTCCCCTCAAGGCTAGGGGAGGACATGTTTGCAATGGGCACATCTCTGTCAACATCTGCGTGGAGAATGCGATTCTTTTGAGATGTTTCAGGTGTGGAAACGGGTGGAGAGACACTTTTTGATGTCACCTCTGCCGAGCCCTGCCAGCCCTTGGGTCACCCCTTGGCTCGTGGGTCCTTGGGCAGTTTGGTTGGGCAGCGCTGGCGCTGGGGTGGACGTTAGCAGCACCGTTGGCTCCTATTGACTCTCCTTCTATGGTACAGGCTGACGTGAGCCCCGTGTCTCCATATTCACCCTTTATACTTGACACCGGCCACCGTGGCAGGGCTTTGGAGCCGGCGAGAGGAGGGCACAGACGGTGGTGCAAGTCACAGCACAGCTTGGTGAGGGAGGGTGTTTGCCCAGGTCTCAAACGCATGCGATGCACTGAGTCAGCAGCTCTCCTCCCTCCTCTGCTAAACCCTGAGAAGCGAAGGGAGCGGGGTTTATCCTACCAGGAGCAGAAATGGCTTTCGGTGGGAAAAGAGCCAGCAGAGCTTGTCAGGTAGCGAGGAAGGCTGAGATGAGAGAGAAGAGGGCTACGAATGCTTAACTCAAATCAAACAACCCAAGAAAAATAAAGGCAGAAAGCAACTGAAGGCCGTGGCCTCAATTTTCTTCCAAGCCCATTCCGTCCCCCCTCCTTTCTCTATCTGGGGGAGTAAAAATCGGAGCTTGCGGAGGGGAACGGCTGCACGGAAAGAGATTTCCATGCTTTTGCCTTGTGTCCCCACTCCTTGTGACCCTGGTTGGGGACACGTCTTACTAACAGCCAGTTTTGGTGGCTGTTTGAGTGTGCAGCCTTTGGGACGGTGTCAGGGTGTGCGTGACACAGAGAGAGGAGCATCCAAGGACAGGGCAGGCTTGGGGAAGGGGAGAAACACCAGCCGTGACCCCCCTCCCCAGTGCTTCCCCAGCCCCGGGAGTGCTGTCAGCAGCGCAGCGTGGTCTCTGCCCCCCCCTTGGCACGGCAAGCCAGGAGAAAGAGAGGTCGCACAAAGGTGGCCGTGTCTGAGCAGGCAGCGTTAATTGTCAGCTTGACCCAGACAATTGAATAAATGTTAATAAATGCCACGGAGGGCCTCATCTCCTCTTTAGCCCAGGCAGGGAGCGTGAGGCTCCCTCCATCCCCGAGAGCAGCAGGTCACGCCGGCTGGCTCGGGGAGGGGGGCACAGTGGGGGGAGAGCCCAGCTTGAGCAGAGACCCCACAGCGCTGGAGTTAATGGCCGTGCTGGGGAAGACCCGGGGGATTCCCACCTTGTGGGAGCAGCAGTTAGGAGCGGCTCCCAGAACCCATCCGCGCCATGCCTTACCCTCTGTGCCAAGAGGACGCACAGAGGGTATTGATGTATGGCCAACAGCGTGGCCATGTTTTGGGGAGCCCTGCCGTGAGCCCCACCAGCAGCTCAGCCCTCCCTCTGGCCTCACCGACACCTTGGCCACCATGCCCTGCCCTCCATGGCCCCATGCCCCATCCAAACAGCAGCTCCGTTAGCACGCAACTCAGCTAGGCCCCCCTCACGGGGGCCAGGGAGCTTGGCTTGGTTTCACTCGTTCTCCTGGTTAAGCACAGAAATGGCTTCTGTTTAACCATCCTGCCTGTTTTCTTCCATATTTTTTTTTCATGTGTCTCTATAAGCCAGTCAGCCTTTCGGTGCCCATGGCATCCTGCAGTGAACATGTGTCCACACGTAGACATGATTCCCCTGGGCTTCAGGGGAACTAGGTGTCCCTGGAGGTGTCCTGGTTAGAGGCTAAAGGCTTTGCCCACTGAAGCTCTCATGTCCATTGTCTCAGGGCTGAGATTGGTGTCCTGAGCTAGGGACAGTCCTGTGGGTGAGCTAGAGGGTCCCCGCAGAGAGTGGGGACAGGGTGAGGAGGTGCAGGGCTGAGCTGTGCATCCCAAGACATGGTTCCTGCAGCCCGACACCATCCGAGTGATGCTCAAATGGCAAAATACCTGCTGGCAGCCATCAGGCTGGGCTGGTCCCCTGCTCTGGGGGACAGAATGGCCACTGGTCCCTGAGGGATGTGCCCACGAGCACCCAGCCCTTGCCCTTGCTGCTGTGGTGCCTGTGGTGCAGCCCAGCCCCTGCCATCCCACATAGCCCTTGTTCCCTTGGCAGCCCTTGCTCCCCACCACCCCACGTTGCTTTTAGTTATCTCGGTAGGACCCACAATATTTTTTTTTTTTTTTTTTTTGGTCGTTTCCTTCTGTTTCTTCATCAGAATGCAAAACATTAAATATCGCTCTTGTAATTATGGTTAATTTCATAACCAGCACCTTAATTGGATTGGTCTCTGATGGGGAATTCTCGTAGGAGGGAGAAGCAGAAATATTTTGACGTGATCTATTCTTTCAGCTCATTGTTAGGATTTGAGATGTCAAGTGTGAAATGGGAAACAACTGATTTAGACCTTGGAGGCAACCTGGGAGTGGGGAGCAATGTCTGAGCCCTCCTGGGGGCTCTTCTTACGCTCTGCACAGGCACGTGGGCAAACCTCTCCCTCCCGTACCTGAACCCAGACGTCCCTACTGGCCCTTCAGGCTGGGGAGAGTCAAATAGATATGGTCTAACCCTAAACACGAGCCTGGCGATGCTGGGAATTGGGCAGGGAAGGGTCCAACGGCATCACCAAACCCGGACACCAGCCCCTCTTGCGCCTCAATAAACCAGGTTATTTCAACACTGCTACTGAGTGTGGCAAGTCCTGTGGGGGCCCCAGTGGCCCCCCAGCGCTCAGCTGGGGCTGTGCCACGCTGTGGCTGTCCCACGGAGCGTGTCGCGCTGTCGCTTTGGGCTTGAGCTACGATTTGCTCCGGGAAACATGGAATTGCGCTGCCATTAGGTGCTGCCATTAAACTGATTTGTGCTCAGCCTGTTTATCCTTTTCAATGGGAAACGATACAGAAGCTGAACCGAAATGGAAACCCTGGCCTTGCATTTCCGATTTAATTTCTATGCACTGTATTTCCCCGTGATTGCTTTTGTTCTCACATACAGCCCAGAGTGCAGGCTCTGTGTTATTATCAACATCACCGGGGAGAAGGAGGAAAGGGCGGAAAGCATCTCTTTCAGCTCGAGTGAAACACAGCAAACCCTCCCCCCTCAAAAAAGCAGCCCTCCATCCAGGGCAGCGGGGAACCACTCCATCCCCACGATGGGAAGGGATTTCTCTGTGCTCCCGGGATCAGCACAGTCACCCGCTGGAAGGCAGAAAAGGCCGGGGAACGGTGCAGCTCCCCACGGGGCAGCTGAGGCTGCCGCTGTGCTGACACCCCTTATCACAGGCATTAAACCCATTGTGCTTTTTGCCCTTGCTCCACCTGCTTCGAAGCCCTGGGGCAGCACTGCCCGCCCTGCACCGAGCCCTTGCCCAGCACCACGTTGCATGTTCCCAAAGTGCCCGGGGCTGAGATTTGCTGGGGCACAGCACCCGCAGCCAGCGCCGGCTGGGCTTGGGGCACCCTTCCTAGTGAAATCAGCGCGTTGGGTTTCGTGAGATTGCCCTAAAAACCCCCAGAGGTTCCAGTGATTCGTTTTCACCTCTCAACCATATTTTTCCTTCTTGCTTTGGTGGGGGGAGAACTGGGGTTGAGGGCAGTTCCAGGACCCCAGGAGTTCTGTGAGCAGCCCCCATACCTCCGGAAGGCACATGTCTGCGGGGCTGGCAGCAGCCAGAGCCCAAATCTTGGCCAAACCACATCCCGCAGCACCTCCCTGGCCGCAGGGGTTTGTGCTGGGGAGGGGTGGCGAGGCAGTGACCCCCTCATCCCCGTCTGGCTGGCACTGCCCGGCCGCCCGCACCCGCGTTACCTGCTCTGCCCGGCTTGGAGGGCAGGGCTGACTGCAGGACAGGCGGGCTCAGCCGCGGCTCAGCACAGTTTGTTTTTATCTAATCTATTTTATTGTTGAATGAAACAATAACAGCAAATACGGGCCCTGAAGACAAGCCATAAATAATGCAAAAATCAAACAAGCGAGAAAGTGGGGGGAAAGAAAAAAGAATTATATATGTAAAAGCAGCACAAAGAAAGCGAGGCTGGGAAGAGAAATCTTCACTCCACCTTTGCCATCACTCATGCTTTCTTTGGCTCCCTATTTTCTCCACTTCTCTCTTTCTGGAAATTCCTGCAGCACTGTATTTGTTATTATGTGAACAAAACTTAATAATAACTGGGGGTGGGGGTGGGGGGTGTATGGGGGGAGAGGCAGTGAGAGATCTGGCTCGTGGGAAGGAGTCAGGAAAGGAGGTGAATGGAGAGGACGGGGGCTTTCATCTCTCACAGTGCCTTGAAACACAGCCTTGCCCCTGCCCGAGCCCGCCACCCTGCTCTGCCCCTGCATCCCTGCGGGCAGGGACAGCTCTGCCGATGCCACCCAACGCTTGTGGGGCCATTGGTCCTGGCAGCAGGGCACACGAGTGCCCTCACTGTCCTGTGCGGCTTATCCCACCCATGGGCTATCGCAGAGCCATCTCTGCTGGGCTGGGCTGCCGGCGGCCTCTCACAAAAGGCTTCTGAGGCCGCTTATTTTAGGCAGCAGTATAAAAATATCAGGGCCGGTCCTAAAGGGAGGTAAATCAGCAGGTTTCCTTGCAGTCAGCAGAGCTGCTGGGTTTATGTCCTCTGAAGTCCTCTCGCTGTTATCCCAAAGGTTTCCAGGGGAAGACGCAGTGCCCCGGAGCAGCCCTTTGTACTTTTCTAGCGAGCCTGCACCGGTTGTAGGGGTATTTAAGGGATGTGGCACGAGAACAGAAGTGGTGCTGTAAGTACGGTCTGAGCTTAAATTAAATGTAAGGAACGTGGCCGGTCCCTGGCAGCAGCGTTGCTCTGTAGCACTACAGGCTCGTGACATGCTCGCTGGTCCCCCGTTGGCTGTGGCCGTGCAGCATTTGGGACTTTGATGTGGGTTTGTCACCTTCAAGCGGTGGCAGGGACACAGTGGGGACACAGCGGCTCGGACCTGTGGCTGTTGGAGGGGGGTCACACCGCAAAGCTTTGCCGATGTCCCCTTGTGGCCCTGTGGAGTGGGGTTGCTCCTGGGGCCAGGATGTCGGGCTGGTTTGGCATTCGCTCTCCTGTTGAGCCAGCCCTGGGTAAAGGAGGGCAGAAGGTGCTGGGGGTGCTCCCCCATCTCTGATTGGGGCCCTGGTTTTCTGCTCCGGGTGCTGAGCAGAGCTCCGGGGCGCTGGAGAGCCATGGGACACCTTTTTGGCAGAGGCTGATGGCTGGAGGGGACGGGATGTCCCCAGGCAGGGAGCGGTGGGGAGGAAGAAACTTGTCTTGGTGCCAGACAACCGCCCCTGCCAGGCCCTTTGTGGTGCCCCCAGGTGTGGGGCAATTGGGAATTGCCAGGAGTAGCCGCTCAGCCTGGCAGGGCTTGCCCACCCCACTGCTGGGATGCTGGCCACTGGCCATGACACAGGGACCGTTCTTGGGGGCTGGTGCCTGGGCTTGGGGCGGACGGGAAGCCACCGGTCACTTGACCAAGGTGGCCCCATACAGAAACACCATCTGCTCCTGCTCTGGAGGAAACGTGCTCTGGCAGCGGGGTGACTTTGTACCAGCCGCTTTTATGCTAGATCAGGTGGTGGTGTCCTGCCCCTGACAGAAAGGCAGGGTTTAGCCCGGGCACCGTACGGCCGTGCTCCGGCTGATTCAGCAGCGCTGCCACGGGGTGCTGAGCCACGCAGAGCCGCCCTGGCAGAGCCCGGTGGGCAAACCAGCCCAGCCGCCTGGGCTGTCCCCCTTTCTCCAGTCCAAAACCCACCCCTGCTGCCCGGGGCAGGGCCCTCGGCGGTGCCGGGGCTGCTCGGAGCACTCCTGGGGCTGTTCGGAGGAGCGCAGAAGGTGTTTGGGTACCTTCAAGCCCATTCTCAGGCAAAAACAATCCCTCCGGTGTAACAAGAAGGGGCGGCTGCTGGGAGGTGAAGGCAGTTTTCTCCCCGCGTGAGGAGGAGTGGGGACAGTGGCCCAAGCTCTTGGCAGCTGCCAGTGCCCTGGTCTCCCCAAAGCGCTTTTGCAGGTGCCACCTTGGGGATGGCCGTGTCCCGTGACTCCTTGCTGGCCATGGGCACGTCGAGGCAGAGCACGAGGGGTGACTTCACAAGGTCATCGTGACTCTGGCGCCTCTCCCAGAAGACACTCATCGGACAGAACTTTCTTTAACCTCTCCGGTACAAATGTTTCCATAGCCCTAAGAAGAGGATGAGGTTTTTCCATCCTCCTTTCACAGCTACGGACAGAGAAGAACAATCACCTATGGAGACCCTCATGATATATTGAAGCTGCCTCTACTCAACGCTGCTCATCACTCGAGTGCCTGCTGAGCTGGGTGCCTTCAGGTGAGCACCTGAAGCATCCTGGTGACCCACCCCCTGTCCACAAAGACAGGAATCTCAAGGAGATTTGCCAAAATAAATAAAAAGAAGCCCCGTTCAACTAGCTGGTGCACGTTCTTCCCAGCCTCCCAACGCGGGTCATTCTCCTGCTCTCCTGCCGATCCAGCCCGAAAAGTCTCTGGCGCTGGAGTCCCAAGGCTGACCCGATCTTCTCCCAGCAAAACCAGCTCTGCTGCTCTTTGTTTCACAAGCAGAAGAAAAGTCAGCCTTCTCCTATCTTGCCCAACTTGGGAAGCGTTGAACCACCAACCGGCAGTGGCTGCGGCAGCAGTGGGCTAGCTCTTGTCCTGGCCACCTCGGTCAATGAGTGAGGGGAGCGGGGCTGGCTCCGGGCCTGAGCTCCATGGTGCGCTGCACCCTTTACACTCCTCATTTATCTCTTGCTAGCTCAGGGCTTTACGCCCCCGGCATCCACAGCTGCCTTTGCAATTACTTATTGATCACTTGTCAGGATGTTTTCTTTGCTGATGGGGCACTGAAGCATGTGCAGCCAAAGAGAGAGAAAAGACATGAAAAAACGCAGGAGCAAAGGTGTGAGGAGGGCGAGCGGCTCTTGCACAGATGTGAGCGCAGCAAGAAACAGCCTCAGCAAAAACTGCTCTGAGCTTCAGCGTCCTGCAGAGGATCTCCTTCCCCTTGCCCTGCTCCAATAACCTGCCTGCCAAGCCTGAAAACCACTCTCCAGGTTGGCTCTGGGCCATTGCCGGTTGTCCCTCCGCCGTACGTATCTGTCCCTGCGTGGGGTCAAGCAGAGCCACAGCCCAGGGCGAAACCAGTGGGTGGCTGAACCAAAGCCCCCCCTTCCAGCCTCCCAGCCCACTTGCCACCTCTTTCCTCCCTTGTGCATCCTCCTCCCCTTCTTTCTGCTCTTCTCGCCCTTTGGCTTGGTGCTTGCCTGACTCAGTCCCCTGCAGCGCTGGGGGCACCAGGTTTTGGGTGGCGGAGCCCGTCACCATGAGGAAAACGCCTTGGGGTAGGGCAGTCCCGCTGCTGGGGGGTATCTGGTGCCAGGCAGGCGGTGTCAGTGCCGGAAGGGGATTTGCATCTTAAATAGTTCTTCATGCTCTTTTACAGCCTCAGAGCAACTGCCAGAGCAGATCAGGTTGCGGCACACCTATTCCAGGCTCCCTTCGTGGAGCAGCTGAAAGCAGATACTTCAGAAAGCCAAGCAAAAGCTCCTGCTGGAGAGTCACGCTTTCCTAGGGGTGAGGGGGAGCCGGTGACCTGGGCAGCTTGGGGGGCTGGGGGTGGTCTCCTCTCTGGCCAATTTGCCATGGTTCATTGCCTTGCAATGACTCGCTTGTGTGTCCCCACCACCCTGAATGAGGCACAGCATCCATCTCAGCTTCTGCCCATTTCTCCCCCACTTCTCACACCCTCCTGTGCTGCTTCTGGAGGATTTGGGGCCAGGACAGGACACGGAGAGGTCCTTTGCGTTGCAGCCCTTTGTTTTTGTGTCCTTCCTTAACACCCATGCATTAGTGAAGGCCCAGAAGAATTGTGGCAGGAGCTTTCCATCACCCAGTTTTCTTTTTACTCATGTGAAGCAGGGTGGTCCCTTCCACCGTGTGTGCTCCAGCCCCTGCTTCCACCCATCCCAGAGGAGAGCAGCTACTACCAACCACTGCACTCTGGGGACTGGGTGGGAAGAGAGGCAGAGGGATGAGGATGAGGATGAGGATGAGGATGAGGATGAGGATGAGGATGGAGCAGGTGGGGTGGGGAGGAGGGAGAGACAGACCAAGAGGGCCCACAAATGCGCACTGGACACAGGGGGAATGATGGAGAGGGGAGGAAATGAGCAGGAACGTGTTTGGCAAATTAAAGCTGCTCCCTTTGTTTTGCTGCTTTGCAGATAGCTCCAGGAACACTTAGTGCAGAGCCTGGGGTCTGAATAAGCAACTCTTTTAGCAGCAGGAAAGGTTGTTAAATATTTATTTGTAAACCTGGAGTCTTTATCTCTAAAATGTAGTCAAGTTCAATAAAATTTGATTTAGCTGGAGCAGCTTAGAGGAGACGAGAGCGCTCACTCCTAGCGCTGTGTCTCAGAGGCTTCATGCAGAGCTGGCCGGCCAGAGATGGGGGTGAGCCCCCTGGCTGACCCTCCCACTTGTCCTGTAGCCCAGCGCGGGTGCCCGGTGCTGCTGGGATCAGGCTCGCTCCTGCCTGCCCCACGGCACCGCAGCAAGGTCGGCTCCGGCAGGGATGGGGGGGGGGGCGTGCTTCCCTGGCTCTGCTGAGCCCCCGGAGCACTGTGGGCCCCCTGGGGATATGGCTGCCTTCATCCTAAATTGCCTGTTGTCGTTCGATGCTCTCAAAAGCATCTGGTTCAAGGGTGAACATCTCCCGCGCTGTAATTTATGGCTGCCAGGTGGGGGTTATAGCTGACGCGGGGATTTTTGCCGCTCGCTCGCCGTCCGCGCAGCAGAGCAGACGGATCACTCGGTGCTGAGGAGCACCGGCCCAGCCCCGGCTGCCGGGCACCCCTGTGGGGTGCTGAGCAGAGGACAGCCCGGGGTGACAGTGGGGGGCACGGCCAGGCGTGTGGACCACCCTTTGGGACAGGAGGGGCAGTGGCAGCCTCAGGAGCAGACCCAAGTGCCCAGCCTGGGCTCTCTCCTGGGTTTGGTTTCCCCAGGGCCGTTCCTTCCGCACCAGGGCAGCCTGTGCCCATCATGATGGGGTGAACCCCCCCCACTCCCCAGCTCCAGCTCCACAGGCCACATTTCCAGGCACAGGCCCGGAATAGCATCTTTCCTCCCAGCGCTGTTCCTAGCCAGAGACACTCAGCAGGTCCTGCTGCATTTAGCACCGAGGCCGTGGGACTCCAGTGCCCATCTGCTCCTCTCGGGGCGAGTCTGGCAGCTTCCCCCAGGCTGGGGTTGTACTTTGGAGCCCTCGTCCCCAGGCGTCAGGGTGGCGAGGACGGGTCAGTGGATGCCACAGCTTTGGGCACAATTTTTGCTTTGGTTTGTACTGCTTTACTCACTGCCTACAGGCAGCGAGTCCGGCAGCTGCTCCTTTCTTATTGATTCTTCCTTTTTATGTGAGAAATGAGAGCCACGCTCATGCCAGAGGGCTGCAGCGCTCACTGGGCTGGCTTGGCCTGTGAATCACAGCCGGGCAGCCCAATCCTGCCTGGCAGCTCCTGCTGGGGCACCTTTCACCCCTCTTCCTCCTTGGAGTAAGTCTGGGAGGGCTTCAGTTTTTGGAAAGCCCTCGGTGGAACTTTGTCTGAGCCACCTCCTACTTTCCTGCAATTGGCAATTGTTGAGAATGGCCACTGCCATCTCTCCCTGGGGGCACCGAGCCCTGTCCCCAGAGCCACCCAAGCCCATCCAAGGTACCCGCAGCCCCAGCACTGGGCACCACGGCACCTTGTGGTGGCAGACACAGGATGGCCGAAAGGCCAGCCCTGACTTGGGGCTGAGGTTTGCTGATGCCACGCGAGTCCAGCCGCTGGCGGGGAGGGAAGCGGGGGACGTGTGACAGTCACTGTAAAGCCACATGCGGGTTGTTGACCTCAGCACGCACAAAAAAAAATCACAATTTGACTCATTTTCAGAAGGGCACTTCTTAATATCCGCCTCACCTTGAAGCACGAATATTCGTCTCTGAAACAGTCAGAGGTAAACGGGAACCAGAAGTGATTTAAAGCTCATCTTAGCCCAGAATTTTTCAGCTTATTCATTGTCTTTCTCCCAAAGCTCGTCTGTGACTCTGGCTATTAAGATTACAGATGTTTTTGTCAGGGATTGTATTTACCACAGATTTAAATTTAGCTGAGAACTAATAACACGTGAGGTGAGTCTAGACTTTAATTCTACACAGGCAGGCTTGCCTCGCCTCTAACGCCACGCAGAGTGCGCCTCGTTCCTCTATCACCGCTTTGCTCCCAGCACCTCTGCCCAGACCAGCGCGGGGCAAGCAGCTGGGAGCCAGATGTGCGGGCACAAGCCTCTGCCCACGTCTGGGAGGACGGGGGAGCCGTGTGTGGGGCTCCATGGAGGGATTCGGCTCTTTCCCCTCCACCCCGCACGGAGCTGCACGCACGGACAGAGCTGAAATTTCAGCATGAACCACATCCAAATAAGGCCGGCTGCCTGGCACTCTAATGAGCTGAAGCCTTTTCAGCCCTGGTATAATTAAGCCCCTTAGACTGTGTTTTGTTTTGCGTGCAGTGTTTTGCTTTCTTTGATGGCTTTCTCAGCATGGCTGGGAGGAGCGGGAATTGGTTCCTGAGCGGCACCGGCCGAGGGAGGCTGCGAGCGAGCCGGCACGCGTTGGCAACCCTGGGAGCAGCGATGCCACCTGCACCTCCCTGCCTGCGGGGAGAGGTGGTGAGGGTGGTGTGGGGACCCCCTGGCAGCCCAGCCCTGGGCACAGAATCATAGACTGGTTAGAGTTGGAAGGGACCTTAAAGATCATCTAGTTCCAATCCCCTGCCTTGGGCAGGGACACCTCCCACTGGAGCGGGTTGCTCAAAGCTCCATCCAGCCTGGCCTGAGCCTGGGGAGCAAATCCAGGTGCAGCCCTTCGCCCGAGAGCCCCCGGGCACCGGCACGTCCCTCCGGCGGGTCCCAGCCCTGGCATCAGAAGGGTACCGGCAGCGCCGGTTGTATCTGTACAGCTGCCCAGCACGGTCAGCGCTAGGGAGGTGATGACACAGGAGATGATGGATTGTAAATACCCAGCAAATGGCTCTTTGCAGCCTGGCCCAGGCCCAGGCGAACCCACTGGAAATGTCTCCACTTGACTGGGACGTGCTGGCCCAAGGCCAGCGAGAAGGAGGTCGGCGACGCTGCCAGGGGAGCCATGCTGGATCAGCTCCTGGCATTGCACCCTTTCGCTTGGGGGGTGATGGGCTTTAGGTGGTCCCCAGCGACCAGCCCCATGGCAGAAGCAGCAGGGAAAGGGGCAGGAGGAGGACAGCGAGCTGGGACAAACCCACGGGAGAACTTCTGTGGGGACTCCGGGACCTCACAGCCAGGCCGCCTGGTGGTTTCCAAGATGGTGCTGGTGGACATAGTCTTTCATCCTTGCATCTTGAAAGGAAATTTTGAATAATTTGAATGATTTTTTGGGAATAAAAGCTGTACTTGGGTCATGAAATGATGAATATGAACAGATGCAGTGGAAGTAATGCATAGAATGGATACCAGATCCATAAATAGTGCTGGAGCAGGGAAAGTAATGCACAGGATACATAACGACGGATACAAACGGGGCCAATGGAAGTAATGTATTGTGTATATTCAGCGATAGCCATAAATAGCATTAGTGGGAGCGATGCAGAGTGTGCACATAACAATAGATATAAACACAGTCCGGAGTCGCTGTATGTCTAATATGCAATATTAATATGATTTGATTCCTCATAATGGCTTGAACAACAAGGAAATAAATGCAACTGAGGCAGCGCTTGCCAACGGGCCAGGGCGGTTCTGGGCCAGACCATAACCTCGAGTGGGTCTCCCAGCCCTCCCCAGGGAAGGCAGCAGGAGGCTGGGCATTATCCAGTGGAGACTGGGCAGCCCCCT
Organism: Calidris pygmaea; assembly: GCA_003697955.1. NCBI lineage: Eukaryota > Metazoa > Chordata > Aves > Charadriiformes > Scolopacidae > Calidris > Calidris pygmaea. The sequence continues at coordinate 1,606,276 of QJSC01020465.1, read as the reverse complement.
GAACCCCCCCCGGACCTCACATCAGGCCGTGGCTCTCCCTAGACAGATACACTGGCCGGTTGCTGTTTCTCAGAGAGGAAGGGTGTGGGTCTGCACCTCGCGGGCAGGCACAGTGGGAGGCAAGGGACTAACCCTGGGGGGGGACACCCCGAACCCAGGCTGCTGCGGAGACCGGGGGAGCGCGGAGGCAGGAGACCAGTCCCCATGGAGCTGTCACCATTGCTCCCCGCTCAGACACCCCGCTGACCCCAAGTGGGGTTCCCCGAGATGCTCCATCCCACGCTCAGCTCCTCTGCATTTGCAAAAGCAGCCTTTAGATTCAGGCTCCATCTATAGGGAACTGAATAATTTCAAGAGCTTAAAATAGGATGTAGATAGATGTGTTTAGTATTAAATTATTATTTTTTTAAGAAGCCGAGGAAGCGAGATCTGTCTGACACGGATTCCTCAAGGCTTTCCACTCAAAGTCTGTGCACGTTCAGTCATCAAATGGGAAGTTGGGGGCTGGGGAGGAGAGATGGGGAGGAAAATGAGAACCCCTGCTCTGCCTCAACGGTGCCTTTCGCCGTAACGTCAGCTCTACCAGGACAGTAAACCTTTTGCTGTGGTCATGCCCGTCGTTTTTCTCACCTCCACCTTGCTCTTTCTCTCCCCCGTGTCACCTGCAGGTGAGAGATAGGATGGTAGCTGGGGAGGCGAGTATGCGCAGCCCAATCCTGGCCTGCTGGCAGCCGATTCTCCTCCTGATGCTGGGATCCATCCTGTCCGGCTCCGCCACAGGCTGCCCGCCGCGCTGCGAGTGCTCTGCCCAGGAGCGCGCCGTCCTGTGCCACCGCAAGCGATTTATGGTCGTGCCAGAGGGGATCCCGACCGAGACCAAGCTGCTGGACTTGGGCAAGAACCGCATCAAGACGCTCAACCAGGATGAATTCGCCAACTACCCTCACCTGGAGGAGCTGGAGCTAAATGAGAACATTATCAGTGCCATTGAACCTGGGGCTTTCAACAACCTCTTCAACCTCAGGACGCTGGGGCTCAGGAGTAACAGACTCAAGTTGATCCCCTTGGGGGTGTTTACCGGACTCAGCAACCTTACCAAGCTAGACATTAGTGAGAACAAAATTGTGATCCTCCTAGACTACATGTTCCAGGACTTGTACAACCTGAAGTCTTTGGAGGTGGGGGACAACGACCTTGTCTACATCTCCCACCGGGCCTTCAGTGGCCTCAACAGCCTGGAACAGCTGACCCTGGAGAAATGCAACCTGACCTCCATCCCCACGGAGGCCCTGTCTCACCTTCATGGCTTGATCGTGCTGCGGCTGCGCCATCTGAACATCAACACCATCCGAGATTACTCATTCAAGAGGCTGTACCGCCTCAAGGTCCTCGAGATCTCACACTGGCCCTACCTGGATACTATGACGTCCAACTGCCTCTACGGGTTGAACCTGACCTCCTTGTCCATCACCCACTGCAACCTGACGTCCATCCCGTATGTGTCGGTGAGGCACTTGGTTTACCTCCGGTTCCTGAACCTGTCCTACAACCCCATTGTCACCATCGAGGGCTCCATGCTCCATGACCTGCTCAGGCTGCAGGAGATCCAGTTGGTGGGAGGGCAGCTCACCACGGTCGAGCCCTTTGCCTTCCGCGGCCTCAATTACCTGCGCATCCTGAACGTGTCGGGGAATTTGCTGACCACCCTGGAGGAGTCGGCCTTCCACTCAGTGGGCAACCTGGAGACACTCATCCTCGACAACAACCCCTTAGCCTGCGACTGTCGGTTGCTCTGGGTTTTCCGGCGGCGATGGAGGTTGAACTTCAACAAGCAGCAGCCCACCTGCTCCACCCCCGAGTTTGTCCAGGGCAAGGAGTTCAAAGACTTCCCCGACGTCCTGCTGCCCAACTACTTCACCTGCCGCCGAGCACGGATACGGGACCGCAAACCTCAGCAGATCTTCGTGGACGAAGGCCACACGGTCCATTTTGTCTGCCGGGCAGATGGGGACCCGCCCCCCACCATCATGTGGCTCTCTCCCCGGAAGCACCTCATCTCTACCAAAACCAACGGGCGGCTCACTGTCTTCCCTGACGGCACGCTGGAGGTGCGCTACGCCCAGATCCAGGACAATGGCACCTACCTATGCATCGCCAGCAACGCGGGTGGCAACGACACCATGCTGGCCCACCTGCACGTGCGCAGCTACTCCCCAGACTGGCCCCACCAGCCCAACAAGACCTTCGCATTCATCTCCAACCAGCCCAACGAGAGCGATGCCAACAGCACGCGCGCCACCGTGCCTTTCCCCTTTGACATCAAGACTCTCATCATCGCCACCACCATGGGCTTCATCTCCTTCTTGGGCGTCGTCCTCTTCTGTCTGGTGCTCCTCTTCCTGTGGAGCCGGGGGAAAGGCAACACCAAGCACAACATTGAAATCGAGTACGTGCCACGCAAGTCCGACGCCGGCATCAGCTCTGCCGATGCGCCGCGCAAGTTCAACATGAAAATGATTTAACCAGGCAACAATTTGCAAATAATAATGGTGGTGTTTTTTTTTAAAAAAAAAGAACAAATGAACAACTAAAAAAAAAATAATTAAAAAACAAACATTGCTACAAACATACTGACCTCTCTCCTTCCACCACGCCCTCCGCCCCTGTCTGAACCCACTGCACCCGCACTGTCACCACCTCTTCCTCCTCCTCCTCTTCTTTATACCAGGAAAACATTCAGCCGATGTCTTCAGGACTCCTGTGTTTGTAAGAACTTTGTCTGATGGACTCTGATGTCAGATATAACCCTGAGAGGGAAAAACAACAGAGGGGGGGAAAAAAAGAAAGAAAAAAGAAATAAAATCAATAAAAAAGTTACGAACTTTCTTCTGTAACTTTGATTTCAATAATTATGGATTTTTATGAAAACTTGAAATAATAAAAAAAACCCTATTTCCTATAGATAGTTGGAATGCAAAATCTTGACTTCTTGATCTGTCCAGTTCTGTATCTCTGGCGAGCACTCGCTTTCTCGCCTTAGAGGCATTTTCCAGCTGCCTCACTCAGAACGGCCCCAGGGCAGAGCCAGCCTCCCGATGCCACCAAGGGCACGCGCCCCAAAAGGCGCTTCCCAGGGTGCCAGAGCAGCACCCAGAGGAGTTTGACTTTTTTATTTCCCGAGGACCGGTTGTGGTTTTGTAGCTGGTTCCCCATCCCGCCCTCGGATCCCGGGGGAGCGGGGCTGCAGCGCCGAGGTTCAGCCGTGCCCGGCGGGGCGGTTTGCCTGCCCTCTGCGCGGGGACGAGGACGCGCAGCCCCGTGGCAGGGCTGGCAGCAGCTCGCCGTGCCCGTGGTCCCCAGGCTTTGCCCGGGCGGTGCTGGCAGCGGGACCGGGAGTACCCAGGTGTCCCACCGCCTCTTTACCTGGAGAGAGGACTCTCTGCCTGCTGTTGCCAGCCCCACAGTGGCGTCTCCTCTCCGATGGGGGACAAGCTGGCTCTCGTGCGATGGACATCAGTCCCTGCAGGCAGCACGAGCGGGCAGTGCCCTGCCTGGGCCTGCCCACCCCCCAGCTCCAGCGCTGGTCCCCACTTGCCTGGATGAGTCTCACCAGGGTTTTCAGACCTGATCCCTGACAAGCACCTTCAGGCACGTCCGAGGGAATTCGGTGTCCAGGCTTGCAGGAGGCCTTCTCTGAAAAAAATAATAATAAAGTTACATGCATTTATAAGCACACAAACACAGACTGAGCCAGAGGAGAACAGGGAGAGGGGGTGCAGCAGGGAGGGGGTGTTAGGATGTAATGTGTGCCCATCACCATGGTGTCTGGTCACCGCTCTCTTTGCTCAGCTCCAGCGCTTGCGATCCGGGAGGTTTGTATTGTCTGAAGGAGGACAAGGGGAGGAGCAGGGGTTAAACTGGCCCCGCTGAGCGGTGCATCCCCTGTGGGAGAGGTGTGACGGTGCCACCCTGCCCTGAGCCCAGAGCTACCCACAGCAGCCACAGGTGGCATCAGCATAAAAGTATTGTACAGCAAATGAATTGAACTAATTGAGGACCTGATGGCCTCTGGCTGTGCCGGAACCACAAAACATCCCTGCAAACACTGGTAATATGGGCACCAAAGGTTTTTATAAGCATTACTGAAGCACCGGGTGCTTCCCGTCCTTCCAGGCTGCCACCAGGACCGGTGGCACCGGCAAGTGGCTTCCTGGCCCGCTCAGCCTTGCGGCATCTCCAAGGTGGATGAGCCGAGATTTGCATGCTTGATTTGTTAAAGCACTTAAGGAGTCTTCAGGGATCAAAGTCACTACAAGATGATAAAAAATAAGCGACGGGAACCTGGAGCGCTGACAGGGAAAAGAATGGATTTGCTTTTCTTCCAGCAACGTGCCAATCTCGAAGAACCAACCTGAAACATCTGTGCTTGTGGGGAGGGGGGATTTTTTGCTGGTTCCAGCTTTCCATTCATCTTCAAACAAAACATTTTGTGTTTCTTTCTCAGCAGTGGGTTTCAGGAGCTTTGATTTGTTAGTTTCTCATCTCTAACCCATCTTTCTTTTATAACTTTGAAACCAAAACAGTTTTTAAAAGCCTTTTCCTTTTGTTTTGCTTTTTAAAAGAGCCAAAGCAAAACGCTTCTTCAGCAAGCGTCCCCTCCCACCAGTGTTTAACCAACATTTCAGCGAGCTGAGTGTGAAACCACAAAACAGCAACACACAAACCCAGCTGAAGGCTCCATCCGCACCGCAGATCCCGCTGTGGGGACCCTGAGGAGCGCTCCCCGGGGAGAGGCAGGGATGCACTGAGGCCTCAGTCGTCCCCCTCCTCCTCCGGAGGATGCCAAGCCCGGCGCAGCCGCACGCAGCAGCGGGTTCAGTGCCGAAATCTCCCTTTGAGCCTCGTTGCCAGGATTGACAACAACTCAATCAAGTAGTTCAACAGGCGGCAGAGAGGTGGAGGGGGTTTCTCCGTATTCCTGGACAGCTATTAACACTGGCAATCGGAGAGAGCTTCTTAATTGACTCTAGTGATCCTTTTTTAATGTTGTAATTAAAAGAGCTAATTCAACACTCACAGATTAAAAAAAATACACTAATAACTAAGTCCGACAAGGTATTTGCGCCACACTGCAGTGTCCCAGCAATCAAAGGGAGGGATCAAGTCTTTCACTGTTAAAAAGAAGGTTTAAAAAAGAAAAGAAGAGAGAAAATGACTTCTTTTCTGTGTACCATCTCACAGTCTGTGCCAGTGCAGGATTTTTCCCAGCCCGGGAGGTGCCACCCAGACCCACCCAGACCCCCAGACCCACTGCTGCCTCTGCTGCTCAGAGCCCCCCAGGAAAGCCACACTGCCTGCCCCAGATCCGAGCTGAGGCTCCACATCCCTCATTAGCGGGTTTGCCCAATGCTCTGTTGTGCTGCTGCCTGCCACACAGTTTATTACCCGCACTGATTTTTTAATCTTCAGTGCTTTGTGAACTGGATGATTATTTTTTTTCAGTCACCATGTGATTAAAGCAGATGGATGGAGCAGAAGAAAAGCACCTCAGAGTGGTCAGCATCTCAGCTCAGTGGTTTTCATGGCTGGGAAAGATGGGGGGAAAAAACCCACACATCCAAAGAATAAACTCTTTTTCTCTCCTTTGCTGAAATTCAGAGTATGTTTCTTTTGCAGTTTAACCAGGGATGAGAGAGTAGGGGCTGGGTTCCAGCCTCGCTCTTCGGGTACCCATGGGCTGATGTGTCAGAGCCAGACAGAGCTTCTCAATTGTTATTTTTTAAATAGGTAAAAATAAACAGCACATAATAAAACAGCTTAAAAGAGGTAGCAAAAAAAACCTAACCACCACAACCAAGCAGGAGGAGATGTGCTTAGGGCAAGGAGGACCTGTGAAACATGCCTTTCCTCCGCTACTCCCCAGACTGATGGCAGCCCCATGGGGATCTCCGTGGCAGGCACTGTATGTTGGGACACGGCAGGGGGGGCACAGGGGTTCTTCAGCGCTTCCAACCTGGGTCTGTCACCCACCCCAGGCACTTCCCTCCCCATTTCCCCCCACGCCGTGGGCTGTGGCTGGCAGGGACCCGGCTCTCCCCTTCCTCCGTGGCAGGGGTGGAGGTATGAGCACCCTGCGGGAGAGACATTTACACCCGCCGACCCCCCGACCCTCCTCACCAACCCCTGCGCCCGCTCAGCTCCTCTCCCCGCACTGTCAGACCCACAGAGAGCGGGGCAAAAGGCTTGAGACTGACACCTTCGCCTGCGCAGGGGTGAGGGTGACCAGAGGAGAGGGGGCCATTCACCTCCCCGCACCCCGCAGCCCCCCCAGCTCTCTGCCCGCAGCCCCTGCCCCCGCCTGCTGTCCCCCATTTCTGTCGGGCCTTATCGCGCTTAATTTTACTCCTCTGACTAACTGCCCTCCCTCTCTTATCTCTGCTTCAGAGTCAATTTTTTACTCTCTCCCTTTTTTCTTCCTTATCGCTCACTTCCCTCTTTTTTTTTTTTTGGTTTTTAAAAATACTTTCTGCCTTTTGTGCTTCTCTCTCTCCACTCTCCTGCCATTTCTCTCTGTCAAGTGCTCTTCTCTCTCCCCGCCACATCTGCGCTTCCCGCGGTCCCCTCTCTGCACACACGTTTCTCCCCCGTATCTCTGCCTCCCTCCTCCCCTGGCAGGGGCTCATCCTGCTCCCTCCGGGGCGAGCAGAACAGTGACACGGAGGGAAGGACCTTCGGGCTTCGCCTGCTTTTCTCCTTGCTGCCTTTCCTTCCCTCTCTTCCCCCACCCTTCTTCCCTTGTCCCTCCCTTTTCCCACCTCCCCCAGATGCTCTCCATCCTGTTTGCCATGGGACAGGGCATGGGCTCTGCAGTGCCATCCCTGCTACCAGCTTTTTGCGGGACACGGCAGAGAAGGAAGGCTTTGGAGGTGTGGGGGCTCGCCCCCCCGCAGGAGATGGCTGGGGGAGCAGGTCCCCGTTTTCCTGGCCCCACCACGGCTACACGCAGCTCCTCCAGGAAAAGTGGGCCTATTGCCTTCCTCTCTTTTCCCTGGGTCTGTATCCGCATGCTTATGATAGATTTACTGTGATTCTATCGGTTTATGATTAAAACCCATAAATTTTACTAGGCCTTTTTCTTATTTTCCATAATCCACAGGATTCAAGGCAATCAAATTTTAACTGGAAAGCATGGGCTGTGCAGTTAGGTCCCGGTGTAATGGGGAACGGTTCATTTCCCAATCCACCCCCATTACCAGTGGTACTAAAGAAATATTGCCCTGTGAATGAGATTTTCCCTCAATTCCCTTTAAAACAATGTCCTTACCTGAGCAAAGTACCAGAGGAACAATACGAACCTCGACTACAACACAGTGCAACACAGTGCCCCCCACCACTGCAGTTTGTTCCCATCCTGAGGTTTCCAAGCGGAGTTTCCCAGTGGACTCAGGTGGGTACTGGGAGTCTTGGGGTGACCCAGGCAGGGGTGAGCAGGGTGGCACTCGTGGTTCCCCATCAGCTGCTCCGTCTCAGCTCCCCATCACCAGGCTGTGGGTAGCTCCAGCCCCTCCGGAGATTTCATCATGTGCCTGTTACGATCCAGGTAATAAGACATTTCATTCAAATGAGCAAATTTATTCCAGTGGCACTTTAATAACAAAATCAATAAAACTACACTTCCCAGCAGGGCTTTATCATATGCTAAAACTACAGCATATTGCCTGGATATACTAAATTCTCTCCCTGAAATAAAGTGCAAAGTTTAGAAGACAGATGACACCATTTGCGGCACTAGTAGGATAATACCCCAATAAATCCGCGGCCACCTGGGCACATCAGAGTTGTCACACACTGCACTCGGTGGCCTCTGGGAACTTCCCAACGACAGGGAGAACAGGAATGAGACCCTTGTGCTCCTCAGGCTTGCGGTGCAGACGTAGGGAGTGTGGGCTCTGGAGCAGAGCCCTGTGTTAGAGCAGTGAGGCGTCCGCGTGGACGGAGCAGACTGCGCTGGTGGGAGCATCACGGACCCGGTCATCAGTGTGGGTTACCTTCTCTGCGGTGGCTTTCTCTGAAAGAACCAGCTCTGATCGGGTGGGAATGTGATCATCCAGCTCAGGGATCAGCTGCTCCATGCGGCAGAGACCGGGTCGGCCTCTTCCAGCAGAGCTCCTCAGTGTCACCACTGGGCTGGAAAAGAGATGGAACAGTCAGGAGACGCTGCTGGTCCTGCAAGCCCGAGAGTCAGCAGCACGCCGGGACAGGCAGTGCCCATGTCACAGGAAAGCCCCACGTGTGGCTGTGCACCCCCTGCCATGCAGGATCCCACCCCTGAGCCCACCCTGGGGCTGCTCTCCCACGGGCCATGCGTCTTGCACCCTCCTCACCTCGCCATCCCCCTCAATTACCTCCTGCCGCTTCACCGCCGTTCCCCGTATCGCTGCACTCCAGCACCTTGCCTGACATGAGATTATGGCTCTCCCCTCCTCCATCATCCTTCCCAGACCATCATCCATCAGCTCTCCAAACCCTGCTCTGCTCCCAGCCGTTCCCTGTCTGCCAGTCAGCCATCTCCCACCAGCTCTCTCCCTCCTCCTCGTCCCTCCAGCTTGTGCTTCCCAAGCCTATGAGTGTTCCCCAGCCTTGAGTGCTGCAAAACTAATTAGCTCACTACAAAGATTGAGGAATAATTAGGGACTCCACTGAAAGCACAAAACTAGGGCATCTCGCCTTAAATAAACGCAAGGAAGTGTCTCTCCGCTCGGCTGACGGCCTGCGATTGCCTCAAGCAGATGATTACACGACTCGCCGTTCCTCAGCTCCCACTCCAGGCACGTTCTCCAAAGGTTCCTCTGCCTCCATCTCACCCCTCAGACCAGTGCTTTCTGCCCTTTTGGCTTGTGTCCCTGCCACTAAAGCTAGGACTGTCCCCCCAGAGCTCCACAGTTAGCCAGGCACCTTCCCTAGAGATGCTGGGGCTGCTGGTTTGGGTGCTGCCTTCTCAGTGGTCCACCATCTCAAGCTCTCTGAGGGAAAGCTAGCACCAAGCATGGAAAATAGAGAGCAAGAAAAACATCTGCAAAATTTCTTTTCCAGTTGCCTCCACTGGGTAGAAAAGACACTAAAACAGCTTTTCCCCTGGGCAGCTCCATGGTCATGGGCGGGAGTTTGCCCTGCCCCATACCAGAGCCCCTAAAGAAGAGGGTGATACAAGAGGAGGAGGATCTGGAGTCACACAGGTGATCCTTCTTCACACACAGACCATCCTGGGGTCCCCATGCTTGGGGATGTTGAAGGCCCCCCGGTGACACCCAGGGTTTCCCTGCAAACCCGTGTCTCCCCCCAAGGGAACACGCACCCCCTCCGGGCGCTGAGCAGGAGACGGAGCGGGAGGCAGCCCGGAACGAGGCGTCTCTGACCTTCACCACCCGCTCGTCTCCCCGGCGCTGCAAACGATCCCACCTCCAGCCATTGTCTGTGCCTGAAGCGCTCCACACAGTTTTGTCACTTACTAATGATATTTAATAACAACCTGACACTCAGCCCCTGCGTCTCACTCGCAGACCTGAGGCAGCCGCGGTGGAAGCCCGACTAATGTCCCCAGCCATTTGGGGACAAGCCATGCTGGCTGCCTCCCAGGGAAGGTGGGACACGGCATGGGGTGGGAGGGGTGAATATTGCTTTAAGCCCTTCAGAAGAACCCCTCCTCCCAGTTCCTGCTCCTTCTGAGCATCCCCTCCTGTCCTCAGCCCACCACTCGTGCCCTTGGCCATAGTGAGGGGCGCAGGTGGCCGCAGTGGGAAAGGACAAGTTCTCGTCTTAGGGACCCACCAGCGAAGGACCTCATGGAGACTACAGCACATTACATGAAGCCACAACTCCTGCCATCAGAGGCTTTATGGCCCTGATGGGTTTATTTTGTTCTTCTTAGGGTTCTCTAGTGCCTCAGATCCACAGGCAGGGAAGGAGAGGTGGGAAAGGGGGTCCTAAGCATCAGCCTATAGCAAACCTGAGGACACCGTTTCAGCATCGGGTCCCTGATGCAGACTGCAGGGTGTATGTCTCTGTGGCCATGCTGGAGGCTGCTCCCTGGCCAAACTGTGCTGGGGAAAGTAAAATTAACCCTCATCCAGCCACAGCTCCTCTTTTGTGGTCTGGAAACAGGTGTCCATCACCCACAGGAGATTCTCTTGCCATACCCAAGGACACCGGCTCGGGGAAGATGAAAAATCTCAGCTTTCCCTTGTATGAGGATTTGGAGACCAGGGACCTCTGCACCTTCTCTCTGCACCCTGAGAAGAATCATGCCAAGTCAGCTCCAGGGCCGTGTCCCCAGGAACAGCTGCAGACAGGTGCCTGTGGCAGAGGGAAGGCCCATGATTACAGAATGACCGTAATTACCCTCCTTCTGTGCAATCTCCCCCAGCCTCAGGCAACCTGAGATTAGAGAGCTTCTGAGCCACACAGTGTCTCTGCACCGTTTCCTTATCATTCCTTAACAAACCTTTCTTCCCTGAAGATTGCATTATTTAATCTGCTGATGCCCCTGGCCCCCAGCAGTAGCTGTAGCAGTGGGTGCCACCCCCAGATAGATCCCGGGGGGTGCTCGGATCACACCAGCCGCCCGCAAGGTGCATTTGCTGAGCAGAGCCTGCATGGGAAACCTGCCCTGCGAATGCAGCCCTGGCGCCTTGTTTCCCCAGCTCTGGGGAGGGTTAGGGTTGGCAGAGAGCAAGGGAAGGGAGGCAGGAGAGGAAGGGCTGCCTGTGCTGTCCCTGGGTCTGCACCAGCAAAGGGGCTGGGGCAGCTGGCCCCTTCTCCTGGGTGGCTGCTTAAAGGGACGATGCCAAGGTCGATTAGAACCAACCCCGTTCCTGCCTTTTCTTTCTCTTTTTTCTTTTTGCCAGGGCTCACAAGCATTGGCGATTCAAACAGGCGAGAGTTCAGGACAAAAAGCAAGAGTGAGGGGTTCAAACACCTTCATCTAACAACCCTTCCCAGCCAGGCAAACCTCCTTGGCACCAAGAACCAGGGAGCAGAAGAGTCCCTGGGCATCACTCCAGCCTGGCAGAGGGCTGCCACCACGCAGAAAGAAGCAGGAGTAGATGGGGAAGGGGCGGCAGGGTCTCCAGCCCTCTCCATAGCAAGGGGGATGCTCTCCAAGCAAAACATCTCCATGTCCCAAGTGTCTCCAGGTCCACGCGCCCTGGGCTACCGGTGAGGCTGGGTTGTCAGGACCCCGGTGACAGCACCAAAGTTAAGAGCATTTTCCAAAAGCAGAAGCGTGATGAGGAAGAAGAGACACAAAATCACCTCAAACAATCTTGCCCAGTGACAAGAGGGTCCAGCTCTGGCCCCTTCAAAGGAGAATGAGAAGTGCCCAAAAGCCTGGGGTGTGCTGGGATCTGTGTAGAAGCAGGAGGTTCCTTCTGGCACAAGGCCCTCATAGACGGAAGCTCAAGGCAGCAAACAGATACGTCTTTATCCTGCAGTGCAAGTGGAGCTGTTCTTGTCTTTCAAACACACACCTAATCATTTTTAAGATCTCTGCCTCAGAACTATCTTTTTGATAAAACTAATCACGGGCTTAAATTACAGATAAATACCCGATATTAAAAGAACGGTTTGAAAAGGAGGAAAGGGGTAGTTTAATGGTGCTCATTTTCTCTGCTTTTCTATAGCACACATCTTGGGCTATTTAACTGTAGAGCTTATGAAGCTTCATTCTGACAACCCTCCTTTCTTTCTAATGTGGCTTCCACAAATGTTTCCCCTGGTTTCTTTACCCGCTACGCTGCTGTTAGCTGTATTATTGCAGCAGCCACCGCGTCTCCAGCTGAGAGGAGGAAGCAGGCACGCAAAGAGCTGCACGAACACACACAAAGGAATAAACCCGCCGCTTAAAAGGCTGGGCCCAAAAGCATCTGCGTGGGAATGAGGGACACCTCGGTGCCCGCGAGGGGTCTGGGCTGTAATAGCTCTACAAAGAAGAATAGCTTAAAAAAAAAAAATTAAAATAAAATAAAATAAATCAAAGCTGCACGTGGCTCGAGAGCCAGGACGAGGAGAGAGGTCCGTGCTGCCAGCCGGGGCGGACGGAGCGGCTGCTGTTGGGCTGGCAGGAACCATTCAGCTCGAGGTGCTTTCAAGCACGGCACAATCCAGGCTCACGCCGGCTTCCTCTGCTCTGCGGGGAACAATGGCTTTGATCAACAGAAGATTGCTGAGTTAATTGTAATGATATTCTAATAAAGCTGGGGAGATTAATTACGGCTCTTTATCAGAGCTGGCCCTCCGCCAAGGGTTCGCGAAATTGTTTTCCTCTGTTTCTTGTCATTTGAATTTAGGAGAAGAAAGGAGGAAGTTGGGGGCCTTTTTCTCCTCCGGCAATCAGGACGGTGGCCTCGTGCCCCGCTCATGCTCACGGCTCCGCACGTTTGCGGAGGGGAGTGGGGAGTGTGCAGGCAGAGAAGGCAAATGGAGAGCGACAGAGCAAACCAATTAGACATGATGCAGCACAATTAAGCTCCCAGTCAATAAGTGACTTGGTGCAGAGGTGCATAAAGGAACGAGGCGACGGCGCGGGGACCACAGACGTCGCCCCATGGAGGGTAAATCTGGGGCACATTACGACTTTCTGGGCTGGAGGGGATGGACAAACCGCACACAGTCCTCACCTTGAAGGGTCAAAGCAGCAGCACTGACATCAGGCTGGGTGAAGGCAGCTCCAGAAAAGCTTTGTGGTGGCCTTCATTCTCCCTCGTACCACAAGCAAGTGTCCAGAGAGCCGCCAGAATCCTGCTAAGTGGCCTTGGGGAACATGAGACTCAAACCTTCCTATTTCACTTGACAAATAGCCGCTCCTTCCGGAGAAGATTTAGCAGTGCCCAGGCAGGTGAGAGACAGACCTGCAGAGGAATGATCCGGGCTGGAAGGCAGCAGATCGATCAAAGCAGAGCTGCTGCTCTTGCTCATGGAGGAGAAGGGAGAAGAGGCCCTTCCTGCACCCGCCAGTGCCCCATGTGCTGGGGGAAGAGGCTGTGAGTCAAACCAGAAAAGGAAACGTGCTCCTCACACAAACCAGAGACAAAGCTGAGGATTAAAATAATATCACTCACTCACCAGCAGGTCAGAGCTCACTGCTTTGAGGAGGAAAAATACCACCACCTAACCCATGTTCTTCAGCTCTCTGAAGGGCACCCATGGGACACCCAGCTGCGCCAGCCACAATTTCCTGAATGGCTCCAGGAAGGTGACACGTGGCTACTGCTCATGAACCATGAAGTCTAGATTAAACTTTCCAAACAGAACCTAAACGGGTTTTATGCATCAGAGACATCCTTGCACAGGACCAGCCCGGGGGAACCAGGACGCAGCGCGGTGCTGAGCCCTTCCCTTGCCAAGCACAAGCCGTAACACCCACCTCCTGCTGCTGAAACCCAGCCAGGCTGGTGTCTACCAGCTTTAGCCAGGGTGCCACTGGAATGGAGAGGGCTGCCACAACAAATGCCAATGTATTCATCACCTGGGCTGAAGATTTGGCAAGAGAAGGCAACGGACACCAACCTCCACAGGCAACACGACCGCTCTCCATCTCCCAACTGCCTTCCCAAAGCAACGTGGGTGCACCAAGCCCTTCTCGCCTGCTGGAGGACCAGACCACGACAGTCTGTGCTAAGCCAGAGGACTTACAGCAAGGTCAGAACAGGGGGCCACGCAGAAGGAGGGACCATGTTTTGTACCATCGCCCTGATAACGATCTAGGTGATTCTTTAGGGTTTTCAATGACCCATAAAAGTACCTCGCATCCGAAATGTTTGCTCCAGCTGAGAGGAAAAAATGCTGATCTAAATGCTTTTCTCCTGGAACATGACAGAAACAATTATCCATTTAGGCTTTTGTAAAGACTATTGAGTTTGGCAAAATGTTGCTCCAGGGGTAAGAAAACTGGAAAAAAAGTTTCAAAAACATTTAAATGCCTTACTTTTTTTAGATAAGGCAACTCCAGTTTTCCCATTTCAGAACAAATCCTTACACTAAATCTCCGTTTTTCTTAAATACTAATAAAAGAACAACAAATTAAGAGAACAATTACCAACAAGATCAGCACCGGGGAGCAAAGTGTTGCAGAACTGTACTCGTTACCTTCCACCCCAAGAAAATTTGCCCATTTATATGGATTTCGGGTGACCAAAGTACTTCAGCAGCTTAAGATACTCCTTAAGAGGAAAATCTCATTTCCAGCTGCCTCAAGACCTCATCCCTGCTTACGATGGGTCTGGGAGGGCTCAGGACTGCCAGCAACGGCGTGGCACGGCCAGTGGCCGGGCACATGCCTGGTGGCACCCACCGCTTGGGCACATACTACCTTAGATTCCCCATAAATAAAATCGTCGGCATCAGCTCTCGTGTTCATTTCACAGGCGGCTGCTCTGCTGACAGGTTTCACACGCCGCTACCGTGTCTTGTCAGCTTTACACTCTCAGGCCAACGGCGGCTCACCAGCTCCGATGTATATACATAAAAATAAATGGCTCAGAAACCCCAATAAAGTGACAGATAACATAATGGGACCTGGCTTCAGAAAATAAGCTTGTTTATGGAACCTCCGTGCCTCCAAATTTGATTTATGTCGTGCGGGCTGTCTCTCAGCGAGGGTTTGGGGAGGAGAGCTTGCTCTCCCTGCCTTCCCGCGGGTGGTGGAGGACGGCTGCTGGATAAGAGCTGCCCTTAGGGCTCCTGCCCCAAGCCCAGGAGCATTAGTGTCAGGAGCAGAGCTTCCCCCAGGACTTGGTGGATGTGATGTTTCTCCAGTTCCCGCAGGAACTCGGCCTTTTCGCTAGCAGCCGCCCCAGCCAGGTTCCATACCTGCCCACCTTCGGGAAGCCCTCCTCATCCTCTCTAACCTTCCTCCCACACAGCTCCCCTCCTGTGCCTTTCTGGGCTTGCCCATGCTGTCTGTGACCTGGAGGGAGCTGCAAAGGGCTCAGGGCTTCAGCAGCCAACAGAGCGTATGAAGTAAAACCAGACAGTTCCTAAAGGACACCATGTGAGCTTCAAACAGGAGAGCTCCTGATGGCTCCAGCAGGTTCTCCTGCTAACCCCTTTGCTTGGGGCTGCAGATGGTCCTTATTCAATCTCTTGTTAGAAGAGCTTCCTTGCAAACAGGGATAATCCTTCATTTGATGTTTGCTCCCTTGGATATCACTGTTCACAGCAAGCACTGCAATTTGTGTTTATTCTTGCCAAGCCATGTTTATTCTTGAGCCGCTTTGATTGTTACAGTGAAGGCTGGGATGGCTCTTTTCAGTCAAAGTGCCTGTTTCCAGGGGGCTAATAATGAGAGACTGTCAATCTGGAGACACAAGGGGGGAAAAAAATGGCAGCCCCTCCCCTCCCAGAAAACAATCAGCCCCTGCCAGACCCCACACTTCCCACTTCTCCATCTTTGATACACGGCTGGAAGATCCTCAGCTCCAACCTCAAGTGGACATGCCCACAGGACGCTGGCCCCAACGCCTTTCCTGCAGAGGCCCTCAGGAAAAGCCTCACAGCCGCAATATGTAAATGCCACGAGACACAGGTTCAAAGCCTTGTGGCTTGTTTGCACAGCCTGAACCCTGTGCCACCCACGAGAGCCGTGCCTGGTGAGCCCAGCAGAGCCTGGCTGGTGGAGCTGGGCTGCTGGGGTGGACACACCAGAGCTCGTGCCCCAGCAAAGCTCTTCAGAGTAACCCACGGGTCCGGAGAGTTCAAGCTGCAGATGGCAGGTTGAGGTAATTTGCTGCAATTTCCTACGCCGTGATTGATGCACCCAGCAGCTCCCGTCCTGAGCCCGGGCTCCCATGTGCGGAGCAAATCCCTGGAAAACTGCTGCCAAGCACAAACCAGCCCATGAGAGGGACAATTACCCCTGCAAGACGCGGGATCACAGCACTGACCTGCCGTGGCAGAGCAGGCTCGGATGGTAACCACGTGGCTCCCCATCCCTTGTTCCCATCTCCAGGCCTTCATCCCATTCAGATTTTAATCAAACCTTACATTACACTGCCATTTGTCTGGGGCTTAGTACTAAGGAGGGCTGTGGGGGAGGTATCCCCTCAAATTAAATAATTAAAATGTTTTTCTCAGGCTAAATAATTTTAATTTCCACCACCTCCCCCCCCCCAGTAGACCAGTGGCAATAAATATTTAATACATTCCTTGCTTCACTGCATCCAGCGTGTTGCCATTTTAGAAATCATTTTATTGTGTGTATTTTTCTTCTTTTAATTACAGTCACCCGGTATCAAACCACTTCAATAAATAATCAAAGGCAGGGGAGAGACGGGGCAGCTGCGACGCTTCAGGAGACTCGTGCTGTGCTGTTGGCGAGGGCAGGTATGGATCCCCATGCTGGCAGCCACTGCCGCTCCTGCTTGGGGCCGATGTCTGACCCCCACCTTAATGCTAAAACCAGCTCCTTTGGGGTTACCAAAATAACGCCGGGGAAGGCAAGCGGAGCCTGCCAGCTCCAGCACACGGGTCCATCCTGCCAATGCCCTCTCTGGCAGGGGCCAGCAGCGAATGCCAGGGGAGGGGTGTAAAAGCCGGCCAAGCGTACACTGATACCTCCCCAGGACGCTCCTCCAGCCGCCGGCAATCTGCAGCTGAAGGACTTCCTGAGTCAGGCATCCTATCTCTCCTTTAAAAGCCCTCAATGGATTTATTTTTTTTTTTTTTCTCTTCCAGGAATTTCTCTAATTACAAGGATAGCCCGAGCGCTTCTTAACTGTTCTCTGTCCAAGCCAGCCACTGATTTCCAGAGCCAGCAGGTAAAGATGCCCCCCATGCCGGCAGTGATGGGTGGGCTGCTGGTGATGCTGGATGCAGCAAGGGGGGGACTATGCAGGAGCAGATATCAGAAACTGCCACCCCCCTTGCTATTGGAAGCTGTAAAATTGGGAGCCCCAGTCCTTCACTGCACGGCCAGACCCTGCCGCTCTCACAGCTGGCGCCAAAGCCACCGCGCTCAGTGCCCCAGCAGCCTGGCAAGGAGAGGGTTACCATCTCTGGCAGCCACCACCACAGCCTGGTGGTGAATGGCATTAGCAAAAATGAATAGAAATACTACATGAAGCTAATAAGATCTGAGGGGAGCTCCTTAGACAAGTTGATTTCCAAATTGGACTGACTTTAACCTCACATAAATAAAAATGAACGCTTAGAAAATATGGTGGAAAAATCCATAAGGGCAGATGAAGGCATTGATGTGTTTTTATCTCCCTCCTGCACTTGTGGTCCAGAGCATGGCCCCACGTGCTGCTCAGGATCACCCCGAACCTGCCCATGCTCTGGATTAGCCCAGGCAGGTAGCATCTGGGGCCAGACTTGGTCTGCAATAGCAAATGCTGCCCTGGGGCGTCCCTCAGCCACCGGCAAGGCTCAGGGTCAGGGAAGCTCCCCTGGGCAGCTGAGCAGCTCTTGGTTCCAGGCACAATGGAGTGGGCATCAAGGGGGAAGGGGAAGGGGCTCAACCTGAGTTGTACAAACCATGTGCAAAGCAAACCTCCACCTCCGGCTGCCAGAGAAGGTCCCTCTCTGGTACCCAGACACCTCTTCTCACTAAACTGGGAGGAATGTAACATCCCCACCCAGTCTGTCAAATTCAGCTTGAATTCACCAGTGCTTCCATAAAGCACGGCAGCAGGACAGACAAGCAGCACAAGTGCACGGAGCCAGGAGGATCTCACAAGCTTAGATTTCTTTAGGCAACCACTGCTAAAAATGGCACTGCCCCAAAGGTCTTCAGCCTAAGCAGAAGATGAAAAAAAAACCAGGAGGAGAAAGCAGGGTTGCTGCCTGACAGATGAGTGGTTCCCACACTTGCACCCGAGCCGTTGTCACCAGTTTGGGACAGAGGTTGGCAAAGGAGGGGTGAAGGGCAGGGAGACATTCTTGCAAGGTGCATCTAGGAGCTCCTCTTGGAGCAAGAGGCAGTGGGGCAGAAAGCAGAGAGCTGTGCACTGGGAGACACAGCAAGTGTTGGCAGAGGCTGTCACCAGAGGCTGAGTGACAGTGAGAAACCGCGTGTGGAGAGGGACTATGAGGTTAACAGGAGAGAAAGCTGCAAAAGGGCTGGAGAGCAGAGACAGGTAACTGCTGTTTGCCAGCAGGAACCAGCAAAAGCAAGTAAAGCATGGGTGACACGAGCAAAATGACAGGCGAGGAAAATGATCCTTGCAGCAGAGCCCTGAACAGGCAGGAGTGGGAGAAGATTGCATTTGTCAAGGCCAGAAAAAAGGATGTTGCAGGAACTGAGCCGTGAGATGATGACACTCCAGACGAGCATTTCAGCTGTACCTTAGCAACCCGAGGCGAGGGAGCGAGACAGGCCCAGCAGAGCCATCTGACCCGCAGGCAATGCTGAGCTGGCCCCTAGATTAGGGTAACATTCAGTTCCCCATGCGGATGCTGAGATGCGGGTCCAGGCAGCACGGGACGTGATGGCAACTGAGGATGGGCTCCGGGGAGACATTCCTGAGCCCAGTTGTCTGCCAGCGTGCTGAAGATCTTCAGACAGACAAGCTAAACAAAGAAGTAGACAGAAAACCAGGGAAGACGGTTTGCGGCTGCCAAGGGAGGACAGGTCTTCAAGAAGGTCTGTGGGATGAGGGATCAGGAGGAGGGAAGCATTCTGCCGGTGCGGAGCTGTTGCCAGGGACAGCTTATCAACATGGGGGAAAGCAGGGCACGGGGCCAGCCCTGTGCTGGAACCAGAGGAACAGAGCCAGCCAGCAGTCATCGACAGCACGTTCAAAAAGCTATGGGAATTAGCTGGGGCGGGGCGGGGGGGGAAGGGGAGGGAAGGGATGGGAGAGATGATGGGGTCTGAGGTAGAAGGGAAGAAAAGCAGACCTGTCTGGGAAGGGATGATCAAAGGGAAAAGAGGTAGGGAATCACAGCACAAGGAAAAAGTCACTGCACCCCCCTGCAAGCTCAGCCAAGTCTCCTGGGTGAGAGGCATCAGGCGGCAAAGCCCTAAACCAGCCAGCTCAGAAGTCCTGGTAATGGCAGCAACTGCCCTATATAAAGGGGTCTGGCCTTCGGGAAATAAGGTGGGCAATAACAAAGTGCAGCAGCCTTAAATATCCATTTCTTCCACATAAATAACACTATCTATAACTTTGGCTTTACAAGCAAAGATTTACACAGCAGAGAATCTACAAAAGATAAATGAAACAACTTATGGGCTGCTTAGGAGAGAGAAGGAGCTTGGAGTTGAGCTCCCCTTGCCTAAAGTGAGCAAGGTCCCTGGAAAAGCGGGAAACTAGGTGACATTGGGGGCCACGTGGCCCTCTGAAAGCACAGGTGGTCTTTTGATGCTTGTGAGATCTTTTCTCTGCTGCCAGGAGCCAGCCCAGAGCTGGCTGTGTGCAGAACCTTGTGTTCATAGTGGGTTTTGCTGGCAGTCAGGGGAAAGGTCCACAAACTCTCAGCTCTGCTTTAGCCAGGAGATAACCTGGGGATGATGGAGGAGCCAGAGTCCAGCAACTCACGGTCTGTGCTCACCCACAAAAGCCAGACTTGGCCAACTCACCACTCGGCCCATACCAGCAGGTTTTAGCTCAAGAAGAGGGCAAATATCTCAGCCTCACATGTGTTGTACTGGTTTATGAGCCTCCCCGCCTCCAGCCCTTCCTGCCATCCTCCCCGGCACCGCTTGAACACATTTGAGGGATGCATCATTGCCAGACAACACCAACCCTGAGGAACTGGTCCCCAGAACATGAGCACATCCCAGGGGAAGCCTGCTGGTCCCCGTCCCAGCCACCCCCGGCAACTGAGAGAGTCCTGGGCAAATGACAGTTGCAGTGCTTCTGAAATAATGTCGTGCACAATTTTGGATCCATAAAAAAAAGACAAACCTTTTTGACCCAATTCAGGAGAGAAAAACCCAACAAACCCAGACCCATGTACTAAATCCTCCAAGGTTTTTGTGGCACTGAAATTCAGGCTCAGAGCAACTTTCTAGGAGAGAGGAATTCCCGCTGTGTCCCTCCTCTGCACTCACCGCTCATTATCCTCAGCGTAGAAATTTTTCCTACCATTTTCAAGAGGTGCTTTGAGCTGTTTTCAGCTCAAAACGCTCTGTGCAGTGAATCCAGATTGGACCTGGTAGGCAGGGGTAACAGGAGGCTGCAGGCAGGAGCAGAAACCCCACACAACACCCATACAACATGAAGACACTTCCAGCCTTGAAGGACTTCCCACCCTAAGCCCAGACCTTGCCAACATCTCCTGGGCTTTATTGGTCAAGTTTTATTGAATCTGACAGTGCAGGGAATTAAGCCCACGAGTGAGCCTGTGCAGGATCAGGGCCCCAGTGTGCCAGGGGCACAAACAGGCAGGCAGCTGGGGAGCGCTGCAGGACACGGCATGCTCCCACTCACCTCGCCACCTTGCATCCGAGCAGATCAAACACAAAAACCCACAAGGGGGTTCTTCTCCGCAAGCACTGTCACGGCTATTCCAGAAACAAAGGACGATTACGTGGGAAGAAGCCTCCCTCTGCCTGGGGGAAATCAGATCACTGCTTTCACGTTTGCTCCAGAAGACAACACAGGATGGGTGGCTCTGCCCGTGGCATGACTTGGGGCTTGGATGAGTCCCCAGTCCTCTCGTAGGGCACAAGGTGCAGGAGAAGGACTTAGAGGGGCTTCCTAGCAGGCTCAGGCAGGGACAGACACATAGATGGACAGGGCAGATTGGGACAAAGGCAAAGGAAATTGTTCATAAAAGCGACGGATTTACCTTTTCCCTCTTCCCCCTACAATACAGGTTTCATTTCAACCCAGAGAAATATACGACAAATTTCAGACCTGATTTTTTTTTTTTTCTGGACATTTCTGCAACAGAGCGCTTTTCACTTAGGAAGCGAGGCGGCATGCACAAACAAGAAGCAAAATGAAATGACCCCAAACAAATGAAAAGGATTTTCATGGTTTGTTTCTTCCTTGGGGTGTGTATGAGGGGAAAGGGATCACTGTCAGTCTCCCAGAGACATTTTTTTTTTTTAACTGTTCTGCTTCAGACACCATACTGAAAAACTGAATTATTCAGAGAGCTCTAATTGCAGCTCCGAGGTACCCTTCCCTTCCTTCGCACAGTACCATCCTGGGCAGAAACTTCCGTTTTCCTACTGCTTTCCCCAGGGATACAGGCTCTACCTGCGCACCGAGATCATCATGTACCTATTCCCGACGGCACAACACCTTGGGGGGAAGAGGGATTTTACAGACAAGCGCATGCAAGTCCGTACACATGCATATAAACTTTGCAGGATGGAAAGAAGAACAAGAAATAATGAATCCCCTTGCACTCACTAAGTCCAAACAAATAGACTGAAGTGGGAGTCAGATTTGCATCGGTTTGATTGAAGATGTAATTTGCTGCTGAATAAATGTGGTTGCATCCAAATCAAACCTTTAGTCCCTCAGACATTATAACTCTTTTCCTTTCTTCCCTCAGGGTTTGCCAACCTTTAAGGCTGACCAAGGATGATGTATTGCAAGAAGGAATGGCCTTAAATAAGAGAAGGACAATTTTAGAATTGATGTAAGCAAAGACTTCCCATAAGGAAGAAAGAGATATTTTAAAAAGGCTCCAAGAAAAGATGCCTTCACTAGGAATGATCGCAGCCATCTCAGCCCCACATCCCACAAAGCATCACCTCAGGATTATGGTGTCCCTCACAGAGGCCTGTGCCCTATGTGCCATGGGCCTGGGTCTCTGTTTTCCCAGCAGCCTCCTGCTCAGAGCACTTTATATTCACCATAGCTCCCCTCAATCCACCCATGCAGGCAGCTCTTGCAGTGCCACCATTTCACCATGGTCACCCATAGCATGGTCCATGATATCATACCCTTAGGATGTGTGGAAGACACACAGGTCTTGCTTGCATTGCTAGGATGAGCCTCTGATAGAAAGCTATGCCTGAGTTTAATGTTATTAGAACTGGGAAGTATTTTCCAGAGTTTTTCAGGAACTTATGGCCTTGGCCCTACTGTCTCTCCCACAGTAAAGCCTGGTGAGATTCAGACCTTTCCTCCTTCGCTCGCATCTCACTGGGTCATCACAAGCGCCACCCAACTGGAATTGGCACTTAGATGCCTCCCTCAAGCTATCTCTGCCTGGGTGAACCTGCTCCCCGCCAGAGACTTGCTGCACACTGAGCTCCCTCACTTGTTCTCTTTTCTTGCCTTATGGTACCATATTTATGAGATCCCTTCAAGGTCTCTATCAATTGCTCAGGCAGCCTTGGCCACACAGCAGTTATCAGAGCAGCCACCCGTTAGCCTCTTGGGCAGGGAGCAAAAGGGAGCCAGGGCCCCAAAAGAACAGATTTACTGGGCAAAGAGGATGTAGCCCCCACCCTGGCTAGCCCCATCCCAAGGCACACCATGGTCCTTCCCCTCCACCTGCCCCCCCGCCTCCATCCACACCACAGCTCCATCCAGCTGTCAGACAGCATAGCACTGAGAGGAGAAGACACAAACCAGTGCAAGAGAAGGGAGAATAACAACCACAAAGATGAAAAGTTGTGCATTATAGCCAGGGAGGAAGTTACTCGCACATTACTGAGCAGCTCTTTGCTCTGCTCTTTGTCAGAAGCCCTGAGGACTCGCAGCCACACTATGAACACGCAGCAGAGACGTGCATCTCCTGGGCATGAATTCTGCCCCTGCACAAGCTCCACTGCTCCAACTGCAGCTTCCCAGTGCAGAGCATCCCTGGGAAGAGCACAGATGCTCACAGCCTCAATTTATGTGAGGGAAATCCATCACAAGGCATGAAAGCCTTTCATTCAGGACAATTTGCTGCAGGAGTTATAAACCGAGGTGCTGGGAAGCCCATTGTCAGGCCAGGAGCACTGCAGATTGGCAAGGCGGAGAGGGCTGCCCCTGCAAGAGGGATGAGAGCTACCTAATAAACATTTATTGGCCAGATGAGGTTGTAAATAGCAAGTCGGCTCCTGAGCTGGGCATGGGGGAGAGAAGGGAGCAGGGGTAGGCAGCTTCATCCCTAGGTGCTGTTTGTAACCTGGAGCCATCACTCAGAAGCAAGGACCATGGTGCAGGCAACGCCAAGGCCAGAGGAAGGGAAAGAGGGAGAGATTGATTATCCCATAAATCAATTGCTGGGCACTGATTACAAAATAAGCCACCAGGGCAAAGGTCAAGTGCTTTATTATATCACCCAGCCCACAAGATTTATTTACCACTTGGGCCATCAGTGCCTCCTGCCATCTATTACAGGGAGCTGCAGCTCTCCCTTCCCAGCTTCAGGCACAGCTTCTGCCTACACACACAACCAGGCACAGCCCTGCAGGCAGCAGCACAAGGCTCTGAGAAAAGATCCAGCAGCAAGGACGGAGCATGTCCAGGCATCAGTCCTGCAGGACCTACGTACCCACATCTACAAGACTGGGAAAGGGGACAGCCAGGCAGACCCAACCCTGCTGCAGACACCAGCGGTGGCTGAGGGTGGTCCCCAAGTCCTCCATCACCATCAGACTGCCTAGAAGCAAATCATAAAAATCATAGAATGGTTTGGGTTGGAAGGGACCTTAAAGATCATCTAGTTTTAATTGTCCAACCCCCTGCCCTGGGCAGGGACACCTCCCACCAGACCAGGTTGCTCAAAACCCCATCCAACCTGGCCTTGAATCCCTCCAGGGATGGGGCAGCCACAGCTTCTCAGGGCAACCTGGGCCAGGCTCTCACCGCCCTCATGGTAAAGAATTTCTTGCGAACATCTAACCTAAATCTCCCCTCTTTCAGTTTAAACCCGTTACCCCTTGTTCTATTGCTACACTCCCTCATGAAACGTCCTTCCCCATCTCTCCTGTAGGTCCTCATCAGGTACTGGAAGGCCATTATAAGGTCTCCCTCACTTCTCAACAGTGAGGGTGACCAGAGGAACACAGTCTCCTCTGCAAAGAGCTACCAGGCACCGGCTGGGGTGCACCATACAGACACTACTATAGCCCGTCAGCCTCTGGGTGCGCTTGCCATGTCTTTCGGGGCTCTAGAAAAGACCAAACCCTTTGAGAGGATGAGCAACTTCCTGGCAGGGGAGCAGGGCCTTGCTCCAAATCAGATCTGTACCTGGCCAAGCTTTCCATGCCTACTTCTACCATCTGAGCTCTGTATCCATACAGGGAGAGCTGCAGAGACTGTCTCATAGCACTCAACTGGAATTTAGCCTACAAAACTTTATTTTTTTTCCCCCCTCCTTTCCTTTCTAACTTTAGACTTTAAACACAAGCAGCAATAAGAGGAATTCCTGGGAGTATTGTTCATCTGTTTCCCATAAGCTGCTTGTCACTGACCATGAAGAGATTTTTTTTTCAGTCTGGCTCCCAAAATATAAAAACCCTAAAATGGACATTTTTGAGTCCTTCACATCAACCAAAGGAGAAATAACGTCAGAGCTGTAGGATGTGTGTGTGCGTGTACTCAGAGGGTGGCAAAGACATATCACGGGGAGGAGGGGAGGTGCCAGCCCGAGCGCCGTGGGCTGGGTGCCTTCTGCCTGCCTCTGATAGCACAGCCCACGCCTGGGGGAGGCAAAGGCGAGAGCCTGGACGCTGCTGGGTGGGCTGTGAGAGGGTGCCAGTGCAGATACCCCAGGCTGGGGCGGTTTCCACTTATGGATGTTCCCCGCTGACCATGGGGCGGTTACCCCCACCCCCGGCGCCATGGTTCTCTGCCAAAATGGTTGCTGCAATTGGCACTTGCCTGGGAGTTTATTTTTCTTTCCAGAAGCACTGAGTGTTTTGACTCCTATTTTAGCCCATCTGCCAGCAGCAGACAGCAGAGGCTCCAGCTCAGGGTCCCAGCCACACGTTCCCACAAGCCACACAGGACACCACCACGCAGTGGGGCACCACCACCAAGGGGACAGTTGAGATGATGAATCACAACACACTCCAACCCTGATATAAAGCCATGGTGTCACTAGAAACACCCCAGTGATTGACCCTGGCTGGGGATACAGAGTCCCCAGGTACCTCCTGCCCTTGCATAGGATTCAGCCATCTTTTGTAGGGCAGCTCGTGGCCCTGGCAATCACTGCTGTGCTCCTGCCGATGCCACCCTCTCAGTAAGCAAAACCACCACTGTCCCCAGCTTGAAAACACAAGGCACCCCCATCTTCAAGAGGTGAACCCTCCACCCCAGTTTCTCTGAACTGCAACAAAACCATCCCCGGTCCTCCAGGACAATTCTGTGTCCCAGCAGAGTCAGAAAAACACAAGGACCCGTGGTTGCTCCATTGGTCCCTGCTTCTTCCCCCCAGCAAGGGAAGCAGCAAACTTCACAGGAGAAGTCTTAACAGTGCAGAGATGGGCATCTCTACCAGTAGCTGTGTTGCTCTCAGCAGTTACATTCCCCACTGTGTAGGTAGGCTTCTCAGAGTATGGTGCTCATCTCCAGAGCTGGCATTGTCAGCCACAACCACCACTTTGACCTTAATGGGGAAGGGTGTGATAGGTAACCAGCCCCTCCTGCTCTCTCCCAAAGAAGCCAATGGTGACAAGACATTACCCCAAGCACCGATTGCCTCATTCCTGGAGGCTTTTGCAAATCCCTTGGAGTCAATAGTACATTACTTTTGGGGCTTGAGTATGTCTGCTCCTCTCCCATAGGGGTTTTGACCTGCATGGACATCCATCACTCCTATCGTTTGGCCTAGCTCCATGTTTCTGATGGCGGTAATGAAGCGAGGTCAGCGTGAGACAGTTACATTCCCCAGCCCTCCCTTCGCTCCTTCTGGCAGATTTAGAAGTTCACATTTAATCTGAAAGAGGGAAGATGGAGAGGAGTCTCACCAGCTGCAGTTTCTGTAAATGTCAGGATAGGAATGAGATCTTAGGAAGCCTTAATATACTATGCAAATCCTCAGAGCATGACCATGTGTTGCCAGGGCTTTTTATTCCCCTCCGTGGTAATTGGAGAGACAAGGATTAAAATGGGGAGTTGCCACATAACTAGCTGGTCCCTCTGCTTTACTAACCACTGCTCAAAGGCAATGGCTGGACACATGGGCCTAAGGCTGTGTGGAGACCTACAGGCAGAGGTGGGTGTTCTCCTAAAGGGCACACGCCAAGGACTTTTGCCTGCATCTCCCTACTTGGGAGTATATTTGGTGTCTGTGCAAGAGGAAGAGGCACGTGCACACGCTTCTGGCTGTGTCAGCGAACAGCCACGGATTTGGCATGTGCGTGGCTGACAGCAAGACTGTGCTCCATGGAGACGGGATGAGGAGGAGGTGGCAGCACTGCACGGTGGCCAGGCGTGCAGCTCTCTGTATACCTCTTTCTACAACTGCATGTTTACATCGCTTTTTTTTTTCTTTTTTTTTAATGCATCAGGAAAGCTCCATCACTTTCCTCTCCTGTAATGATGTTGACCTGATTAAAATTTTTATTGGATTTTACAAAATAATTTCATACATACCATTCCCTGGGGCCCTGCAGGGTGGAGGGAAGGCGGGGGAGAAAGAGAAAGAGAAGAGAGTATATTAAGAATGAGGTGGAGAAGGAAAATATTTTATTTTACTCTGAAATGATTTTTCCTGAATGAATAATAGATTAGAAATCTCACTTGCCTATTTTTTTTAAATAGTGCTCTTACAAGTGCCCCCGAAACATGCAGGCATAAAAAAGTCACCACTTGAGCATTTTGGGCCTATTTCAGTAACAACTTTGCTTTCCTACTGCTGCTCCCAGTCCTTCTTTGCCACCTCCCAGCAGAAAGCAAGCCATGGCTAATGGGCTGCCGCAGCCTCGGAAACAGGCAGGAGCACAAGGAGATGGGCCCCTGACCGTCCTGTTCATCCACAGCACCTTCATCAGTCAACCCTAAGCATTCCCTCCAGTCCCACTCCTGTTTTAACTCAATGCTTTAATGTAAGACCAAACCGAGTGGTAGCACCACTTCGTACCTCTCCCATGGGGACTATAACCTGGGATTGGTCCCAGGGACTGAAGAGCTTCTTATTAAGAAAGCCACAGAGACAGGGAGCAAGCAGCAGGTTGTGGGTGGCCACACCAGGCTCTTGGCTCCCACCTCCCTGTCCCCAGCCTTGGCCAGTGACAGCTTAGTGAGGCTGAGGTGCCCCGGGGAGCTCATCAAGCAGGTCAGACCTCTGGAAAGCTTGAGGCAAATGAAACACAAGTGACAAAGGAGGGTTTGAAAGTAGTGATTGTCTTGCTATTCTAGCATTCTTTCTACTGTTTTCCCTACCCGCCAAGGCAATGTCCTAACACTAACATTTTAAGTGTAGAAATCCCACTGTTGTTTCACACCCATCCCTAGAAAGAAGTCAGGTCTTTGCTAGTTTGAGGAATGTCATGGAGATTATTTAGTTACCCAAATCTATTTTAGTTACCCAAATTTATTTTCATATATTTAAATCACATTGCAACCCTCGGGCCCAGGGACTAGCTGTTCCCTTCCAGAGGAAGGCAACCGCTCCTGCAATGGGCGCCTTTGCACCCTAGGTTTAGTGCAATAACTAAAAAAAAAAAATAATGCTTTTCAGGGAGCTGAACATTTGCTTCAGATGTCCTTTCAGGAGTAAGCCCACAGGGCTGGCCTGTTTTGAAACTTAGTTTCCCTGATAGATGCTGAGGAAATAAATATTTCACTGCTGCACAGATGCCTCACCAGAACGCCTCCTCCCCCTTCCTCCCCACCAGGAGGCAACAAGTCTCCAAGCCAAACCCGGTTCCATAGATTCTCAGGTGACAGTAACCACAGTCAAGTGAAATCAAGGTGAAGAATAAAGCACATTACTCCATGGGCACTCGTCGTGGCCAGCAGCTGAGATTGCCTGCAGGTTTCTTGCTCTCTAGGTGGTTCTGAAGATCACATTGCTGGAAGTGTTAAAGTTGTCTGGGTAACCTTTAATATATGTTTTGGAATGAGTTTGTGGGGTGAGGGTTGAAATTTTTTTCCAGCATCATGTTCTCCAACGATTGCTGTTTGACATTTCTCCACAGGTTCTAGTTTTCTTCCTGCAGTGAGTGCTCAGACAAGCTCCAGGTCAGACCACCCGTATCTTCCTTCCACTTGCCTGGGTGGGACAACATTGTTCTTTTACTCAGCACTCTCCGCATCTGCTCTGTTGTCACAGGGAGCCATGGCAAAGTGTCACCTCACCCCCAAACAAAGGCAAGCCACCTCACCCCCCGGGACTTTGCAGGACTCCACAGTCTGCTTCCAGAGCACCATAGAATCATAGAATGGTTAGAGTTGGAAGGGACCTTAAAGATCATCCAGTTCCAACCCCCTTGCCACGGGCAGGGACACCTCCCACCAGACCAGGTTGCTCAAAGCCCCATCCAGCCAACACCTCCAAGGACCGAGTATCCACAGCTTCTCTGGGTAATCTGTTGCAGTGTCTCATCACCCTCACAGCAAAGAATTTCTTCCTAGTATCTAATCTAGATCTCCCCTCTCCCAATTTAAAACCATTACCCGTTGTCCTGTCATTGCACTTCCTGACAAAGAGTCCCTCCCCAGCTCTCCTGTAGCCCCTTCAGATATTGGAAGGCTGCTCTAAGGTCTCCCCGGAGCCTTCTCTTCTCCAGGCTGAATAACCCCAGCTCTCTCGCCATCCCTCCCACTCCTGCCATCTCCCACTGTGGCACTGTCCTAAGGCCATCCATCCGTGTGATTTCAGGCTGTATCTGTCGCTCAAGACATCTTAATCTTGACTTTCAATGCTCCCTGCTACTCCATCCCCTGGGCGAGGGCTGAGGGCCAGCCCCAGCTGAAGACCCGCAGCGCAGAGATCCAGCAGCAGAAAGGGATTTGCAATGTAGTGAATAGCTAACTGATAAATACTACAGCAGGAAAACTCCAACCCCTGGATAAAAATGGCTTATGGCGTTAAGCTGTGCCCACGGTCCAAGAAATGGAGGGCACCTGCAGCCACTATTGCATTGCCCCACACCCGGCACAAAGCGGTCATTTGCTTCTGACTGGCTTTGATTCAAGTTAAAGACAGCAATAAAGAGGAGAAGAATATAAAGCCTCCCCAAGAGGCTAAAGCACAGCAATTCACCGATGTGAATTTGAGGCATGAAATGGCAGCTGCTCCCGCGGCAAGGCAGGCAAAGCCAGCTCCTGCCTGGGCGAGCACAAAGAGCAGCAGGGCTCCTGCTGCCACACAGCTGCCACCGGCGCCCCGGCCCGGGATCACGGGAGGGGGACCAGAAATTAGTGACGTTAATTTCTACTCTGAGATGAGCAAAAAGAACAACCCACAGGCTCCAACCAAACCTGGACCTTTCTGGAACTCAGGCATTAATCTTTAGAAAGAATAATAGCTCCCTCTAAGTATTCGCGTTGCACCTTTCCCCATTTGGGAGGAGATACAACACAGACACAGCTCCTCTCTGCTGGACCACCAGCTCATAGAGCTCTAGGCACCTCACACATGATCTACAGGCCCTTTTCCAGGCCTCACAGCTTCATCTCCTCCCATAGGAGCTCCCTGGGAAGCCTCCAGGCTTTGAAGCTCACATCCGCATGTCAGCATCTCTCCATCCATCCAGGCTCCCTGGAGCCCTTGCCTCATGGCCAAGGGCAGCCACCAGCTCATGGGCCACTGGCTTGGCTTCTTTCTCCTCCCTAAATCACACATACAAATGGGTTTAAATACATCAAATGTTTTCCTAACCTCACATTGTCCTGCGAGCAGGGGCTGGAGCTGTCACAGCCATGTTACACTGAGGCAAAGGGGAGAGGTGTGAATCTGGGAACCCTTGATCTGCTCCCAGACCAGGGGGAAGGGACAGGTCAACATCAGATCCCACCAACCTGTCCTCAAAAGTCATCTTTTGCACGCAGCAAAGAGCATGTAAGAGGAGCCTGTAGTCCTCACCACAAAATGCTGTGACCACAAATGGTATCTCTTGGCCTTCACCAAAGCAGCGGAGCATTAACTGGGTCCCTTGGCACGCAGGAGAAGCTTGCGCTGTCACCACTTCGGCCCGGATAACAAGGGCTTTAATCTCCAGGTTTGTCAACTTATCACCTTGCCAGAACTAGGACTCGTTTTTAGTATTAAAAAATAATGCATATTTATCAAACCTAGTCAGGCAGGGGGAAGGGGGAAACAGCTGGCAGCAGTCTCCCTCTCCCCATCTGAGATGTGCTTGCCATTTTTCGCAGTTTCAACAGCTCTCCAGCTCTAGTCCTTATAATTACGATGAAAAAAAACCTCACACTCGACCATAGCACCTCGCAGCCAAGATGCCAATGTGCTTCCACATAAAAGCCTCATTGCAAAAACCCTAAAATTTTTCAGAGAGTGTCTGCTTTATTCCCATCCTCCCTTACATCATTGTATTCACATGCTCTTCAATTATTTACAAGCATACAAAACACTCCAGCCCAGATTCTCAACTGGTATTAATCAGTGAAGTGCCAACTAAATCAATGGAGCTACAAAGATTTGCTCTGGAGAAGGATTTGTCCTTCTCCCCTCCACAGCACACATAGGGAAGGAGAGGATAAAAAACCCCAGCTTTTTCTCTTTTTCCTCCATTTGCTGAGTTTGCCAGACACACTCAGGCACACTGATGCCCACGGAGACCTTCTCCCCACTGCTGGCCTACTTTTCATTCATGTGCCTGCGACACATTTGTCTCCTATGGCAGCCCCAGGTATTCCTGGAGGCACCATCCGCATCTTGCCCAGAGCCCTGCGGCAGCACCAGGAGCTCTGGGCATGGGGCTGGCCTCTGGGTACTAAGATAAAATCCCTGACTTTAATGACAGGTAAGGCTTTCAGACTACTCAGCCAGGCCTGG
This sequence comes from Calidris pygmaea, assembly GCA_003697955.1. NCBI lineage: Eukaryota > Metazoa > Chordata > Aves > Charadriiformes > Scolopacidae > Calidris > Calidris pygmaea. The sequence continues at coordinate 1,575,412 of QJSC01020465.1, read as the reverse complement.
TGCTTCCTTGGAGCTGGCGCAGCATCATCTGTCCCCAGTCCATTCCTTCAGGGCTTTTTCTCCATCCTTTTCAAGCAGCAGCACTTTCAGGGAGCCCCAAAGGGAGACAGCTTCCCCTGGCTGGTGAGCACAGAGGGCTGACACAGGAGATGGTCTCCTTCAGCAATGGCTGATCCATTCTAGCTTTCTAGCCTCCACCATTCGAAGTCAGCAAGACCAACAGAGCCCCAGGACATAGATCACAAATCAGAGAGGCCAATATATTGGGATAGGCATGGGACATTCCTCTAAAGCTATGAGACAGTCTTCGATCAATTAGTGCTTTTTTTTTTTAGGATGGATGAATTCCCATTGACAGCACTAAGCTTTCCACAAGACCAGGGCCAGTAGAAGCAATCTTTCAGTAAGTCTCTTTACCAGGACTTTGTGATCACACAAAAAGCAGAAACTGACTTTTGAAAGACATTGTTATTTCCACCTTCACTTAGAATCAGAAAGTAAAGAGTTCATGAAAACATAATATGAGTGTAAAGAACAGGTCTGTTCCCTTGAGAGCATTTTTACACAGCGACTGGAGAATCATGTGTGAAACCCTGGGCCACTGGGCATCTCATTAGAAGACAAGACTTCAAATTTACTCCTATTATCATCACCAGTTCACAAGCTGAGGCCACTCCATTCAAAACCAGAAGGCCAACGAAGTGCAGGAGACAGACACCAGGCTGGTTCTTACTGCACCCAACCCAGCTTACTCATCCCTCATGTACCACCACAGCAAAGAGATGTCACAAGGCCTTCATCATGACTGGAATCATAATATCCATGATTCACATGGAAGACTTTTTATACAAAGCACCGAGATAAAAATAAAATGAAGGGGAAAAAACTTAACAAGAAACTTGTTTCATTCCCTTCAAGATGGATAAACCAAGACGAATGTAAACAGCTCAACTTGACCCAAATATTTTTTCGTTGCTGAGTAACCCTGCAAAAATGTTATCTCACCAGCATCTGTGGAGATTAGAAGGAAGGAAATTTTAAACAAACATTCATTGTCCCTTATTTTAGGAATTTCAGTCTGGACATGAGCTCTGAACACCCCTGGCCCCTTTTTGGTAGGGAACAAACAGCTGAGGAGGACAGAAAGCATCTGTAACATCTCCAACACATTAACATGCTGTTGACATGAAGGTTTACATGAAACATTTGGGTTTACCGCTTTCCAAGTTCTTTTAAGAGAAGGATGCAGTTGCTTTCTGAAGGCTAGGAGCAGGAAATACACGCTCTGGCCATGACTACAGCAGGAGGTGGGAGTAGGGGTAGTCACAGCAGATGCCTCGAGCCATTTTGGGTGGCAGTAGGCACCCATCGAGGGGCTCAGACTTTACAGCCCACACTGGCTGCCATATGCTGTGACAGTGGCTCAGCATCACACAGGACCCAATTTATAGCATGCTTCACGCTGCAAGTACCACGCTATCCTCTTCTCTCCGTTTGTACAATCACCTTCTAGCACGTCGCTATCTTACTCGCTGATTTTTTTTCATGTGTTTGTAGATAGAGGAAGATCTGATAGATCAGCTGAGAGATTCAGGCATGACGTTTAAGCCTCATTTGTGTTCTGGAGGTCAGGCCTCCTCACTCCTTCACTCCCTCCCAACAGATAAGCACTATCTCAACAACACACAGATGCTTTTAGAGATCACCTTGGCCCCTGCTAAGCTGTGCAGCACTTCTGCCGTGTGTGTCCTGGAGTTGGAAGCGGATGGCAAGCAAGGCTGTGCCTGCAACACCAGGAGCTCGGAACAGGTGGGGTGGGGAGATTACAGCTCTGAAAAGGGCAGCCCTTCCAGCAACAGCAGCCTTCCTTGTTGAATTTCTACTGGAGTAACTCAGGGAAGCGAGAGCAGAAGGGAAAGAAAGGCCTGGAGGTGGCAGGATGGAAATCAGTCTTCCATCAGCCAGGGCTCAGAGGGAGAGGATGCCAGCGGCACCTGGCAACAGGCTGCAATGAAGAGACATGCAGGCAGGGCAGAGTGAAGGTACAGCACCACTGTGCTTTTGTTACAGGGAGGCAGCAGTATAACCCCAGTGCTGTGGCTCGATGGTAGGACGATACTGCAGCCCAACAAGCTCTGGAGATGGGAGAAGCGGGATGCTTTTCCGCAGGGTCCTTCCACCCCAGGATGTGGGAGGCTCTTGCCTCTGGAGGACTCTCTGGGAAATATGGCACTCTGCTCAAAATATTTAGTCTCAGTCACACTTAAACAACTTCACAGGCTGGACCTTCTGCCCCCACATGAGAGCAATGAGTGAGGTCAGTTCACACTCAGTCACTGGAAGGAGGAGGTCACCCCAAACCACTAGTTTGCATCCAAGCTGGGTCAGCCCAGCTGCCAAACTAACGAATAAGGCCATTTACTCTGCAAGGGACCTTAAAATATCCACTTGGTGCAAGTATTACAGTTCCCACCGGGGCTCTGAGGGAGGACAGTCATCCACACTCGCACTAGGCAACTGCAGTTGCATTTCTCAGATTCATGGAGAATCTGGGATATTTTTAACATTTTGAAAGAAAGCCCCTCAGCATCGGCTATTTTAACTCAGTACGGAGTCCGTGCATTCAGCCCAGTCCTACAGCACGTACATGTGCTAGTGCTCTCCTCCTCCTTCCACAGCAGCTCCTGGCCCTGGCCTGCCCTGCCTCCCAACTCACAGCAGTGCATCCTCAGGTGATGCATCTCCTTGACATGCACAACAGGCACAGCCAAGGAGCTTCCTGGAGGAAGCAATTACAGAAATTGAGCTCACCCAAACAATTTAAAAAAGCTGAGATATCTCAAAGCTCCAATCTTTCTCTCTACTACAGCTAGGACCTGCATCAGACTAAAATGCAACAGTGGGAGCAGACTTTGCTCTTCTCCAGTTGCTGCCTGAAGCTCCACCAGTGGTGACAGCTCTACAGGGCTAGTCCAGAAGCTCCAGTTCACCAAGGATGTCAATACAGCCCAGCTGTCCTGTTTAGGCTGAATCAACCAGTTCCATAACAGAAGTGGTATTGGTTACACCAGTGCAGACCGGAGCCTAGGAGCATTTGGCCCCACAGCAGCATTTTCAACCCTGGAAAGCAGAGGCTTCTTTCTGATCACAGCCTGCTGAGAGGCTTTGCTCCTCCTGCCCTGCCCGGCAGCAAACACATCACAGCCAACTCCATAATCCTCCCAACAAAGCAGATCTCAGCTGCACCTTAATCTGAACTTCTACTTCAGCTCTCACAGCCAGCTCAAGTGAAAATGATAAAGGAAAATCCATGAAGTGAAGCAGGTGGTGAGGGGGCCAGAGGCAGAGAATGCGACTGGAAAGAGCAATGCCACCACAGATCTAGCAGTGCAAACATTAATTGCTTTTTAATTATTCCAGTGCTTTCCTTCCCCGGTGGCTGGTAATTATGGGATTCCTGCCTGCCCTCCGGTGGCTAAGGAGGAGAGGAAAACCAAGAACACGTCAGCAGAGCAAACCCAGGAACTGAGCATCCCCAACGGCCTGTTTTACCCCACAGTGCACAACAGGAAGCTTCAGTGACATTTCTTTTGAGCACCATTGCAGAGCAAGTCTACTGGGACACCTCAGCCACCTCTGGGGGAATCTGAACCACCAGTGCTACCTATGTGGCGACTATGGAAAAACCAGTACCTTGAGTTTCCACCTGACTCAAGAGCACGGTTTGCCTCTTATCAGATATGAGTATGAAAGAGAGTAAACAAAACAAGGATGGCCCAGACATTTTGCTCCAGATTCAGATGCATTTCTGAGGTTCTGAAGAATAGAGGGAATGGCTTTCTCCTCTGTCCTGCTGCCTCCATGTCCCTGGATCCAGTCACTTCCAGCCCTCAGAGAAGGGCCCCACTGCCTCTCAGCACAATTCATGCTATCAACACCCATATGACAAAGCTGGTTTTGTGCATCTCTATGCTGCTTTGTGACCCAGGGAAGCCCAGCCTGGTAAAGCACAGCCAGGTGACGAGTATGGCACAGCCACCACCAGGTACATCAGCTGTCACGAGTGTCATCTGCAAGCATCCCCATCCCCTCCAACCTCTCCCCACCACAGTCCCGAGTCACCACCACGTTCAGACCCTCAAGCCTTCAGCAGATCCCCTCCAGGGGAATCTCAGCCAGCACCATGAGAGAATTTTGACAGACACATGTTGTGAACAAGCAAAGAGACTGCTGAGAAAAACCTGTGTTTAACTTTCAGGTTCAAATATATTCTCCTCCATCCACTCCAGATGCTACTCAGACACTTTGGAAATGGATATTTAAAGATATCATGATCAAAGCGAGAGGAGGAGGAGGGCGAGGGCAAGGGCACAGGAGTCCCATTAGTAGGAAATCAGAATTCAGCTACATCCCTTACATGAGACAAAGGTGAGATGAAAGCTCTGGAAGGAAGACAACATGGGATCGCAGCAGCATTGACTTCCTTAACATCTGTAAGCAGAAAACATGCTCACTGCTTCCATACGGGAAAGGGCACAAACTCAGCAGTTTTCTTCTAGTACGTTGATGGGAATTTGAAACAGACTTTTCACAGCGCCAGTTATTTCTGGATTTTAAAGGCCCAAGAATAGCTTCTGCTTCTTACAGGCCTGCGTACGAGCAGCCAGACATCAGCAGTCTGCTCTCAGTATGGCAGAATATCCTCTGGCAGGATGGGAACTGGACTAGTAGCCAGGAGACCTGAGCACGGTTTGCCCTACAATTCCCTGCTTCCCCTCACGAGAAGGACAAAGGTTTCCATCTGAGCAGTGTTCCCACCGGGGCAGCTCGATGCCAGCGCTAACGCGTCAGCAGCCCTACGATCTCAGACTCGATTACTGAGAGTGCAAAAGTGGTCTCACAACTGAGCCACGAGTGCTTCCTTAGGCACTCATAACCCAAAAACCGCAAAGAACAATTTTTCATCATCCCCTCCCCATAGCTCAGGGAGCTCTAAAAGAGAAACAGCCACCAAGGAGCCTGTGACAAAGTATTTGTGTCGACCAGCGAGTCAGAGCAGCTCAGCTTGTACCCACAGAATGATGTGTCTTCTTCAGGATGGCAGTGATCTCCCTCCACCCGTTTCCTCTAAGCAGGAGGGGATGGGCTCAAGCCACAAACCAGTCTGGCCTCAAAGCCACAGCCCATGTGAGGGAGGTATGTGACAAGCTCCCTCTGCCCCAGCTTTGGGGTCTGCGTGTTGTACCATTAGCCAGGTGCTGACCGTAAAACCCATCAGTGAAGATGCTGAACACTAATGGTGCCAGAGCTGCCACAGAAGAGCAAGTCAAAGACCTATCTTAGCCAAACCTTCCTCTAAGTGGGCAGGGACTGGTGCTGACTCCACAAGGCCATTTTTGCTGGCGTTGTCATTACAGTGCCAGAAAGTGACTCACGTCTTCAGCAGGAGCTCAGAGGAGCGGGACTGGGGAAATGGCATCTCATTCTGCCTTTCCCTGGCCAAGCCTCTTAATGAAGGGGCGGGAGGGAAATCATCATCTTTTTTAACACCAGAGAAAAGAATTGGTGCAACAGAAGCACAAACAAGCTCACCACAAACAAGGGCAGCTGGTCAGCACCCCAAAGGCTGCTGTACCATCAGAAGATCTGGGGTTGAACACTGTCAGTGCCTGCAAGGAGACACACAGGCCTGTTGTGAGCAAGAGGGGGACTGAACCCCAGGCCAAAGGGGTTCCAAAGCTTCCAAAGGAAGAGTGAAGCCTGCAGCAGCACCACATCTCCACCACTGTGCCATCTAGCCACTAGGGTGTGACAAAACACCACCTAGGGCACACAGATAACCACCCCATAGCCACTTCGGTACTAAGGAGCAACAAGCAATTTGGAGACCAGGAGACAGACTTCAGTGGTAGCAGCCAAAAGCACAGTGTACGTACTACAGCTAGGAAGCTCTTGTACCTTCACACACACTGCCCTGTTCCCCAAGGACCCAATTCCAAGCCCTCCAAAAAAATCAATGAGATAACAAGGAGATGAGTTGCAGCCAATATGGATTTGTCAAGAGCAAATCACATCAAGCCAATCTATCTTCTTCCTATAACAGCATAACAGGCTTTCGGCAGAGAGCACTACCTGTCAAACATCTCAGCTTTAGGAAGGCTTTTGACACTGTCTTGCCTGCCATCCCCATAAGCAAGGGGAATACAACCTTAAGAGAAACTCTGACAGGGCAGGTACAAAACTGCTCAGAGAGCCATATGCAGAGGGCAGATACCAGTGGTCTCCTCTGCTACAAAGGAAGAATATGTTGACAAACAGGATTTTGCAGGAGTCTGTCACATACCAGCTTTCTTCAGGACTTTTTGCTACTGACCTGGATGATGGAGAAGAAGGAAAGTTACTGAATTTGCAGGTGGCACGAAGGTGGGAAGAACAGCAGGTACTTTTAGAAGACAGGATTAAAAGATTTTTTTATCTCAAGAAATCATCCTTTTTTTTTTTTTCCAGGTAGATGCAAGGGCCAGGTTTTTCTCTCAGGCAGGAATAATCAGCTGGCCAAGAACAAGTGTCCAAACACAAAGAACACATTTTCAGGGACTATTGCTTCACTAGTCTTGCATATCAAGGGCTACTGATGTTGCAAGGGGTCGGGAGGCCTCTTGTTCTTGACCCTATGACAGTAGCATCTAGGGTCTAAGACAGACAAGAAGCACATTGTGTCAGGCAGGCATGTACCCAGGGCATCCCTTCCCAAGCCACTTGCAAACAGAATCACTTTCAAGCTCAAAGGGCCCTGAACAGGACCAGAAAACACAAATTCCCACTCCCAGGCTGCTCTTTATCTACTGCATCACTGTCACCTCGTTGCAACTGGCACATTCACTGTCTCTTCTGAGAGCTGCTTCAGCAGGGAAGGTGTTCCTGTGCCAGCAGCACATCATGCTAATGATGACAGCCAAACACATACGAGATCCGACTGCTGTGCACACCATACATGTTTCATAAAGTTGCCCCAACTGCCTTCTCAAGCCCTTCCCATAACCAGCTGCACCTGTCTCTGCTGTCAAGTGATTTTCCTCTTCCCCTGCTACATGTCACACCATTTTAACCTGTAGTCTCTGCAAGAGAAGGACTTCCCATCGCTAGTGGACTTTGCTACTGGAAGCAAAGAAAGCACAAATGCCCTGCAAAAATAATGAGCCAGCACATCCAGACATGGCACCTTTTATGGAAAGCCATGGTGAAGCCCCTGCAATGAGCTACATTTCTAGCCTGCAGGGAAGAGACGCTTGCAGCCATTCTCCACAGGACCTTTGGGCTTTCCCCTCTGACCATGCATTTGGTTTATCTTAGTGTGAGCTGGTAGGGAACTGAACCTGGGAGCTCTGGTGTTCCAGGTAAGTTCATTCACCACCAGAATAAGAAAGAAGACTTTCCAAATAATTGACATTTTGTTGTCTTAAAAGAGTTGTTTATCACAGCCAATTTCAGGGAAGACTGCAAAGTAGCAATGGATTGATTTGGCTCCTATGGAGGTGACTAATGGGAACATGATCCAACAGCTAAGGCAGAGGACTAGATGGCAGTGCCCCCCACAGCTGCCTTTGTAGGAAGATACTTCCCTCATAGCTAATGAGGAAATCCTCATACCACACTCCCCGTATGTACGTCTCCTGGGGGTGACGACGATATGATTTTGCCACACACTCCAAGAACACAGAATAAGAAGAAAACACTTGAAATGAAAGCAGGATTGCTGGGCTATGGAAGGAAAGTCAGCATTGCACCCACTCAGCTGGCAAAACCCTCTTCACCGCTGTGGATGTTAGCGATGGGTATTGACGAGGCAGATTACACAGAGCATCACCCAGACCACGGGCTTTTAGCACCTTGTGGAGCATGATTGAATGCAGCCTTATCCCTTCCAAATAAAGTCAGAAATAAAGTGTTGCAGCAGAAATCAGTGAGACCCAGGGTCGTCCCAGAGCAGGTCTCTTCATGGTGAGGGGCAAGACAATCTATGCATCTGCAACTTGACCAAATTCAAAGAAATGTCACAGGAAGAGCCAAAGCAGAAGATGAACTGGCTTGTATTTATTAGCAACCACAAGAGAAAGGAGCAAGATCAAGCCATAAAAGCGAAGCATTAGCAGCTCTATGATCAGCATAAATCTATGAGGACCTGCCGTCTCTCTCACTGGTGCTTACTGCAGTTTCTCTCCTGAGGGATGGGCTATGCGTGTACATCTGTACACACTCCCCAAGCCTCACAGCATTTGAAAACCTTGGAGCCCTCAGGTGAGGCTCTGCAGTCTGCCATTGCATTTCCTCCTTCAGAAGAGCTTGGGCATCATTGTTGCATGCTTAATACTGCCCAAAAACCTGTGAAGTTTAAAACAGGATTGTCATTGCTTCTGTCATTCATACGGATGCCAGTGCCACAAGGGTGTCCTAGAACTTAGACTAGATCAGCTCACAACTAAGGGACCACACTGGGAGATGAATGGAAGCTACAAGCTATGTAAATTCACCACAAAAATTGCACTTTGAGGGCTGGAAGCCAGAGGTTAGTGGTGCTGCCGGCAGAGTCAGTTCAGTTCTTAGCTTACACTTCCTTGCATCCCTTGCTGCCTTTAAGCTACCATGTCAGAGCACCTGTGATCCACACTATTAAAGCCAGGATCTCAGCTCATCCCCGAGTGAGAACCGTGCCACAGCCACAGTTATTCATGCCTTTCATCACCTCTCAGCTAGACCACAGCAATATGACAACCCTGCAACGTGCAAGGAGCTCTAGCTGAAATATTCTCTGCATCCCTGAGCGCTCTGTAATCCCATTATCACGACCTCACCAGGCCCCTGTCTCACAGCTCCTGATGTAGAGATCAAGGAGAAACCCTACTCAAGGCGCTGGCTGGCCCTCCTGTCCCTGTAGCCTCATCAACAGAGCTAAGGCTGCCTTCCAGGATGACGTCCTGGACACAGTACTTTTGATCATCGCAGAGCACCATGGCACCTCACAAAGGCTGGTCTCACCCACACACAGCAGACAACCTTCTCAGCCTCCATTGAGCTGCGTTCCCCAGGAAAAACAGGATATCATAAACATTTCCTGCTGCAAAATGGGCTTCTTTGGGCTACCTGGTCTGACAGAAATACCACGACATGTGGATTTAAAGCCAATAAAATCCCCTAAAACATGACTTTCCACTGCAGGCACTTAACACCTGGGGTGACACCAAAATATCCAGACCCTGGCAGATGCAGGCACATTCACTGTAATGCACAGCTCAAAGATGCTCAGATGTACACCCTCAGAGCGCAGGAGGCTCTGTCTACAGCTTGCACTATGGTGGGAGAGCTTGTAAGCTCTCCCATCAGGCTATTCAGCCACATCAAATTAGTGTGGAAGTTGTTTGGCTCCTTTGGAACAGGACTGGGACAATTTATTTGGAAGAGGACAGACATTACAGACATGAATGGGAGAGGCGGGCTCTCCAGTTGAAGAAATAGTCGACTATCGTGGCATGAGGTGACAGAAAGAAAGAAATGGTGTTTGTGCCTCTGCTGAGTTCATACAATTCCCCTATGGCTTAGCTCCCTCGTCTGTAAAGACAAGGATAACTTCACTCACCTATCAATCTCCTATTTGCATCAGGTAAAAAGAAAAAAGGTCTGATCCCATGGGGTTCTGATTCACTCTGCTGAAGGTGCTTTATTCTTTTAAGACAAGTTAATGGGAGTTGTGGTAAAAAGCAATCCACCTTGTTTGGATGCGCTGGAAGAGATGACTTATCAAGAAAGGCAGCCTCAACGCCTCATCCTGCAGATTCCCAAACATTGCTGTAGGCCTTTTCTTTACCTGCCTCTGCCAATTTTCACCATGAGCTGTACTGCTTTATTATCGTCTCTCTAAGGTTCCTCCACATGCTCCAAGCTCATCCCAGACTACCTAAACGCCAGGCGTTGCAGGCAGAGAGCCATTAGCTCTGCAGTGCTGTTATTGCTGCTGCCTGGGCTGGAATTAATGCAGCTCAGACACAGCACAGTGGAAATATTGACTTTCCAGCTAATCAAACCAAATTCCATGAAAGCTACAACTTCTAACTTCAAAAAATTCATCAATGATTCATAAATATTTGAAAGTGCCAGATTGATTGCATCTGGATTACTGCAGCGGAGGGGGCTGAGGTCTGGCTGAGAAGGAAGGAGATGGACTAGACAGTTGCTCAGACCTTGATGTCACATATCACCCTGGGCTACCAGGACTGCCCAGATTTTCCCAGCCTCAGACAGGGGATGAACACTGTACCCCAGTGCTACGTTATCTATGCTGGTGTAGCCCTACTCACTCCAGAGCACCCAGTCTACATGTAGGATGGACCATCCCAGCTGCTGGGACTGCAAAGATTAGGAGCCTAACAACTGTGTTGTTCCATTTCTGACTCTGGAATAAATACACATATATATATATGCCCACCTCCTTCACCCATTGCCCAGCAATCAGGTTGTTGGTATTGCCAGAACGTACCGACCTTGAACTGGCCTCTTGGGAAGCAAGACAAGTTGCTAGCCTGGTCTCTCCACCCAGCTCAGCCCTCTAACCTCCTTGACTGGCTGGATGGCATGAAGGAGTGTTTTGTTTTCCTAACAACTTTTCCAAGGGAAACAAAATCCAGGAAATTATGCAACAAGTCAAGATGACCTATTTTTACTTCACCCCACAGAGAAGCTCCAACTTTTCCCACATAAAAGAAAAGGAATCTGCTGTCTGATTCCAACTTAGAGGAGAGGGGCAAACTTTTTGGAAAGAAAGACTTAAAATAAATAGCTTTGGTTGCACTGCAGACAGTCTTTGCCACATAAAAGTTACTTTGCAAAGCCATTTCAGGCTGTCTTTGACTTCCAAGTCTCTGGAGCTACATTTGTACTCAAGAGAAACTAGCACAAAGTCCTCTCATGTAAAAACATACATTCAGCTCTTGAAATCAAGAGGAGAAACAGAGGTCTAAAACTCTTACCCTGAAACACAAAATTCTCCTTCATTAGCCACTGATGTGAGGACAGACTCCCAACTGAACTGGAAGAGCCACGCTCCTTCAGGGCAAGGAAGACAAGACCAAGGCAGGTGCACGGCACTGTGCTGAGCCTGATCTCCTACGACCGTGCCTCATACTTCAATGACTGCCACGGCAGGAAGCACAAATGATGACTGAAGTGCTCCCATGATTTCAGCATTCAGAGTCTCTCCTCCATAATCCTCCTCTGTAATCCTATAAGCTAACACGGTGCAGCTCCACGCCGCAGCCTCTCCCTTGGTGGGAGCATTAATAACTTCACAGGGTCTGGTGAGGGAGGCTGTGGATGTCACTGGGGCAGCACACACCCTGCACAAGCCTGGTCTCAGTACCAAGACAAGCAGTAAGGTTCAGCCCTACCCCAAGAGGCTGGTGGTATTCTGTCAAACATGCCAAGAGACCCAGTTTTCCCAGGAACACTGTATCCACCTCCCCATGGAAAGGCACAAGCAGAAAAAACCTCAGTTCACTGAGTCAGGTACCCCTTGCCCATGGCCTCCACGCAGAGTGCAAGGACTCTCCCACACTATAAGGGACAGAAAGTCTTTGGGTACCTGCTCCTGATCCGTTATGGGGGTCAAGCTCCCACATTCTGCCAGCTGCTTGACCACAGATCCTGACAACAAGGAAAACATTTAGCTGCCAACCTTCTGCAATTTCAAATCTGCACCAAGCTCAAGCTCTAGGCAAAGGACCTTTCCCTCCCTGGCATTAAATGCAGTGGACAGTGCACCTCAACACTCAAAAACACTGCTTGCATTGGAAAAACGGAAATTAAAGCAACCGTTTCTTTCTCACCAGTGAAAACAAACCTAGGATCACCCTAAGATGGCGATCCTAGACACAAGATCAGGCAACATTCCTCTCCCATAGCTTCCTGGACCAAGCCTTCCCATCTTTCATATGAGAGTAAAGATGCCTTTAACACAGTTCACTCAACATCACTGCTGGTTCCTCCCCAAATGTCTAAGAATAAAATCTTGCCTTATTTAAATAATAAGATTTTCCCTAATCAGAAAAGAAACAGGATAATCACTTGAAGTAATTTAGTGAACTAGTTAAGATTCACAGAAACATCACTTTTATTCGGCAGGGAGGGCATATACATCAGCCTGACCCACGCTACTGGTGTTGGGGGTTTGAGGGCAGGGCTGCCCCTCGGTTCTGTGCGTTTGCAGCACCAGAGCAGGGGGTTCCTACACCACAACTGAGCATCCCACACATCACAACAGGCAGCGAAGCAGCAAACACACAGATACTGCTCTGCCTGGGGTTTCTGCCACAACATTGCGCTGTCTAGGCCTTTGGCACTGCCTTGTAACAAACCGCACAAGGAGGAAGAGGACAGTCACCTCAGCAAGAGGAGGAGAGGTTCCTGCTAGTGCCACTTAACCGACACCACTTGTCTAAAATGCCACCTCCCCCCATTTCCAGTGCTGCTGCCTTTCCCCATTCTCCACCATGCCTTTCCAGCTGCTTCTCCACCCCTGCTGCCCGCACACACACATCATTTCTCACCATCACCCACATCCTCGTTCCCAAGGGTGAAATTGTTTCTTCTCATGAAAATCAGAGGCCAAGGTTGAAACTTGGACTTCAGTTTAAGTAAAAGCCATTTAAAATAGCCTTGTACTCTGAGTTTGCTCATGTAAATCGGTGGCACACTAGCAGATGTACCAAATATCCCCTAATGTGCATGTGTCAGTGTATTTCTTCCTTCAGAGATCATTAATGGCTCATGACCAAGGTCAGGAGTCAAGTCTAAGACTTTGCTGCTGATATAAAGGAAAGCATCTCTGCTGTGACACAGGGCACAACCTGCCCAGCTAATAGACTTGCAGGAACTCCATTCCAAGACCTCATCCATCCCACAATTTATAAATAATAAATTGCCATTTTAAAGCTAGGAAGAGCATCCTGAGCCTTCTCCACCCCTTGGAGAGTGTGAACACGGCTGAGAAGACTGAAACACACAGTGGATTCAAAATTGCTGTAACAAAAATCAGCATCAAAGCCAGAGGAAAAGCAAAGCACAATGACAAAATCTTCTGGAAAAAGAAAGCTTTTTAGCAGGGAAGGCCTAAAAAATGGCAGACCTGGGACCTGTCCCCCCCAGCCTCCAGGAGGAAGGGCACTCAGTCACCATAGAGACAACACACAGGCACGATGCTCCTGTCCCCGCTTCGCAACCTTGTCTCCTCTGAGGCTCCGGAGCAGATGGCAAGCTGTGAGCAAGAGAGAAGGAGGGACTGGTGAAATGCTGCATGTAAATAAGACTGCTAAACACTCCTGTTGTGACTCGGCAGCAGCCGGGAGAGGCTATTAAGGGGCTGCTGCAGGCAAACGGTTAGCCAGCAGTAATGAGCTGGCTATGAGTGACTGATTCCGTGTCAAGGTTGGGCGGTATCGATCAGAGATGTACGGCTGCAGTCCTGCCACTTCGGAAAAGATGTGGGCTGATGGATCACCTGCAAGGCCCACATCACCGGGGAAAGGCAAGGGAGCACAGCGTCCCGAGAGAGACCAGGGCAGCACCATGACTTTGGACAGGAGCCACCCCGAGTGTCAAGCTTCTGCCTGTTTCCAGAAGCAAATGAAGATATTCCTTTTACTACTGGCCTGATGCTCCCAGGAGCATCGTTTCAACACAGATTTTCTACCTGGGCCTGGAAGCAGCAAACAGGGAAAACTTTGCCCCTTTGGAGAAATATATTATGTGATTCGCACTACAGCAGCCATAGCCCTGTTGGAGACTCCTCCCCACAGACAGCGCAGGGAAAAGGAACAGGCACATGAACGTTGCCATGTTTCAACCTGGAAGAGACTGTCACATCGCTACACCAGCCAAGAAGCAGGTGTTTTTTCAGGAGCCTCACCTGCTTACCTGCTTTAGCAGGCTTGGAAGGTGTCTGGGTTTTTGGGTTTTTTTTGGGTTTGTTTTTTTTTTTTTTTAATCTGAGGAATTTCCCCCCCCTTATCTCTTGCCTTTATACAAGAAATCTGTGTATCTCTTGGGGCAGGGGGTGGAGCCCAGGAGAAAGGAACGGCTCTGCACCTCATCAAAGGACTGATGTAGCTTCTCAGGGCAGGTTTGGTGCCCAAAGAAACATCAGCTGGTCCCTTCACATACAAAGAAAGCCAAGCCTTCTACACAGCTACACCAGCAGACGGGCGCCCAAGGTGAAAGGACCAGGAATAACATCCATTTGGATTACATTACCACAGCGAGACCTTGACAGATTAGGGCTGCAAAGGGCAGCTGAACAGCATGTGGAAACTGTCCCTTGGAGGAGACAAATATCCCCATTTTGCTGCTAATTAGTGCACCATATCCCAGCTCAGTTTGCAGGGTCTGGGGGCTTGAAATGAAGGATCTGCCCAAGATCAGCCATGAGGCCCATCACCAGCAGTTACAATTTCCCTGGGTCTGTGTTCTTCCACCCTTCCTTGACTCACACCCTTATACAGCCTAAAAAGACTAGCAATAGTCACAGCTCAAATACTCTATTTAAAGGCTGCCTTGAGGACTAGAAGTTAATTTTAAAACTAACTGACCTAAGCTCTCTGCCGTACTACCTCAGGAGGAGTCTGGAAGGGTGGGGGTGCTGCTAATGCATGTCTAGAGAGCATGTGTTTTACCTCCCAGCTCTTATTTCTCATTATTAATGTCAAGGTTTTTTAACAAAATTTGTCTTGGTCAATTAACTCAGACAGGGATGCTTGTAACATTCCAAATAAAGCCAGCCACATCCTGCGCTCAGAAAGATGAGCGAGGCCGGCTCAGGAAACAAGGGAATGACAAGGGCAAGGCATGACTCACATCTACCCAGCTCCTGCATCCCAGAAAACAACCAACCCCACCAGCCCGATGAGGACACGGATACACCAAGAGGCTCCTGCTTTCCCCATAAGGGTTCCCTTTGCTCTCCTGCAAACAGAGGTTAACACCTGCCTGTGGGAGGAAAGAAAAAGCCTGCTTTGAAGAATATTTGCCCAACGGATCTAGCACAATAAAAGCATACTGCAAGTCACAAAGCAGCTTGTGATAGCACTGTTGCAGACTAAAAATAGGAAGAGGCGTCCCTTTTCATAGGAAGGTGTTACTTTCCCATCAAAACATCTCCTGGTTTGGTTTTTATCAAACTCAGTCACAGGGCATTGCAATCTAAGGCAGAGTCAGACAGATTATGGTCATGATGGTCACATAGCATCCTTGCAGTTTGGTAACAATCACATTGTGGAACCTGGGGCCAATACCCTCAATTTCCAGTAGTTAATCACACTCTGCAATGGATCGCTTCATGTGGTTTCTTTTCCTTGCCTGGACAACCATTGCTGTTGAGTTGGAAGGCAACGACCAGCTGGCACCTCAGCAAGATGCAGGCACAGCTATACAAATCCTGGACTACTGAATGAGCCCAATTCCCTCCCTAAAATTCCTTTAAGGCTGGCCCCAACTGAAAAACATTGTTTCTGTATCAAAGCATCCAAGCACTGGTCTAAAGTATTTCATATCCAAGAGAAAGGATTAATTCCAGGGAAATTTGCTCAAAAAAAGTAATTTAAAACTGCTTCATACATCCAAAACAAAATGTTTTGACTATCAAAATTTCACCTCAGCTGAAAAAAACTCTTTACCAAATTTGCAGCTCAAATTTAGGGTGCTTACAGAAGCTGTACTTTCACATAAATAGAAGTCATTGTACAAATAGTGAGGAAAGATTTCTGAAAGCCGTCATCTGAACTCACCACTTTTCCCGAGGAACGCGTTCACAAGTATATTTTTTGCTACAGGAATTATAGCACATGTCATTTCCAACAAGAACATGCACAGGACTCACTAACATCTCAAAATTGAAATATGGACAGAGCAGGCACAAACCAGTGGGTGCCTGGAGCAAGAATTGCCTCCGTCCTCCCTGGGGGCCTTCCTCAGCAAGTCAACTGCTAATGAAGAGCTAGTAACGACCAGTCTTAGGGGACAAGCCCCCTCACGCTGCGTGGGCAGGGCAGACCTCGCTGCAGACTGTCACTTGGATTGCCAGATGCAGCAAGACCAGGAGAGGGAAGACTCCAGCAAGCACTAAGGTCTGCAAGGGATGAGGCTTGCGTGGAAAAAAAAGCAGAGTGCTGGGACCACAATGAGAACCCAGCCCTGTGCTAAACAGCTCTTTTGGATGAGAGTTTATTTGCACTGCCCCCACAATTTCATTTTCCAAGCGATGGAAATGAGGAGGGCTCTACATATCTTGTTTTCAGGCCAGAGCTCACCTGAAAGCTGGATCTCAGCAGATGTCAGCTCTTGCCAGCCATGAAGTACAAATCATGGGGCATAGGTCCAGAGCATACCACTTCTGGCCACGCAAAGCCTGCTAAATTCCCCCACAGACAACCACCATTCTTCATCCCAGCCCTCACATCACAGCTCACAAGGTTCTTGCACACCTCCGCTGGGCTGGTACAGCTATTGGGACCAGTGTTTTACAACCAGACCATTTCAGTGATGAAATGTAGAGCGAAGCCCCATAAACGGCTTTATCAGTGTAACCAAGGGAGCCATGTAGGACCTTCTCAGGCCATCTTCACAACAAAGCACCACAGGCTCATGTCCCTGCTCCAAACACTTCAGTGTGTGCTCTCTTGCTTAAGGGTTGCTGACCCCAGCAGTAACTTGGCTGATGAACCGAGGTTTCGTTCTGGCTTTGCACTGCTCACATCTGCACATACTTCCGTGGAAAGACCACAGCTGACTTCTGATGCTTCCCCCGGCCATAACACACCTCACCCATGCTAGTCCATTGCAACCAGGGCCACCTCCATGACGCTTACCCCATGTCAAGAAAAAGCCTGCACGTAGCAGAATTAGCAAGCCACATTGGTAAGACAGCAACCCATTATCTGCACCAGAACACAGGAAAAACTGTAGCTAACAAAATAAATAAATGCCAGTCTGACCCAGGAGTGCATAAAGATTCTGGCTTTGATTTACAATACGAACTAGAACTTGAAGAAAAGCTCATTTCTACTAATTCTAGGAGCCTTACCTGGGTGTTCGTATTTCAAAGGGGAGGTGGGAACTGCAGGGAGCAGAACAGCCCATGAGCTATTGCTCCCTCACAAGTGTGGAAGGAAAATTAAGAAACACCCGAAGAAGGTGGACTGTGTCCCCCCAGCAGCCCAAGAAAATGAGTTTTCAGAACAATATTTAGCAGTGAATCCTGCTTTGGGCTGTCCCTAGATAGCCAGCCCTTGGCAGTGCAAGCCGCCTGGCACTGGACAACAGCAGCCAGCTCTCCAAATCCATCCAGCCAACACGCTCCTCCTGTACCTGGGGGCACAGCATTGCATCCCGCAGACCCCCAGAGGCAGAGGGTGAGTGCAACCCACCCATCCCGCCAGTATGGACAGGCACTGTCTCTTAGGCCAGCACAGGTCTTTCTCTGCCGCTGTCAAGTGCTACAGATCAGAGGCAGCATCAATACCACACTCCTGCCAAACCAGCACCGCCTTGAGGCCACCAATCGGAGACTGACTAGAAACAGAAGTAAAACTGACCTCATCAATTTTCATTTTCCAAGCAAAGGCAGAAGAAGGATCAGGAGGAGACTACTGGTACCAAGAGCAAGAGACTAATTTGTTGGGGGTTTTCTATTTTTAATTATTTTACATTTAATATCCATGTTCTTGATTCCACAGAGATTTAAGGTTTCTTTGGGCCTGCAAGCTTGAGCAATGTTGCATGCGCATTTAAACAACTGTAGGATCTAAGCCCAAGTCGTTACTAAGTACTAGGTAAGCAAATTTGCTTAATAGGATTTTTAATTTGCCATTATCCCTTTAAAAATGTATTTGTTCTCTGCTAAATAGTAATAAATTAGCCTAACATCAATCATTTCTGTTTCTTTAGCATGTTGGAGGCACCTCAATATATTTTACCAACCACAGTGACCCAATGAGGCTAAATCAACTGATGCATAAAAACAACTGACACATGTAGATCTCACAGGGCCTGGTTAGAAGCTGGGGTCTTTACAGTAGGAAGCTTGAATTTTTCACTAACTCACTGAAAAATGTATTTATAATTTCAAGTGGGAGGGGAGACGCACAGGAGCTCTGCAAGAAGAGTTTAATCTGTTGAAAGGAAGAAATCTCTCAGCAGATTTTTCTACCCTGCCCACCTTCCTCCCGCCCTCCCCTCCCCTATCACACATCGGGAAGCAGAGGAGCATGCAGCAAGCCTAGCCCTTCCAGAGACACCGACACAGCCTCTCGCACACCTGAGCTTTAGCATACAGGGGCTCAGAGCTGGGCTGCTTATACCAGTGCCACCAATTGCCTCCCCTTGCGCTACACCAGATCATCCCAGTTCAAGGTGCACACTCCTCCTGGTGCAAAGATGCACGACAGCCCGGGCATGCCTGCATCTTCGATGCTGATTTCACCAGACAAGGGCCAAGCCCGGAGAAAACTCTGTTTCACAGGGACTACAAATCTTGGGGCTTGCCTGCTTCCCAGGGCTCCCTCCCAAAAGCCAGGAGGGTATTAGCCCCTAGAAGAGGCTGAAGAAGTGACAGATGCTAGCCAGGCAGGCATCTCCAAACTGTGGCACTAAAACCTCTAGATTTTGGCACTCCTCCTCTCCACCATAACCTGCAGCATGTACCACAACCCATTTCACTCCCAACACGATCCTCAGAGCAGCACTATTGCAAAGGCAGGGAGAGGATAGAACACCCAAAAAGCCAAAGGGTCTTATCCAGGGTGACGCAGGAAACACACGCTGCCTTTCCCCAAAACAGCCACATCCCAGTCACATCGCCCTCCCCTCTCACCACCGAATCGAGCTGTTCATTTCAGTGTAGCTTGATGGTAATGAAGCACTTGGTGGAAATAGATTTTTTGTTCTGCCTGGCCATGGACTGCTGGAGACAGGGGTCATTAGCTATGCATCGCTAGCAGGCAGCCGTTCCCTCATTAGCAGGCCACTCGTCTACTCCAGCCACCTACATTATTGGTTCAAAAGAGTGTGCCCAGCCATTATTGCCCTCACTAGAAACTCAGCCTAATTGGCTTAGGAGAAATACAGGTTAAGAGCATGAACAGCTCTGCAGCTAACGCATTTTTGCCAAGTCATGATTTTACGAGTTCAGGGAATTGCATACCCTCAGGTCCTGGAGTCTTAGGCACCGTACTTAACCTCGCTTTCTGAAACAACTGAAGAAAATGGGATGCTTCTAATCCTCATGGTTATGGGGAGCTGGGGAGGGAGGGAAGAGCTGGCCTTCAAAGGGCTGCAAGCCAGATGGAACAAGCTTTTTTTTCCTCCCCTCTTTATTCTTTGAGTTGTACAATGTGGAGGCCCTTTCCCAAGATTTGGTACTATAACCTCCACAAATACGGAAAGACAGGCATGCTTTGCTCCCCTGAGCCCAGGAAGAAGCCAGCCCACAGCCCGCTCCCCTATGGGGGTAGCCTTCTTTTTCCTCTCAAGCCAGCCATACCAGAGCCCTCCCTGAGGCCAGGGTACCCCTGCCCCAGGGTACCAGCCAGCACAGCTCACTGCAGCCCCTCATCCTGCACCCACCAGCCCATCCCTGCTTACAAGGCTGGTGCAACTCAGTCCACTACCTCAATCCAACATCATAGTTGAGGGAGAGGGAAGGAATGAGGTCTAGAATAGGTAGCTTCTCCACCCACATCCACCACCAAAACACATCCAGCAAAGCATACCTTCAATTCCCAAGTTTTTCTCATTAAAATCACTCACCCTTCAGCAGACAATCATTCACAGTCCTTCTGAGGCTTCTGCAGAGGCTTGTCTCCCCTGAAGCTGAAACAACATTCCAGAACTGCCCCTTGCTTGCACACCCCTCTCTAATGCCCTGACCAACTCACCCCCATCTCTGGTCAATGAGTTTTATCACCTCTCATTACCAGTTTCAGGTGCTGCAATGTTCGCCTGGCATCAGGTTTCTTGGCTACTCCCCCCTACCACTGTCAGCTGCTTGCAATTACCCCAGGGCTGAGCAAGGGCTGGTATTGGTGGGCTACCCCCACCCTGTCCTTGCTACCACCTGAAACAGTCTGTACTAACACACCTCCCATTTCAGCTGCCACCTTATTTCTAAGCGTCTTGGCTGAGGTGGGACTCTATTTCAACCTTGCAATGCAAAGTCACAGAACTGGTGGGATTTGCCTGGTTTCCTGTGACCTGTATTCTCAGCAGACACTCAAGGTGGTGTTAGGGGTCTGTCTGAACCTCCAACACGAGTCAGGGCTTAGCGAGTCTGGTGAGAACTCAAGCATACTAAAGCGGATGGGAGAACTAGCACTGGTCAAACTCATCTCACAGCCCGTTTCCATTGCTGGAGACCCAGAAAACTCCAAAATGGAAAATGGCTCAGGAAATTGCATCTCATGTGCTACAGCCTGTGACCACACGTGCAATAACTCTTTAGATGGTGTGTGCGCATCCAGCTGGAGGTGGTAGGATTGCAACCAGTCATGCAAAGACAGAAGAGAAAGCTTTAGGAATAAGTGAACTTGCATCATTCTGATAAAATTCCCCGCAAATTGCTAGAAGATATTTAATTCTTTACATTGACGTATGACACAGAGGAGTTACGTGTTTAAGGCTTTTTTGATAGCACTGTTTGTTGATAACATTGCACTCCCTTCCCTGGAGGTGTTCAAGACCAGGCTGGATGGGGCTTTGAGCAACCTAGTCTGGTGGGAGGTGTCCCTGCCCAGGGCAGGGGGGTTGGAACTCAATGGTCTTTAAGGTCCCTTCCAACCCAAACCATTCCACGTTTCTATGCAAGCTTCCCTACACGTCTTGCAATACCAGCTGCCTGGCTCTCTGGATGGAGCCCAATATATAATACAGACCTTGCCTATCTTACTAGAGCAGATCAGAAATTTTCATCAAAGCATTACTTTCCAACAAAAAGAAAATTAATCAATTTTCATTTAAATCAACACATTTCAGAAAACACTGTTCAATAGTCTTTCAATTTTAAAAAATGAAACAAAGCATTTTGATAAGTCTAAAACGCCTTGTTCAAAATGATCTTTCCAAACAAAATCATTGTTTTTGTATTTAAAAAATACTGGCAAGCTGCGAAGGCTGAAATAGAAATGAAATGTTTAATTTTGGAAGAACATATGCTTCATCAGAATTTTTAACATTCGTTGCAGAGTTGAAGGAAAAACTGATGCCTCAGAATTTCTTGTCGAAAGGAAAACTCGCTGTTTCCCCAGTCCTAATATTTATCACTTCTGTTCGGTGCGAACGAAATGCAGAAGTGCTTTTCCCTTCCCGTGCGAAGGCAGGGAGCAGATTTCTGTTGAATAGCTGCTGCGCTCCAACCCAGAGGCAGCCCATCCCTGTGTGAATCCCCCATCTCACGTGCGAAAGGCTTTGGCTCCGGAGGTGACAGCCGTGCGGCGACGGCAGCCTCCTGTCATGACTGGCCAGAGCTGCGAGCCATAGATCAACGCTGCTGCCGCACTCGCTGTCAGTACCCGGCCATTAGCGGGCAAAGCGATGAATCCGCCGGGACTGAATTAATTGAATCCCAATCCTACAGGCATCCTCCAGAGATGGGAGTTGGACACAGCAAGCCCTGCCTTTGGCACGAGAGAGACGCTTTTGTTTTAAAGTACCTCTTTCCCAGAATATGTTTGAAAGTGATTAGCAATTGGCACATAAAAAAAATGACAGAAAGCTTCATTACGCATTAAAATTCAAATTAGCACATTTCCTCCGCTCTCCATTCACCCAGACCAGGAGACACCAGGGAAAGGGACAACATGGGCCCAGATGGGTGCGAAGCTGCTCCACGGGGACAGGGCAAGAGTGAGCAGTAGGAGAAAATGGCCTTCCCATCTCCCCTCCGAAAAACGACCTGGCAAATCCAGTTCTGGTCTCTGTACACCATGTGGTCCTTCAGCCTCTCAGCTAACATTGCCTGGAAAAGCACGGATGGGTGATTAGTACCTGTCTACAGGAGAAGGACTGAGGCATCTATCAACCTCGCAGAGGCCACCCTACAGCCTGGGGATGGAGAAGGGGACTTCTCTGCCAGAGGACATAACAAAATCCACGCTTGATTCAGCACAAGCAGCTCCAGCTTTCTCACTGGAGGAAGAGGCAAAGGGTTTGCTGGTCATGTTCCAGCGAGTTCAAGGGCTTTTTGGAAAAAGCAGGTGGAAAGGGGAATACTTAAAATAAAGCACGCATAAGAAATCCTTCCCCATCCCCATCATGACCTTGTCGATCGTGAAAATGCTAAGTTGTTCCAGGGTGGAGGGGTGGGTAAATGTGCAGTACCACCATTTCACGTGCTCCTGTCTCAAATAAGTGTATTTCAGATGCTCCTCCGGGCTCTGCAGCTCCTGCCAGAAAACGAGGAGTGCCTGGACCCAAGAGAGGCTGTGGGGCTGTCCCCACCAGCCAGAGGGCTTTGTTCTCAATTTAAAGCTGCTCCTAACCCCACCCAGACACAGTCAGGTCTACAATTGACACAACCAGAGAGTTTCACAAGGCTTTTGCATGTACACCAGGTTACTCACACCCCAACAGGCTACAGGGTAGGATAGGACTGAGAGTGTTTGTCCCACGTGACATTTGCAACTTTTTTCTTTTCTTAAGAGAAAAGGAAGAGTCCTGTTCCAATCCTTGTACAACTGTCCTCAGAGAGTTCCCCTCCCACCGAGATCTGGGCATTTCTGTCTCTTCTGACAGTGCCTGTATCCCTCAGAGAGCCACAGAACGTCACCAGCATGACATGGGCTGTGCAGGCAGGGACAGGAGCTTTGTGCTCAGCAGCTGGTGGCACACACCAGCCAGTGTGGCCAAATGTTCAAGAGCAGCCTGTTTGAAGGCATGAGGACTCACATGCCTCGGGAGCAACAGGGGTCCCCCATACACCCACACATCAGGCTCGCTCTCATGGGACAAACAGTTTCTGAGTAATTTCCCAGCCTTCAAACATGGGGTTTGTGCATGAAGATGGGGAAAGAGGCCTTGAAAACATCAGGGTTTTTCATCTTTTAGTGAGGTGGCATGGGAAGGGGTGGGGATCATGTGTCTCAGTGGTGGAGCAATTCATGAGGCCCACAAGCTTCCCTGAAAGGAGGCAAGGCAGTCCTAGAGAGATCAATCGCAATTTTATCTACCCTTTTCAAGTTCTCATTTCTTTTTATCCCATACTGCCAGATAAAAATCTCTGCCTCAAACATGGGTAAGGAGATAGAGCTTTATTATACTATTCCAAAAACATTAGACGCTGTAGGCTTTGCCCTTTTATGAGTTCACTTTGCTGGCACTCCCCTCTCTGCCCCCCCAAATCTCTTCCCTTTAATATTTTTTCTCTCTAAATCAGAACAACAGGCACAAAACTAATTATGTGATATTTCAGATCCATGTTGTGTTAATGGCACCAGATCGCGTGTGACATTTCCGACTTGTTAGACTATTATTCTCGCTTATTGTTATCTCTGCCGCTCTGAATACAGGCTCAGGGCTTTATATCCCCCCCATGCACCAGACTCCCACCCGCTCCTTCCTTCTCGTGTTCTCATTTATCAGCCTGGGAGGATCTGTGGAATATTAAACTGGGCCATGCTGGATTGCTCGTTGTGGGCAATGAGGGAAGGGAAGGTAGAAATGGCAGAGAAAGGCAGGGAAAAGCAAAACCCAGCAGGGATTTGTAGAGAGAAGCCACCTCAGCAAGAGCCAGCCTGGGGCAATCTGACTTTAGGTGGAGTTGTGTCAGGCTGTGAGAAGATGTGCATCCCTCAGGTGAAGGCTGGCCATCTTATCTGGCTTGCATTCTCCAGGGATGGAGAGGAATCCACCAAGGACCCTTCTGATGTAGCTTCATCTTCCAAATGCCTTGCTTGAAAAGACAAAACTGTTGCTCCTGCTTAGACCTATGGGTCTGGCCTTAGGCTGTGAAGGCAGCACTTAACGCTGGCCTTGAACCCCTGGGCAGCCTCATAGAGGGTCATGTCACACCTGCAACCCCTGTTGCTGACCATAAACTCAAAGACATGTCCTTTAGCTCTAGGTTTAGTGACAGAGGATGAGGTCCAAAACCACAAAAAGCCCAGTAATCAGCTGCTCTGCAGCCACAGCATGATGCAGAACAAATGGCAGCATTTAATAAAGGGGTGCTGCTGCCACCATACACCTACCAGGAAAAAATATCTGCAATGCCACCTCTGGGATGGGACTTCCTAAGGGAATATCACAGTGCAGCTGTTGCCCCTTCAGGGCTTGTTCATAGTCCCAACGGTCCAGGGGAATATGCAGTCATTTTCCCTAGTTTTAGCTGCTCCCTCACCTGCCTGAAGAGCTCCCATATCCCTAAGACTGCTGAAGGTATTGGCCCAAATGCTGCCATCATTTTGTTTCACTTCCTGAATGATTGTGCTCCGGGGTCTCTTTAGTCATACAAATATAGCAGCTGATTTGTCTCCATGCAGCACTCAGCGAGATGGAGGGTGCCAAGTTCTTCCCATTGACACAGGCAGAGGCAGCGCATTCATGCCAGCACCGAGACAACGGGGAAAAGACTGAGAGGGTCCTCCTGCCTCTGGTCCTGCTTGCTGAGGCTTCCCAGCCTGCCACAAATCACTCTTCCCTCTCCATCCAAATTTCCCCACTCCCTTCCAGCCTCACCCTGCCATGACCACCCTGTGCTGCTAGTGAGCAGAGAGAAAGCCCACATGCCTGGCTCCAACCAGTGAGTCTCTGAAACTGCTTCTACTCTGTGAAAGCATCTCAGGGAAGATCTATATTGGTAACAAAAACAGGGCCAGGGCACAGGCTTCAGACACTGTGTTATGGTCATCCAAGCCGTTTAACTGTTCACACGCTCCCTGGCCCGCGCTGGCCAGCCCTCTCCCAGACGATCCTGGACACAGTTCAGGGGGTGGCATGAGCCAGGGACTGTCACCAGTGAACTGCAAGGGAGAGGCCAAAGTTTAGTTGTATCAGCACAAACCATACCCCAACACATCCCCTCAGGACCAGAGACTGGATCCTGGCTCGTTATATTTACTAGAACAGATACAACCTTGGTACAAATGAACTTTAGAGAGGAGTCCTCGCCAGGAATATAATCTCCAGCTTTGTTCCTCCAGGGCTCAATCCTGGAAGAGTTTGCAATCATGTACTGCTCCCTCCATGCCAAGTGGGGTGCCATATCAAAACCTGAATATTCAGGGTAAATTGCTTTGTACAGCTCTAAGCCTCTGCCCTGGTTTAAGCCCCATCCAGCTCTGATGCCACCAGCAGGGCTGGAAGTCACCCTGGCTCCCTGCCATGGGAGCCCTTATGAGGGAAATCGGGGAGGCCACAGGCTCTGTGAGTTCTCAGACTGGACTAGGTTGTCTGTATGGGTCTGTGGGTTGTAGGCTATTTAGCAGACACACACAGAGACCTGAAATAAACTCCAATTGGGAATAGGCTGCTTCCAGAAGCACCTTCAGGGATCTCCTGCAGGAACAGCTTGGCAAGAGCTGCTCCCGGGAGCAGTGCCGTACCACTGCGGCGTGACCCTGGGGGTTCCAGGCAAGAAGCAATTTGTGGGGTTTCTTTGCAACACTTCCTGTTCAGAGACACTCTGACTGTGTTATGGACCCTTCTGGTCCATAACCCACTGAAACACTGAGCAGCTCCAGGTTCAGCTCCATGACACCGCTCCTGTGGGCTCCCTACCCCTGTCTTGAAAAGAGTGATTTACAGGAGACTGTCACAAGGAAAAAGAGAGCAAACTGGCCCCGCTACAGAGTGGGGTCTGTCACTCTCCTGCTTTAGGCCCTTGCACCCCCTGCCCAAGCACCCATCTGTGCTCCCTGCCTGCTCCCGGACTGCTCTGCACTGTCGCCCCAGTCCCCACGTCACCCCTGCTCCCTGGAACAGCTGTAGCAGCCGCAGCACAATATGCTCCACAACTTGGTAAGGGGGATGGGAGAAGGAGCAGCGAGATATAAATAAATAAAATAAAATATGTCTAGCTTAATCCTTTTATCACTATACTTCTTTCAGTCGTTTACGGAGATAATAATCGCCCAGGCTCTGCAGGAAGCACTGATGGAAGCAAGCACAGAAATCTCGTGGCAGCACCCTACTCTCTCATCTGCTGTCACCTGGGTAGGAGGCAAGAAAACAATGTCTTACAGAGGGCCAGGCCGGGAGCTGACCCCATCACGGCTGGCCCTGAGGTGAGCAAGGTGGGGGCCAGCAGGACAGGGAAGAGAGGAAAAAATGGGAAGGGGGAGAAGAATCAGGAGCAAAGCTATAGAAGAAGGAGAAAGGCAGAGAGAGGGAGGAAGATAAAATGTCACAGAGTTAACAAGGAACAGAGCAAGAGAGGGAAGAGGCGATACAGCAAAAAGCAAAGCCAGCACACCCATAGGTTTAAAGTCCATCGGTAAAATGCTGCTTTCCTTGAAGATTGACCAAAGGTCAAACTGCTGGTCCATGCAAGGGTCTGGAAGCCCTGCCTGGTGCTCCTGGCTGCTCTGCCCCAGGGGCAGGAACAGCTGGAGCAATTCAGATTCCCTCCTGTGTCCCCAGCAGAGACAATGCTTCCCTGGGAGGGACCAGGCATCCTGACACCCACCAGCGTCTCTGCTACATTCAGCAAGGAAGCAGGAGAGAAAAACGTCCCTCTGGGCAAGGGCAAGAGAATCACAGCAGGTTCCTCCTGGGGGAAGGTGGGCTTTGAGCTGACGCTGGCCAAAAGCCACCCGAACACGGCAGCACAAAGAGCTCAGCATGTGCAGCCCTCTTAGCACATGTTGACTCAAATGCTCCCACATAAAATGGCAGCTGTCTCTTCCAGTAAACAGATGCCTTCATGGCTTTAAAGGGCAGTGGATCAAGGTCATCTTTTCCCAAGGGTTAGCCATCGCTTTCTTTTCCCTTCAGGCTTGCTAATACAGTACATCGGTCTGCTGGCTCTTCAACACATCTCTTCCAGACACACTGATTTGCACATTGATTCACTTCAGTGCAGCATCAAATGCAACCCTATTTTCCCCATCTTCTTCCCACCCTGGAGAGTCTTGTGCCAGCCTCCAAAGGTGCCTGCTGCTGAGCCCTCATCCCTCCAGGCTCCAGCCAGGCCTGCCATCTGCAGCACCCAGGAAAAAAGACCCTTCATCCAGGAAACATCAACTACCTCTGGGTGTGATTTTTAATTTCCTCAAACACTAAGATCTACAATGCGATGCCAGGAAAACAACACTGTTATTATTTGATTTGGTTTTATCCTGCCATAAACTGTGACCTCCGTGAGGCTCAGGGAGCTGTGCCTATAAGGACTGCACACACTTTGAAGCAAAATCCCTGTATGCAGGTCACTGGCTCCTGCCGGGGTCCCCAGGCATCACCTGGGCCCTGGGAAAGCTGCCTGAGGCTTCTCTCCAAGGGAAAAAGCTTTCGGGGGGGGGGGTCAGGCTGAGATTTCCTTGCTGAATATGGTGAGTTTTAGTCTCTTCACTTCCTTCATGCCCTTTCCATGAGCCCAGCCAAATGCAAACCTGAAATAAAGGCCCCTCCCCACAGCCTGAGCAGATCTATGTGCATCGAGAGTGCCTTCTAAGTAAAAACTGCCAGTGCTTCATTCTGCCTGTCCTCACCAAGGGAGGCAGTGCCCTGGGAGAGAGATAGGAGAAAACACAGCTATTTAATTCTATGTGTTTCTACATGGGACTATTGTCAGCGCTGAGACCGTGCCATGGAACCAAAGAATGGTTGAAAACGAAGCAAAAAGCAAATCCTCACAGAGCAGCTTTCCTGCTCCTGACAAGGACGTTCAGTTGATCACTAAACGTCATCTCTTCCTCAGCCCTCAGGTCCCTTGGGCTGTGCTCCTGGTTTTATTCCCTAGCTCAGTGAGGAGGCAGTACGGATGGGTTTGGGGAGAAAGCGGCAGGGAGGGAAGGCTGTTCTGTCTGGATCCGTCCCTTGCCTAGCACACTGCCTGCCCCCGTTTTAGGTCCGATGCCAGGACAGTGACACACAGCCGTGTCACGTTTCCCCTGTGCATTTCCAGGGGACCCTCGTAAAATCTGACCTTGGTGCTATAAACCTGTGGCTGATTGCTGAGTAAGTCATTTCCTCCTGGGTGATTTAGCAGGGACTGTCGATGGAGCTGCAGTTTGTCTGGATTAGAAGAAGAATTCATCAGGCAGCGGCATGGCCCACCTGCCTGTCTCCTCTCATTCCCATCTCCACAGCCGTTCCCTGCTCTCTGCCCCCAGCAATCCTGCCCCCTTTCTCCCCAAACAGCCCTGAGCTTTCAGGAGGGGGAGAAGTCAAGCAGGGAAAGAGGTGCCTGGCTGCCTCTGCCCTTTTCTTTCCCTGTCATAAAGCTCTCAGGGCCAGCTTCGCAGTCAGGGGAATATTATCTCTCCATGCTGCTGTTAATCTCTTTATGGCATCATTTGACCCTTTCTAACATCCATTGATTTTTGAACTACCCTTTACAGCAACTCTTTAGATCCCTTTGGTCTAAATTACCAAACATCAGTGCCCGGGGCAAAACATGGGAACAAATAAAGCAATAGGGGAAAGTCCATCCAGTAACTGTGACTTCACTGGCCACTTTTGAGGCCCTTTCTCCCTCCTTCTCTACCGCTCAGCCTCTCCTCCATGGGCATCCTACAGATCCTCCCAGAAGCTGCCCCCTCCTTCCATCCCTCTCTCCCACACACAGAGCACTTCACCCCACCACAGCTGTGCTCTGAAAGCAGGCACCATGCTACCTCCCGTCTCACATCTGGCTGGGGGTACCCAGCCCAACTGGCACCATCCCGGGTCTCCCAGCCCTGAGCTCCCCCTTCCCCAGGCACCATCATTCCCGGGTGCTGCCTTTTGCCAAGGATGGTGCCATCTGCACAGCTGAGATGGCCAAACTCCCAACACTTGTAGCCACATCCAGCAGAAGCTCCTGGCCAAGCCTTTCTAAAGCAGCTTAATAGGGCAACTCAACAAGAGGTGAAGGCTGCTGCTTTTAATTTACTGGAGAAATGACTTTTCACTCCAGATTAATATGTTATAATTTATTTCTGTTTTCCTGAGCTCACCCCTTGTCCAGCAGTGGCTGTCTCCTTGCCTCATACTTGCTACTTGTCCAAATGAAATACCGAGCTGTATTGTCTACTATTATGGTAAAATACACAATATATCACACTGATGCATTCTGTAAGTATGACATAAAAATGACGAATGTGCTCTGGCCAAACACTGAAATGTATTCATCCCGCATTAGTGCAAAATGAATATTAATACGCTGGAAAATGGCTCGGGTGATGAGGGCTTTGTGTCATATTAGAGAGGACACTTCATTCCTCCCTCATTTTTTAGACAGCGTCAGCCCCCAGTCCTGCCACAAGCCCCAGGATATCTAGCACAGCCCTATTTCGACAGGACTCCAGCCAGGACCACAGAGGGTGAAAGACTTGAACATGACAAAAAGCTGAGGCCCACAGAACAGATTCAGAGGGACAGGGTGGTACCAAAGTTTAAATGGTCCCGGCTTTCCCTGGGATGCAAATGCCTCATGGTCTCTCTCTCGTATATTATTCTCGTATATTATTGTCCCCTCCTTAATTTCTTCAACTGCTGGCTATGTCAAAGACCACCATGAGGGCTTAACGGCTTGTGGGATCGGTTCACCAAATTTGGTTTGGGCTGGATTCACCTGCCAAGTGCAAGTTTTTTTCAGCTTTTCCTAATTACTTCCCTCCTCTAAGAGGTGCAGCAGAATAGCTGATGAGTTCAATGGTGAAGATAATATACTTTACAATTAGCCTATTTAATTATTCCATTGTGTGATTTCCATAACCACAACCATATCTGTGCAAATTTATAGAGCACATACAACAGAATATACCAAGTGAAGAGGAAAAGCAACAATTTTAATGTATCGGTCATAAAAAAACCCTTCCCTCAACTCTGATCTGAAAGATTCAAGCACTGAAAGTGGCCCCATCTAAGGTCTGCACACCACAATTATTGCCCTGGCGGTACCAGGAGCCGTACACATACTCATAGAAAGTCCTCACCCCAAAATAAGTACTATATAAGACAAAGTGGGGAGAGGTGAGGGAGATTTTCACCTTATCTCAGCCATGTCTCAGGTAATGTTTCCTTGCACAGTTGCTTCGTTGCTGCCTCTTTCCCCGATTTCCTGGATCATAACTCCCCCAGGCAAGGCTAACCCAGTGGCAGCGGCTGAGCCCACCTCACCAGGGCTCCATTTGCTGCCAGGGGATGAGCAATTCCAGGCCAGGTCAACCACATCCATTTCTCTCCCTCTGGTCAGTGCTTCAAGGGAAGGCGAAACAAATATGTGCTTTATCATTATGAGTACAAAATTGCAAAGCCAAGACTAGCTTGATGGCTCCAGAAATGCACACTTTCAATTCTGCAGGCCCCACGGCACAGTCCCTTGTGCCCCCATGCCCATTGCACACCAACTTTCTCTCGCAGCCATGAGTTGCTGAACAAAAAAAGCCTCAAGAGCAGCTCCAAAGGAACTGTTTGTACCCGGACTGCTCACCACTGCCTTTCATCCTTTCATCTCCAGCAAGTGGGCCTTTCTACAGCACCATCAATACAGGATGGAGAGGGAATCGTTAGATGTGCTACTTCCATCAATATCTCTAAGAGGAACAGGTGACATGAAAAAAGGTGAACCTGAGACCTCTTCAGACTGAAGACAAAGAAATTACAAGAATCTTTTATTTTAGATGGGTTAGCATTTTGGTTTATATCTATACCTAATTTATATACCTAGAAATGCAGCATCCATTTTTCCTTTGTAAATGGGAAGTGGAGGCTGAAAGCTACAACCTTTGCCTAGAAGACTAAATGGCCTTTGGAATAGGCTGATAATGATAAAAACAACCTGCAAAAGCATGTATCCTTGCATCATTTAAGATGACCTTTTAGAAGGGAAACACAGGAAAAGGGGAGAAAATGAAGAGAGGGGAAAAAAAAAGCTGGGGGAAACAAAATTTTAAAACCAAACATCCGCTGTTGGCATTTGAAGCAGCTGCCGCTAGAACAAGAAAATAAAAATAAAAATAAAAAGAGATTCGACATTTTATTTCCCCCTATCAAACAATATATCCCAGCTAATGGCAGTAGAATAAAAAATTACCCGATGCAGCCTGCGAGAGAGGCAAGAGAGGAAGAGGAGAGAACAGGGAAGAGGGAGGGGAGAAAGGTTATTATAAATGTGTCAAGCTTGTTTATGGCCCTTTATCAGCAAGCGCAGCGGAAAGAGAGAGGCACCGTTAGCGCATTTTAAAAGTGTTTGGCAGCTTTGTTTGGGAATGTAAATAATCTTTATATTCAGGAGCATTTATGTTTCAAGGAACACGCAGGCACGTGCCACCTGCACCTACAGATTTTTGAAGGACCCTCTGACACCCCTGCTGTGCGCTGTGCACTGCCCCCTGGGTCTGTGACATGGGTGCTTCATCTGAAGGTCTGAAACCCCGTTCGATGGAAAAGGCTGCACCAGGAATATAAAGGGATTTAGGGGGAGGACTTGAAACCCAGGGAAAACCCTTCAGTCAAGGTCAGCTGCTGGGCTGGTTCACTTCCTCCCTGAAGTCGGGGGGTTAAATTCCACTTCTAGTGATGCTGCTATAAATCTGGAGGAAGGCTGCTCTGATGCTCAGCACAGAAGACCATGGCTGTACCCAAACTGCAGCCCCCCAGGAGCAGAGTGCTGGGGGACGATGATGACAACAGACGAGTAAAGGATCTGGTCACCCCTTTTTCTGCTGCTCCTAGGCTCTGCTTCAGTTAACGTACCTGATAGGTAAATCACTCCCATTTACTTACATGGAAAATATATTACCAGGAATACCCACGCCCTGAAGGGAGGTGACATCTCATTTTTCACAGGCAGGATGGGGAGGGAGAGCCCCCAAAAACAGCGGTGGCAGAGACAAACCAGGAGGCTGCCATGAACACGGAGACAAAGCAGGATGCCGCGGTGCCTCTCCCCATCGCGGCGAGCGAGATTCACGCTCCGCAGATCAATTCTGAAGCAGCGTTTAACGCCTCTCCCTTCGGGGATGAAGGATTTGCCCTGCGTTTCAATGAGACATTCAAAATCACACTCATCGTTCTCAGAAATTGCACTTAGTTAAATTGTCACCTCTCAAGCGCAAAGGCAGGCGCGGGGCTGTGCTGCGCACGGGAGCTGGACAGCCCAGGCGGTGGGGAGGAGAAGAGTGGGGATGGTGGGAGGGCAGCCACAAGGCCAGGACAGGCTGGCATCGGTGAGGAGGAGCAGCAGAGGGGCTTGAAACGTGGCAGCATGAAGCCGAGCAGCTCGAGTCGAGGGCCTGAAGGATGGCCAGGACCAGGACGGTGGCAGGGGATGGATGGCTGGGCGTGCAACTGCCAGCGCGTGGAGCTGGGGAAAAGAAGAATGCCTGAGGAAGGGTAATGGCCAGAAGGCAACCATTCCCATCTTGCACGGGAAACGTAGACTGGTCAAGCCAAGCCTTCCCTTTCTCATCTTTTATGCCTTCATCTTTCTTGTCTCCTTCCTGCACCCCCTGATTTGGCAAAAGAGGATAAAATTCAGAGGGAATGTGCAGCTTTGCTGTCCTTGCACATCCTGGATTCCCACAGCCAGCAGAGGAAAGGGGGAACAGCCCAAAAGGGTGAGCAGATGAGTACATGCGTAAACAAACACGAATCTCTACCACGTACCTGGGTGGCCTGCTCCAGTACCCACCGCACTTAAAAGGTATGAGATGAACGGCCTTGGGAACATTTCTATCCGCAGAGAAAGGCAGAGCAGACACAATGACGGCACAGGCTGTGCTCTGCTCTCACTCCAAACCCACTGGAGGGTTAGACCCAAGCCACCAGCCTGGGTGTCTCCACTCTGGTCACACACAACTGCCCATGGGACAGTTATCGGAGCAATTCCTCTCCCACAAGCCTCTGGAACTGCCAACTGATGAGTGACAACTTCAGTTGCTACTGACCCGAGGACACCTCAACAAAACTCCAAAGGCCTTTTTTTTACCCTTTTATTGCTCTTGGGATTCTTCACATCTGCTTCATAAAAAGGTGTGGCTGCATTAAAGCATAGATTTTGAAGACGTGAATCCAGCCTAAAAGCAAAAGGTGGATTTTTTTAAACTTAGCACACCAGCACTTTCCAGGAGGCACTGGAATACTGTCAAACCCATGATACCCCCCTGCTAAGGAGCCGGCAAATTCACCTTCTCCTGTGCAGCCAGGTGCCTGGAAAGCATCATATAAAGGAATTTAAATGTAGATGTGTGATATTTACTGCAAAGCACGACCCGCATGCAGACAGGGGAAGGAATGCTTGAGCAGGAGGAGTAAATGACTATCGCAGGCAGAAAACCCACTGCAATTCATGCATCACACAAATGGTTGTGTATATTAAAGCAATGAGGACAAAGGGTATTGATTTAGCACAAGTATCAAGAGTCCCAGGTGCTAAAACCTGAAGAAATACAAACTGTGCTGGGCAGAATAACAACAAAACGAAATGATAAAAGGATATGAGTGTTTGAAAAGACGCGTAGGACGGGCTATAAATTCTAATAATCCATATTTCTCGAAAGCAGCAGCTATTGACTCAAAAACAAAAGAGCAGGCATTGTAATGTAACAAATGTCAGACGGGATAGCAGCAGGAATTCAATTTGCTCTGGCCATATATCAACTTGAAACTTAATGTAATGGCACGTAGTTAAAGCTGCACCCTCACTTAATGGCTATTACCAGTCCTGGGTGGGTTTTCCAGCAAGCATAAAGCAGTGAGTAATTGGCCCCGCTCTGCCTGCATCACTGCTAATGAAAAAAAACGTGCTCCAGCCTGGCAGCAGCAGGAGAAGGGGAAGGCAGGGAACCCAGGCAGAAGCAGGCAGCACTAGAGCTGCCAAGAGTCTGCCCTGCCAGGATCCCTTGAAAGAGTTTCAGGAGAGACCTCTGGGCCTTGGGCTGACCAAGGGCTGGATCCACAAGGCAGCAGCCTGCCATCCTTGCTAGCCTCCTAAGTGAACTGGATCCAGGCCTGCTGGAAGAAGAGGAGGAGAAACCCTGGGTGGTTACACCTCATCCAGCTCCTAAGCATGCACTATTTATTACTACTTGGGCAGTGGCTCCGCAGTCAGCCAATTAAGGCCATTGTAATTACTTCTCTTCGGTGACTGCAAACGGCCGAGTTAAACGACAGATTTCCCGCTCAACAGTTATTGCGGCTGCTGAAGTGAAGAAGCAGAAGCATCGGCATTGCTGAGAATATGCTCTGACCATATGTCAGAGGCAAGAGGCACTTACTGAATGGAAGAGGAGGCGGTGGGGGAGGAGGCAGGAGGCATGGATGTGGGACAGGAACCTTCGCAGCAATGAAGCATCCAAAGCAATCAAGGGAGGGCAAAGATGTAAAGCTGTCCTAATCACTTTATTGCAGATAGGCAGGGGCATTCCCAACAGGCACATTATAGTTTCTACCAAGAGCAAAGCTAGCAAAAAGATAACTTTCTAGGGAAATGCCACTCCAAATTTCAGGACACAATTTTGGAACGATCAAAAATAAGATCAGCCCCCGGGATAAACTCTCTCAGGTTTGTCATTGAGCCTCACACATGCCAGAAAAGGACTCTGGAAGGTCAGTCAGTGCTGTGCTAACCTCCCTGCAGCACAAACACAACCCGTTGTACTCTGTATCATGAAATATGGAATTGTGGCCTTTGACTTTACTTTGTGGGAATGATGCTCTTTCAATGGTTCTCAGGAGGCTATTTAAATGCCTTCTACAGCCTTTTATTAAAGTGATAAAGACACCTAGAGCTTGGGTCTCAGCTTTGTCTCCTCATTTACCATGAACCACACCTAGAACTTGCAGAGATGTCTAATGGCGGCATGGATTACTGCAAGTAAAGGTGTCAGCAAGCAGTCACTTTGAGTGGCACAATTGGTTTTCATCGTGCCACAGTACCACGAGGCATTGGTTGGGTTTCTGCACAGAGGAGCTGCTGAGCTGCATAAGCCCTGGCACAGGCTCCCTGGGACGCCACCCGCTTCTCCTTGGGGACAGAAGGTGCTCATTTTGCTGAGAATTTTCCTGCATCCCTCCGTGGCTGAGGACACAGCCAAGCCACATCATCACAGACGGAGAATAAGGTCAAGTAAGAGCTCAGCTCTCTTGTTTACCCCTGCACTTGGTGTCTGGTGCAGGCAGGAGGTAGGGAATAGACTTTGGAGTTGATCAGACAGCCGATGAATGCATATGGAGCGCAGAAGCCTGAGTGTGCCCGTGGGAACCAGGCCTTGGGAGTGAGAAACTGGAAGGGGGAAGGGGATTAAATCTCATCTTTAAACCCTGGGTTCCAGTAACAGTATCTGTTTTAATGCCCACAGGCCTTGCTTTCCTCAGCAATCTCAGCCATCAGTCTCCTGTGACTGACAACGCCAGGAATGAATCTCTTATGAAGCTGACAAAACTCACTCTGATCTGATTTTCTCTTGAGCTGTGTTTATCTGAGACTGATACTGAAGAAAGCGGCTCTGAAGCAACCACAGCCTATATTTACCCCCCCAGATCTGCCCTGATGCAGCAAACAGCCCCCGAGTGTGGCCAAGGCCGGTCTTGGCATGAGCAATAGCCGCCAGCAAGCAGGCCAGCTCATTTTCTGTTCCTCAGGCCCCTTCCCCTATGGAGGCCAAGGCGGTGTTGACAGAGTGTTGGCCAATTCCCAAGGAGACCTGGGGCAAGCTGTCTGGCAGAGGGGAGACCCCAATCTGACTCACAGCAAAACAGTTGAAAATATTCTGGGCATCTGTTTACAGCCCCATAAAGATTTTATGCAGTGCATTTAGCCTCATGTCTCTGCATTCATCGTGTTAAACGCTGAACGTTTTACTTTAATGCCATAGTGGTTACAAGCAGGAATACTTAACTTCAATAAATAAGAAGTAATCACATTTTGCCAGTGAATGGATTGGAAATAGCCACTGGGAGAGTTCACCTTCTGAAGTCAGAAGCCAGGGCTGTTGCTGGGGTTTCCAGCAAACTATAGACCCTATGGAGCATCTCCAGGGAGAAGAAGAAAAAAAAAAAACATATCAATAGTAAAGTTTATGCATCTTTTAATTGAGGAACTAGTCTGCAGCTTGGGCACAGCACACTTGTGCCCAAAAGCCAGCATTAAACATTCAAATTTAGGCAATGGAGGGAAAAAGGGACAGAAGCAGATGGACTAAGACTCTATGCGTTTGTGAGTAAAATCTACCGGAAAAGCACATTAGTGCTCCTTGGAAACTAGAGCATTTCATGGAGAAACACACACACAGAAGAGGAGCTTCTCAAGTGAGTCCAGATTGTCGCAACAGATTCCCAGGCACAGTTTCTGAAGATCTCTAACCAGCCTTAGCTAAACATTAGGCACATTCCTTTTATCTGCCTGGGAAGTCTAGGCACTATGACCAGCTAAATTCCCTTGGATGCAATAACTCCTTCCTTGAGGTATGCACGCCTCGTGAGATAATAGCTTCATTGTGGCACCTAACAGGAACTTTACCAGGAAAGGAATTCAGGGTAGGTTAGCAATATATTAATTATGTTTGAGCTACCTCAACTGAAATGATACTCAGTAAGAAATCCTGACCAATAAGGTCAAAACCTGACTGAATGCCTCCTGATTTTATTTCAAAACACCTTGCCATATTGAAAGGTTTCCATTAGGTAACTATATTCTTCCATTTCCTTCCAGATACACTTCTTGCCTCTCTCCTCCACTTTCTGCCTCTGAGCTCCTTTCTATTCTTCTCATCTAAAATTGGCTCTCCCTTGTTTCTCTTCAATATTTTCTCCTCATTCTACCAACCAGAACACCAGCTCAATTAATTTACATCCTAATTTAACCGCAGTTCCAACCTGTCACTCAACTGTCAGCTGTAATATCAGGAAACAACAGTTCAACACCTTCTGCACCACATCACTCCCAAATAAGCTCTCTTAATCCTGAACTATTGGGTTCTGCTGATACCTGGTTAAACCACAGTTGTCGAAATCTAGTCCTTGGCTATAAAAAAGAAATACAATCCACACGGGGGTCTCCAGGTTACTCTTTCGAGGGCATAGGTAGTGCTGATGCCAGCAAACATGATGCACATTACAACAGAACTTCTTGTTCAATAGGCAAGAAGGATGGGGGTAGGCAGAGACGATGCCTAGTAGAAGATAGTACTTTTCCCTACTGAAAACATCCTACCTCCAGTTCCCAGGTAGTTAGATTCTGAATATACAAAGAAGTTTGTACAAACATTCTTGAAGCTTCAAACTATCAGCTCCACTAAATTGTTCCTAAGAACTTTACTGTGAGACTCCAGCAGCAAAACCTGAGATGGTGTTTGCCTTGCAGCCATGCTTTACAACTTGCCCACAGCATCTACTCCCAACCACAGAGATGCTGGGTATTAGGCTGTGGAGACAGAAGGTGGGAAGCTCATTTGCTTTTTCCATCTCAGTCTTGTTTTCTTTCTAAGTTGTGTACAGCACCTTTGAAGTTGACAACCAGACACCAGTGCTGTCCCACGACCAGTGGTCCACCAAAGAATATGACAAGATTTTCAATTTCCTTCAGCAGAGATCTTCCAGAGGACCCCTGATCAGCTCTCCTCAACTCTACACGGTGATCCACAAGGTCTCTAACAGCAGCTTGCACAACATCACCCAGAATACCTTGCATGTCTCCCTTTGAAGCTGTGACCTGATTACCATAAGCAACGCACTGCAGATGTACCTCTGCAAGCCCAGAAGCACCAGGGGAAATGAATATATTAGTATTTATCATATTAATGCAGATCAAGCTGGGTATTTGTTCTGACATTTCAATAATAACTTTTTCTATTTTTTTTTTAAGCAGCAGCTTGTATTTTCTTCTCCCTTAAATAATTCATTGTTACATTAAACTTATTTTAAATTGAGGCCTTTTTTTCATCAAACTAAAACCTTATTTGGATGGCCAAAGGGGAAAAAAAAATATAAATGAAAACTCTCTCTTTTCTCTTCTCCATTCTTTCATTCCCTCTTTTTTTTCTCTCTTGTTAAAATCTCTTAATCAAAGTGACAATCTGTCTTTCCCAGGAAGGAAGCTGGCTCCTTTGAACAGTGCTGCTCCGATAGCTCCCTGCTTTGATGTGGGATTTAACTTGTGCCTTTAGCAATCTCAAGTGACTGAGCAGGCATGAGCTGGGTGCCTGTGTGTATTCATGTGTGTGTTTCTGTGTTTGTCCTTGCCGCACATACACAACCTGACCCACCCACACATGCAAAAAGAAGGAAAAAAAAAAAGGGGGAGGTGTGGGGAGGAAAAGACAGAAAATGCCATGACCACACAAAGCAGCGAGGTGAACCTTGTGGAGCTGCTATTGAGCACGGTTCAGAGGGGACCTTGTTCTTTGCCTTTTCCCACAGTGACATCTTCAAGCACTTCATCGTCTGTTAGCTTCAGTGAATACAGAGCAGTCTGTTTCAGGAAGCTGATACCCTATAGAAGGTCAGGTGTGTGGTGGAAGCTCTGTTCCTGCAGTTCATGGCCCCCAGACCATGACCACAGTATGTTCACATGCAGCATCCTCCTGGGTGACGAGTCAGTGTGTGATTGTGGTGTCGTCATGCAACTTGCCATCCTCTTCCTTTTCCTTCCCTTGGTTGGACTCCATACTGCCCTTGTCCTCATCAATCTCTCTCTTGCTTTGACAATTGTTTCCCTTTTCCTTTCTTTTAGCCCTCCTGACCAGCTCTGGGGGACAGCAAGGTCTTCACCTTGTCTCCTGTTCTCTGAGGATACAGCATAGCTTTGTCTGGTACAGCACAGTCAGCAGATTTGACCTCAGGGAACATAAACCCAGGTTTGCGCAAATGAACCATCTCAAGAGGCTGGGCCTACCTTGTTTCCCATGGGTGATTACTTCCTAGACAACTCCTCCTTCCCCTTGCCAGTAGGGCTGCCTCCCACCACTGTCCTGGTGCCATGCTTTGCTGTGGGATGAACGTCACAGAAAGCAAAACCAGAGCAGAGCTATTGACATCTTCCCATGTCACAGCCAGAAAGCTCCCTCCCTACCACATAAGGAAGGACTATCACTTGCTGCTATGATTTTACAGCAGTTATTCATCACATAGTTCCCTAAGACCTACACTCTACTTCTAGCAAGTACCTTCTGGGATTTCACCCAATCCTTCAGAAACCACCCTTCTGATCAGTAGTGGGACCTTTCTCATCCTTAAGAGAAGTTGTTGGTCTAAGCAAATCAGTTCTCTTGGTTTTGCGTACATCGGAGATTTTACAGGTAATTCTACTTACTGAAAGTCTTCCCCAGTGGTTTTCCCTAGCAGCAGGCCAGGTGTACAAATGCTTTACAAAATACTGAACAACATTGAACCTCAGAACTACAAATCTCCAAAGCAGCTTCAAGTCAGAGAAAACAAAACCTTGACAAGAACAGAATCCAGCACTGCCACAAGTTTCTTGTAGCAAAAGCCAACCTTTAGAGCAAAATTGGTGTCCTCTTGTAACGCCCCACTATCAAGAGACTGAGGGTTTTTTTAAAGTTTAGTATTTCAAGTTTTCTCTAGTTTTATACTCATTTAAAAACATATACCCAAACACATGCATACAAACAAACACATAGAATTTTCTTCTGCTTTAAAAACGAACACACAAATACAAAACACATACACAGAAACATATTATTTTTTCTGGATTGTTTCTTCCTTTTACGTGTGTCCTGCTCTTCACCTCTTTGAAGCGTTACTAGAACTTGTGTTGGAAATGTGTCTCACATTTCTACAAGCTGTGAGGATAACAGGGTGGGAAAAAAAGCCAGTTTTCCCCCTGCATACCCTGGGAACCTCTGCTGAGCTACTGCAAATTCCTGCACCACTGGGGAAAGCTCACACCTTGCCCATGGTGACCAAACAGGGAGATGCCAGAAGAGATCCATCCAGTTTCCAGTATCTGCATCAAAAACAGTGGATTCTAATCAAGACAGAAAATAACAATAGCCACAGAGTAGGAGGACACAATACCCCAGGCAGCATGGGACCTCCAGACTCCACCTAAGTAATTGCTCTCCCTCTTTCTTTTTTGATTGAGACACTCTCTGGCCAATCTGATCTCTGCTGCATGGACGCTTTTCTCATCTCCATGGTAGCCTTAGGTTCATCTCCCTCTATTTTAAGAATCTCTGTGTTCTCCTTTGCTTGGATCCTTTAAGTGCCCTCCCATTATTATTTCACAGTACTATCTTAACAAGCATATATTGTCTCCAGAGTTTCTCCTCCCACCCCTCCAGATCCCCTTCACTGGATATCTGTTACTGTAAGCCCTTTGTTGGCCAAAACCAGGGGTCATATGCCTTCTGTGGAGGCGTAAGGGAACACCGCAGCTTTCACTTAAAAACCAAGGAAGTCTGGAGGCCAGTGATGGACTTGCCTACATCCAGGGATTGGGGGAAAGGATACAAGGTAGGCTTGAGATGGAGACCAAGAAGAAATGGGGTTCTTGGGGCATAAAACCAAGACAAGAGGAATACAAGAGACAAAAAGGTAAAAGATAGTGACCAGGGAATGGGAAGACCATGAGGAAGATGTTTTACAGTGGATAGGAAGCATTTTTTTCACATGTATCAGGAAGCAGAGAGGTTTCCCAGGGCATTCACTGTAGCTAGAATATGCACAGGATACTTTCCACCCCATCTTTTGTAATGTTTGATGTAGGAGGTAAATTCTGACTCTTCCTCCTCAGAGGTATGGTGCCGAGTTAAAACTTTACCGCTTCACTGTCTCTCCTGACTGCTTTTACAGGGACAGCCAAGTGCATCCAGATACACTTCCCCCGTAAGCCCCTTGCTTTCCAGAGGTACTGAGCATTCACAGCTCCTGCTACACACAACGCACAGCCCCTACGAGAATCATGCCTACTTAGATACTCAGATCCAAGTCTCTGTGCTCAGCTTCGAGAAATGGGGCACAAAAGGAGGCTGTGGGTCTTGCTGCCAGTTCCCCTGGTGGCTCTCTAGTGAGCCCGGGGTCCAGCTCCGCACTCCATGGTGTACACATCCTTGGAGGCTGCAAATTGTGGACTCAGTGTGCTGCCCAAGATAAAAGCCAGGAATGGGATCTCTCTGGAGAATCCCTATGTCATTTCTAGCAGGCAAGTAAAGCAAAAGGACAGGATAAGCGTGTTTGGGGGTAAGACACCCCTGCAAAGCCACGCCAGCCCAAGGGCACTTCTTTTCCTGCTTTGTGCTGGTGGTGCTGCCGAAACCTGAGTCTGCTGCTTGCAGTCACTGTGCAGCACTCACCCTCGCTTTACATTCTGCATCTCTCCCTCCTGAGATTTGCTGCCAGCTTAATAGAGTGCACACTGGAGAAGGTCCCCCCGCCCCTACCCTCATGCATACCCAATCAGGCCTCCTGATTATGCAAATTAAATACAGTAACATCATCCCCCCTGCACCTCTACCCCGCCCCATTCCAGCACAAAAGGGGGGGAAAAAAGTAACAAACCCTCCATTCATAACCAGAAACATTAATTATATGTAATGATGGGCAGTCAACTCCCTGAAGCATTTGCATAATTACTAATGCTAATGGATTCAGAGTGCCTCTCTCCTTCTCGTGGAGAAAATTTAATTGGAAAATGCATAAAAGCATGAGGAGGGAGGATGGGTGCTCTGAGTGGTCTGAAGTGGCACAGGCAAAGCAGAGGAGCTCTCTGGGAACGGTGGAGGGAACCTGGTCACTCCCTCCCGGCTCCCGTGGCCAACCTGCCTCTTCTCCTCTCACCTGCTCCAGCATCACCCCCATTACCGGCGAGCAGGCAGAGGAGGGATGGAGGGGTAAGTTTAGAGAGCATTCAGGTCAGCTGTCTTGATCCCAAGGGGATTATAAAAATAAGATTTAATGAAATTAGGAAATTCTCATCTAGGTGTCTCAAAGACAGTGAGTAATAATACATGCCACTTTCTTGGCAGTAGGATTTCTTGGGCCCTTGGGCCCCACAAATCTCCAATAGCTGTGTCTCTCTATTCCACTATGCATGCTGGTAGCTGCTGAGTTTCCCTCGGGCAGAACTTGCTGCTTTCTCCCCACCGCCTCCAGTTACGATGCCACCAGGCTTGGCTCCCTTTCCACAGCAAAACCAACCTCACGGCAAAGAGCTGGCTGCAGCACAACAGCGAGAGAGCTCGAACCTCTCCATGCCCTTGGAGGAATGCCTTTTCCTCACTTCTGCACACATAATGATGGCTAAAGGAGGTGTCAAATCTGGGGCTGGGCCATCTCCTGTGGTCTTCTCAGGCCCACAGCCCCCACTCTCAGTGGTCTCCAGGCCAGCACAACTCTGTGGCCAGTATTTCCTAAGGAGCGAACAAGAGACTGGCCATGTGCTTGAACTTCACTTCTTCTACCCTTTCCCTGCACTTAGTTCCCATCTCTGGATCTTGGCCCCAAGTCTGGGGCTGTATCCTGCAGACAGTGCACAGGAGGTCAGTTAGGCACCTTCGAGCCCATCGCCCCGGCCCTCCTTGAGGGTCTGAGTTCTGGAATGGAGATAGGTTTTGCGCTGCATTGTGAGCAGCTGGTGAGGCAGCAGATGGCTGGGAATCTGTAAGAATAAAAAAAAAAAAAAAAAAAAAAAACCTGGGGCTGTGACAGCGGCACTTTTATTGTTCACTCATTCCCACTGCTGCCAGACTCCGGATGCATATCAAACAGGGTACATGCCCTTGCGAACGCGATCATAGACAATTGTGCAAAACGGTGACAAAGCTACTCTGCCATCCCCAGCCAAGCGGTCTGAAGAGGATGCCCTGTAACAATAACAAACCTCTGCATCATCGCGGAGGGAGAATCAACCCCTTCATCTTGCCCCTTTGCCACACTTCAACAGTGGCGTGACACCCCGAGGGACTGGACACCAGTCATCTTTTTTTATTGCACTATAAAGCACTCTGTGCGCACCTTCAGCAGTGCATAAATAATAAATAACAGCAATAATATGGTCCCTTGAGCAAAGCAGCATTTCATCAGCAAGAAAATTGTCCTCTCTTTCCCTCTTAACATTCCAGTGGGTGCCCACTGGCAGCCCCTTGCTCTGGGAAGGGTTTGCACATCTGCTTTCCAGTGCAACCAGCCCATAATTTAGGGGAGGTCTTGGCTGTTTACCATCTTTCATTGCGAGATAAATTTGGTTAAGTTTTAACACTTGTGAGGGTGAGGGACCAGAGCCAGGTAAAAAGAAGCTTTGGTCATGAATCCCTCTTTTCCTGACTTCTGACTTGCACCAGCTGCTCTGGGCCCGGGTTTCCATTTTAAACACTGCCAATAAGACAGAAACCCGACTGACACCTACACGTACCTGAACCTGTGCCTTAGGCAGAGCTGAGATGGAAAACGTTTCAACTATCCTTGTCCTCTTTTGTCAGATTGCCAGGGACCTCACTCGAGACCTGCCAAATTCAGTGGAAGCTGCAGGTTTCCAGCACCTCCACAGAACAAATGAACAAAACCCCTCAGGAGTCCAACTCACAACACGGAGAGTTGGAGTATTGGTATATACCTGAGCAATATTTCTTACTCAGACACGTATGAGTGACTGATTCTTTCTCAGAATATTGTT
Organism: Calidris pygmaea; assembly: GCA_003697955.1. NCBI lineage: Eukaryota > Metazoa > Chordata > Aves > Charadriiformes > Scolopacidae > Calidris > Calidris pygmaea. The sequence goes on along the minus strand of QJSC01020465.1, from coordinate 1,531,611 downwards.
TAAGCTATAAGTGACCTAACGATAACAAATTCTAAATTTTACCACTATACCTTGTACATTCTAGACCCCCCAAAATAGGTTTTAAATTCTTTCCCTTGAGAGTTTTCCAAAGTCTAAGCTCTCAGCCTACATTTCCCTTTACTTTGTTATTTTTTTAAATAATGATACATTTGGACATATACATGTTTTGCCTGGATTACAATACACTTTGAAATCCGGTGCACATTTGATCCATTTTTCCGATACAGTAGAAATGCACAGACACCACGGGGCAGATTTTCACTCCCTCCAGCTAATCTCAACACCCAGAAACCCTTCTTCTAGAAAACATCTTTTTTTTCATTCAATTATCACTAGAGAAAGGAGAAGATTGAATCAAAGAAAATACTGCCAAAAAAGCCACTAAGCAGCCTAACTGTTGATTAAACCTTGTTTCAGTTGAGAGTTCAACCTGAACAAACCTCAACTTTTAACAAATATTGTCCACACATTTCCACTGAGACAAAGAAAAACCTTTTTTAATTGTACCAGACTACAGACCAAAAGTGGGAACCGTGGCTTTGCTTGGTATTATCCCAGAGCTCCATTCTTGGCTTTGTAACCCAGTTAAGGGAAAGAAAGGCAAGGAAGAACAATTCTGCAGGAGTTTACTAAGGTAATATGAAAAGCAAACAACTGCCACAGCGAGTATTACTTCAGTTTATTGCAAAGATTTAGCGCTACTGTGTGCAAAAATAGGGGCTTGAAATATGGTAGCAGATCTTTCTGGCAGGGCCCTCAAACTTTTAAAGTGGTGGCTGCCCCAGAGCACTGTGACAATGTTTGCCCTGTCTCAGCTGCCTATATGAGTGGAGGGAACCTCCATCCCCTTCGGGGCTCGCCTGTTCCCAGCTGCAGGAGAGCTGCCGGCAGCACAGCAGAGATAATGAGCTCACTTACAGCTCAGGATAAGAAACAGACAAGAGGTTTTGGGGACAAGAGAGATGAAGATTTCCTCAAAAGCAAGCACAGGCTCTCCCTCCAATCCTGCAGCGAGGTTAGAGCTCGAGAATGGAGAAAATCAATGAGTATGAGTCAAAGGAACTGACTGAGAAAGGTACTTCAAATGCTTGCTCCCCCAGAGACAGTCCGGAGTGACTCAAGCTGTCTTGCAAAGGCTGCTTCATTTCCCCAGACTATCTTGTTATTTGACATCGAGTGTTGGGTAAGAGATCTCAAACGGCAGTAGTTCATATTTGTATAGCATCTTCAAGACCAACGGACCCTAAATGTCTTTACGAATTTCATACAGAAATTCGTCACTAGGATCTGTCACTAGGATCCAAAAGGCAAAGCGGGCAGACTAGAGCTATTTTAAAAAGAGAAGTTTACCCCGATTATCATACTTTCTGAGCCTGTTGATCTCTAAAGGTTATTCTTTCCCCTATATTTATCATGGCCTAAAGCCTGAATCCCAGTATCTGCAGGATTGCTGGCCCACGAACCAGAATGATATAGAACAAAAAACCAAACCAAAACAACAACAAAATGGTCTGTAATAAAAAATGAGTCTAAGAATTATTTACTTATATTTTCTTGGTCAGGTAAGAACCTCCCTGGCAATTGCAGCAATAAGTCAAGATACATCTCCTGAATATTTAGTATTTTCCAAGATGAGTGGAGAACTGATTTTGCATGAATCATTGAAGGTAGCTGTAATTGTCAGCAGACTCCCAGTGGGTTTTGCAGAAGAAGTTTCTCTGTTGCCCATGGTGGACCGTCAGATGCAAGACAGCACGCAAACAAACCGTTGTGAAGGTTACTACAGAACAGCTCTGAACAACAATTCTGAAAAGGGTTATTGTTTGGAAATATAGAAAATAACAAAGTGGCTTCTGTGAAACCACAAAGGCACACAACAACACTATTTAGCTGTTTGCACAAATCTCTTGAATGCAGCAGCAAATTAAATAATGTTGTTTCTACAAGATTAACCTGTAGCCAAAATGCTGCATCTTCATAAGGCAAAATCTTTGTTTATTGACAAAAATATATTAACTTCTTTTTCAGTACAGGAAATAAAGACGTCCTGGAGAAGGACAATTTTATTTCTGTCTCTGATGTTACAACCTTTGGAAATATAAAAATATTTCCAATAATCATTTATAACCACAAAGCTGAAAAGGAAGCAACCCATCCTCTTCTTGATTACTTTGAAAGCAGTGCTGAAATTTCATTTGGAATATTTTTAAAAGTTAAAGATTTACTGTAATGAAATTATTTCAATATTGGCAAAGTGTCTCCACTTATAATTGGTAACGTTCATGTTCATTTGTATCTGGAGCTGTATATTCCCAAGGCTAATGGAATATAAGAATATATCATATGGCAAGTATACTATGGACATATCATCCTCTGATCAAGGAGGCAGTGTTGCAAAATTTGAAATCTTTTTGACTCATCTCCCAAAGCATTCCAGTGTTGCCACAGGGCATTTCTATATGTTACATTTGAAAAGATTTTATTTATTTATTTAGTTAGTTAGTTAATATTCTTAAGCTACTGGAAGTGACTTTGGTGCAGGGAAAGAGGATCAGATTGTTCAGTAGCAATTTTTAAGCTCTTTCAGGCTAACAAACACAGGCACTTTCAGTACTCCACACTACTTATGGTCCTTTCGCAGCGTTCTAAAAGCTTTTTAATGATAGAGTTTTAAAATTAAAACAATGGCAAAACACATTAATTGAAAGGTAAGTTACAAAAGGGAGTTGAAAAGAAACTATTTGGCCATAAAGGCAACTTTAATCTAAGAACACATTATATCCAGAAAAAAATAAAATGGAAAGGAATTGCATTCAGCAATATGCATTAGCTCTCAAATGTCTGCCTTCACATTTCAATTAACTAAACTGCCTTAATCCAATTCAGCCACTGGAAAAAACCTCAGGAAACCAAGAATGCTACTCAAAGGCCGAAATCTCTCAAAAAGCTTTGTGGAGCTGTACCCTGACTCCAGCACATGCTGAGAGAGTCGATAACGTGAGCACAGGCTTCAGAAACCCTATAGTCACAACTGGCCAAAGTTCTTTAAACTTTGGCTCTTGAGTCTCCTAACTCTTGGAGCAAACATCATGCCCTGCCTTCCCTTTGCAACAACAGAAATAACATTTTCCTTGAGAAATAAGCTAAGACAGATTGCAGAAATATTGACTCTGTTAAGGCTGAGTTTCAAATTAAAGTCAATTTCAATTATACACATAAAGAGTTTCATGAAATAATTTAAAAAAACAAAGATGCATTGAAATGCATTGAAACTGCTAATAAGGATTATATTTTAGATAAAAATTGACACTTAAGAAAATTGAATTTTCTACTTGCAGGCAATGGAAATGTAGACTAGAAATGTTAAGGAAAATAGTAGTTCTTTAAAATGTCATTTAAAACAATTAGCTATGAAAGGTGGTTGTGCTAATTCTGCGATATTAGAGTCCCACCTGTATCTAGTTTCCAAGAAATGATAGTCAAAACTATCATACAGCGTTCCTTCCTGCGAACTCAGAGACAGAGGACCTCTACATAGCACAGGTTTTCAGCCCAAGAGAAGCCATTTCCACACCTTCAGATACAGCAGAGCCGCAGTGCAGGGAACATCCTGACCCGGCAAAAAGGAATTAGAGGAAGGATCACTGTTTTCTCCAGTCCTTCGTGGATCATTCCGGCAGAAGGAAGCCTTGTAGGCATCACACATGGATCTGTGCACCTCACAGCATTGTTTGTTGTGTTGGGTTTTTTTTAAGCATGTATTTTGTCCTAACTTTCTGAAGTATTCTAACAACACTTTAAAACACTGTCCTTCTTGCAAAGTTCGAGGCTCTTTGCTTACCTGCTTCTGAACGTCAAGGCCCACACAACTATGCACACCAGCCACAAGACTGTGCTCTTCATCAGCCCAAAATTAGACTGATCACCATCCTTTATATTTCAAAAGTACTGCACATATTTTTTGGTAACATAGTCAAAAATAGTGAAGGTCTAAATAAGAACTCTAACAACATCTGCCACCTCATCGAAGGCTCTGTCCTTGAACTACTTAGAGACATGCATTCCAGGTGTGCCTGCATCTTGTAGCTGCTATTTGCTAGCTCTGCATTTATTACAGCTCCTGGCAGACACGCTTGGATCAGGAGGGTGTATGCAAATCCAGTACACGACCCAAAATTGCACCCGGACTCGCACACACACAGGCAGCATCCTCACAACTGCCTGCCTTAACAAGGAACCTGGGTTAGATGGTGAAATAAAACCTGGGAAATCTGTATTCCGGTCATGATTCCACCACAGACTCCCTGTGTGACCTTCGGCAGGTCATTTAAGCTCTCTGTAAAAATAAGACTGATAACATTTCCAGTATCTGCCTTGCCTATTTAGACCTTAAGCTCCTCAGGCAGAGATTGTCTCCTACATGAACTGAGCCAGTAACAGTTGGGGCCTCTAATAACTACTGTAATACAGATAATTATTAACAGCAACAATGCAAGCAGCACGGACAGGGCTGCACCACCCCCCAAAAACATCACAAAGGGGAAAAAAAGTACAAAGCAGAAAGTTGTGGTTGAACAGAACAGGCACATTATCAAACTTAAACATATTTTTGAGCTCTGTGATCAAACTGGACGGCAGATTTTGGGTTGCAATGAAAGAAATCGTGTTATTAACCACTTGCACAGCCTGACAGCACAGCCCCATGCAGAACGCATGAAAGCTTTCCCTTTCTATTATGCTTAGGTGCTGTGATGGAAACTCATTTTTTCTCCTTTTCATAAATAAAAACATAAATGACTAGCAGTCTGGAAAGTCAAAATCTTGCAGGGGGGAGCTGCTCTCATGTTTTATCAATGAGGAAGCAAAGCACTGGGCACCGTGATTTGTCTGTTTGCCTGTTTTCATTATCTTTTTAATGTTAACATTAAAGTCTTCTGGAGACTGTATTAAAAAAAAAACAAAACTGGTGTAGAATGACTATTTGAATAGAGATGAAATGCACCTTTGAGAATAGCAGGTAATAGCAAGGCTTTTCTGCTGCCTAGGAGCTGGGAAATATGTTGTAATGTCAATGCTGGGGTTTGCTGAAAAATTCCTTCCTGTTCCAGGTTCTTTTTTTTCTTTTTGTACCTTTTGGCCTTTGCTCAACAGCAGCACAGAGAGAAGTAGAGCCACAGGATCCCAAACAGCAGCATTTCCGAGCTATAAATGACTGTGAGATCCAGCTGCTCCCACTCACTTCAGGCTGCTTCTCCAGCAGCTCACAAACTGCCTACAGGGTACAATCCCAGTCCATCCACTGGGAGCCTGGGTGATTAGGTACGCTTTGCTTAAAAGGGAGGAAAAAACCCAAAGAAAACAGACGTACCTTTATACCCCCTTCCTATGGCATAGAAAGTAGAGCCTGAAGCCTTTTGGCTGGGTTTTGTTTTGTTGATTTTTTTTTTTTTAATTTGATTTGATTGTTTTCGTTCCTGGTTGGGGTTTTGGTTTTGGGTTTTTTGGGTTTTTTTCACTTTTCAATTAGATATTCAGGTCTTGTCGATCCTGTTTCTCCAGAAGATTTTGTGGATGGGTTGAGAACTAACAGTGTTAGGATATCAGAGGAACCAATAAATTGGAAGAGGCCTAAAAATCACAAACAGATTTTTATCTAAAATGAGGCAGTTGCTTAAAGGGTACCACAAAGATGCATTTTACTAACCTAACAAATGTTCAGGCAGCTTTTGCATAGCAGGAGGTGCAGGCTGCTTCGGAAATTTGCTTCACAGCCCACCCAAAAACGCTGAGGCAAGTGCAAAACCCATAGACACGCACGCTTACATGCACACACAGAGAGGGATTTTTAACAAGGAGTAAGCAGCTTTCCTGTGAATTCCTCTGCTCCTCTTACTGGTTTCTGACAGACTCTCCCCCACCTCACCATTATATCCCTGTGCGAGAGCAGCTGATAATTATCCTCTCTTGGGCATTAAAGCCAGAATGGTGGGTGAGATCGCTTGTGCCACATTCACATTTTTCATATATGCATATATGTTGCCTATGCCACAATTCATTCCTTCTGTCACTGCTCTGCTACAGAAATACTGGCAACAGGGCATGATTATCTGCTTGTGCCCTTCTGTCCCTGCATCCTCTGATGGAAATAGAAAAAAAAGTGGAAAAGAGTAGAAAACTTCTACCAAATTCTCTCTGAAGGCTCAAGCAAACCTGCCACCTCTGAGTTTACTGGAGCAGCTATTCCCACGTGTGCAGCGTGCAGATGAAGGAAACTATTTGATTTCAAAATCAAAAACCTGATCAACTCTAAGGAAAAGTAAAAACACCATTAGCTAACTGTGAGTGACAAGATGACTCCATCCTGCGGTTCTCCCTTGCCTTCTTCATGAAGGCCCACCTAAAGCCCCAGCCTCTATCCAGGAGCACGGGTGCATGCTGGACTCCCACCTGAGCTCCACAGAGGAGCCAGTGCCCTTACGGAGTCTGTGATTAAGGGATGCTCTTCCCCAATTGCACTCACACAGGTGCTCACCTGCACAGAAAACTCATTAAGTCAACAGTAAAATTGAAACTTGTTATCACGGAAATCATTGGGACCTATAGCGCAGGCCTAAAGATGAGCACAGTCCCCAGCGCGGTCCTGAATCAGGGCCAGGATAAGCAAAGAGCAGAGGAAAGGGAACTATTTCAGCTTTGTTCCCTTCTGGATGCTCCATATGCTACAGCCAGCTGTTGTGGGTTTGTTCATACTCATTACAGTGGGTATGTGTGACAGACTCTACCTCCCTTCAGAGTGACTCAATCATACAGGGTCTCACATGGTTTGCTCAAAGCTCTAATGTAGTTTGCGTTCCCCTCCGCTCCAGACACACACACACACTGTATTTCCTCCTCTCTCAATCTAATGGCTTTAGCAAGTCACACCCTCAGGACAAGAAGAAGGTGAGGTGACTGTTCTCTCTGTTCGTTCAGAGTTTCCTCCTACGTTTGCCATATTATGTACATCTCGGCAACCAGAGGGAACACACTTCACTAAAAGAACAAACAAACTTGTTTTGGTGTGTCGAATTTATAGCCAAGAAGCTCTTAAAAAACCCACACATTTTCCTTTCAGGAGACTATACAGCAAAGCCAAGAGAAAAATGGCAATGGGCCACAGCAAAGCCCACCATGCTCTACCGGTCCCACCAGTTTCACACCATGCAAACTACCCATGCAGTTCTGGAGCTACTGGAGAGCAGCCACCCCAGCAAGCAGTATTTTCGGATAGATACACAATTGGGTACGTGCCCCTACCCATGTCCTGAAACAGAGCAAGGCAGGCTTGTGCAACAAACTCACAGGTTCAGAGATTTCACGATCCCAGAGCCTGACCTGCTGTGTAGACCCCATAGAAGTGCTCCCAATTAGCTCTGCCTCCACCACGTGCTCAATGTCACCGTCCCCTTTGAGTCCTCTAGCTGCCAACTCCCTGCAGGATCCCAGAGGGAGCACAGACTCCACCACAGCAATAACCCAACATGAGCTTTTCACAGTGTACACTACACAGCATAGGGCCAAATCCTGACCTCTTGGCTCAGGAGGACCTTTGGCATACAACAGAAGGTGGACAGTACATCCCAGAATCAGACCCCTCATATATTCTCCATGTCTCCCTAAGGAGAGGGGCCCACTGCTAGATAAAGTCTTTAGGTTTCAGTATCCTTTAGTTCTTTCCAAAAGCTGCCGTTCCACTTGCCCATAGTGGGTCTGAAATGTGATGACAGGAGAATTTGGCTGTTCTCCTGCTGCTGTCCCAAACCATCACATCTCCCAAAGACCCGCAGCCGTCCCTGAGCCTTTCTTTTCTTATTACTTCATCCATTCAAACAACAGAAATCCTTCCCCATATTTTTTTCCAGTAGATTTCCCATCCACTGGCTCAGAGTGGTTCCTCCCACTGTTCCCCCACATGTTGTCTCTCAGCTTTAATCAAAGTCACTTCCTTATTTCCCATCTGATTACCCAAGTGCTGTCTGGCCCTCAGCCACCCTCAGAGCTGGCGTAAGCAGGTGCAGCTCTGACAAAGTGACATCAATCCGTGTGCACCCTCAATTGGAGTTGTCTCCCTGATGGAGACCTCTTGCTCCCAACTATTTCTGAAAGCAGTCTCGTGTTTTGCACATGTGACTGAAGCGCAGGAGAAAAGGAGTCCATTCTTGCCTCTTTAACCTAGTCCCAGGTTCACCAAATGAATGAACTGCCTCATCCTATGCACCTTCTACCTCTCTTTGAAATGTAAATGCACTCTTTTCAGCTTGGGTGTTAGCATTGTGGGTCAGAGGGACTGATGAGGCTGCTGAGTGCTCCTTCGGTTTCAGCACAACCTTTATTTACATTTCTCACCACCACCAAATCTCTCTGCCACTCTCTGCTCTCCCTTGCTGTTGTCCCATCACAAGGTTCTCCCACTCAGAGCCCCTTCCCAGCAAAGAAAGTGTCACTCCCCCCTCAGCACCCAGCAGCCTGTCAAACACACAATTAACAGCTGGCTTTTCTACACCGGTATTGCTATAACACCACACAGGTAGTGGAGGCTGACAAACACAGCCTTTACCTTCCATAAGTAGGAGGCACCTGCGATTGCACTATTGTACAGAACTGTAACCCGATGTGAAGGAAAAAAATTAACTTTCTTTCCCAGCTGATTTGAAAAAATGCTTGTCTGCAGATCCATCTTCAGGGGACTCCCAGAGTCCTGGAGCACAGGCAGATACAAACCGGAGCCTGGTTTTTAGAAGAAATATTTGTGCCAGGAGTCTTGAAAATATTTCTAAGCTACGGGCAACACTGTGCTGACTCACACTTCCACTGAAACCCATTCAGTTTTCAGAAGCATCAATGATCTCTGCCCAGGGACCTCCAGCTCTTTGAGTTATTGGTTTTGCTTTACGAGTGAAGCCAACACGAAATAACCATGTTTTGGACACCAACAGGATTTGAGCAGTGGAACTCCTTGCTTCAGGGGGGCTGGGTGCTATAAATTCTCCTAAGTTGAAAAAGCAACTGCACAAATTCAGGGAGAAACCCCCATCTAGAGCTACTGAATGTAGTGAATCTACATTTGGCTAAGAAAGTCGTAAATCTCTGGAGGCGGAGAGTATATTAAGGAGGTGTCACCACATGCTTGCCCTGTTCCTACACTCTTCCTCAGGCATCTACTACTTACCACCACAGGAGAAAGAAAACTCAGCTGGATGGACATTTGATCTCACATAGTGCAGTTGCTCTTATGTAGGCTAAGGCAAAGAAAGCACTCTCAAATTCACCTGTATCTCTGAATTACTCACACAAACCCCCACAGATCTGTACACCCTGTCCGCCCATCACCGCACTGCACCAGGAGCTACAACAAAGAGCCACAGTGTCACAATGAATGATTTACCTCTTGATGCAATTCAGAAAGGGCTCCTCTCTAGGGTTGGAGACCTATATTAACCTTAAATACCCAAGGCAGTACAGGAGAATAGTCATCCCAAGCTCCTTTTTTATAACCAGTGAGAGAAGAGGGCATGGCCAGAAGGCAAATGGATTCATATGGGCTGATTTCTCTCTCTCTCCCTGAGCACAATGACTGTGTGCTGCCTGACTGCAATACCATGGCCAACACACATGACTGCACTTGCAGTTCATTTGCATTCCTCAGCTTGGGTAGGATGAATCCAAACTTCAACAACATGCACACACAGAGAACAGAATCTGCACCTCATTGCCCAGTATGATGAATTAATCCCCTGCCAGAGTGAGTTTTGATGAAAAATGTTTTTGAAGAATTACAGGACAGTGCCTCTGCGAACACTGTGAGAAAGGTTGTTCTCTCACGCTCCTATGTCTTGTGCCACTGTGGGCAAATAGCCTCAGCAGAGTAACCCCGCACTGGGCCAAAGGGAAAGCAAACAAGAGCAGAGTCCCACTGTGATTCTAGAGAGAAGGATGTGCAAAGGGGGCCTCCCAAGGTCGTGGCAAAGAAAACATATCCACAGCTGCACCAGCAGTTGTCAGGCTCTGCCAAGATGCCTTTGCTGAGGAGGTCCCTCCAAAAATAAAGGGCATCACTGAGCACAGGGACTAGATATGGGCAGCATGTATTGGGCTCCCCTGACCTGCGTAGAGAGAACAAAGCCCACCTGCTCATTCCCTGCGCACGGAGCTGTGCACCGTCCCTTCAGATGCAGTTCAGGCTCATGCTGGAAAAACAAAGGGAGGTGCTAAAGGCCAGAGCGTCTCCTTTCTTCCTTGACAGCTCTGCAACACCAAACATACCACAGCATCTGGCCAAGCAGCCTGGCTCATGCTGTTGCTCCCTTGCCAAGGAGACTGACTGACAGATTAGATCAGACACGCGGATGATGGGCTGGGACATCTTGAAGCCCCATCTCAAGCTGCCTCCCAATTTCTGTTTGCAGCATTAATCTCCAGTGACAGAGGGGCCCCCAACATGCAGAAACCAGCTGTGCAGCACTGTAAGCAGGACACCATGTCATATATGATAAGGGGAGCACAAGGGACTTCTAAGATACCTTCATGCATGGTAGGGCAGAACATCCCAGTAAGAAACTCTGCCACTGAGCTAAAGAAAGGCTGAAATTGCTCTTGTGAAGAGGGAAGTAGAATAGAGAAGTCCCAGGATACGGATGGAAGGGTTGAAGCCTCCCTCCAGACAGCCTATATGTAAGCCCATTGCAAAGCTTCTTATCTGTAGAAGATCTATACAGCATTCTCCTGTCACTAGGAGATCTCTGAAATTTCTAAAATGAATGGCAAAAAGCAGTGACAAAATTAAGCCTTCATCACGAAGGGTCATCTCCTGCACCGGCTGCATTGCACACACAGCAATCCATCAGCCCTATCGTTCACTGGCTGGCTTCAGGGACAGCCTCTGCTTCTCCCTCTTCTTCTGCATTCCAGTGTGACCTCTGCCTGATCTCCACTTCAAATACTCCATCTCCAGCCCCTCTGTCTTCCCTGGCGTCACATATACCCTCAGCTTCCGCCACAAAGCTATGAATCATGATAGAATAATAAGCTCGTTTATGAGCTGCACACAAGCCCAAAGGACCAAAGAGTGGAATAAATCACTACAAAGCTCTATAAGCCGATTTATTCATTCAACAGTTTTTTGCTTTGACTCTAGCCTCCTCTAACTGGTGTCCAAACAATGTGGTAGTACAACAGGACAAACAGCAACCTTCTTTCAAGAGGTTCATTACTTTTCTGTTTTCAAGATCAAGAGATGAACTGACTTGTAAAGGATTTGAATCCCAGTGTGACAGCTGAATGCATCACTGCTCTGACTGATTCTCAGGCTTGCAATGAGGCCTGCAGTCGTGTAATATGTAAATAAACTGCTAACATAGGGTTACAGCACACAGCTCTGCTGGGGAAAGACACTGCCTAACCTCCAGGGTCATCTTGTCCTCAGGATGGTGGACAAGGATTTAATCATGGGCCTCTCTTGGGGTAGGAAGACTTCCAAAGTCAAACACAGCTGGTTTCTGACTGGTACAGTGCAACTAAAGAAGACCTTGCGCTTCTTTTACACTAAGGAACACAACACTTTGGAGATATCAGTTCTCCCAGTCACCACTGCATCCATATGATAGCTCAGAATTACTCACCGTAGCTTACAAACAGGAAACTGAGGCAAGGCAGGGCGAAAACACTGATCCAAGTTTGCCTTTCACGGTAGGTACACAGCTGGGATAGAAATCTTCAGATTCCTCCTGCCCATCCCTCACCATCCCACCTCTCTTTTGCCTTTCCCTCAATCCTTCATGCCAAAAGCTCAAGTCTGCTTGTTGTTTTTTACAAGGCCTGTATGCTCTTCAGGCTTATCCATTCCCAGGCTTTTTCACCCCATCCTCACCAAGACGCTGGCAGGGAAGCTGTGCTCCTATTCACCATCGCAGCTCAGGTGCAGAGAACTAGGAGAACACAGGATTCCCTTTTGAGCAGTCACCCATAGAAATCCAGGCAAATATCCAAGCCTGGAGTTTCTCCTCCTCGGCCTTACAACAGAAAGTGTGATCTAGTATAATGCACATGACAGTGTGTGCTGGTTTTAGCTGGGGTAGAGTTAATGTTCTTCACAGTAGCCAGTATGGGACTAAGTTTTGGGTTTGTGCTGAAAACAGTGTTGATAACGCAGGGATGTTTCAGTTATTGCTGAGCGGGGCTTACACAGCGTCAAGGCCTTTTCTGCTTCTCACACCCCCCACCAGCGAGTGGGCTGGGGGTGCACAAAGAGTTGGGAGGGGACAGAGACTGGACAGGTGACCCCAAGTGACCAAAGGGACACCCCATACCATACGGTGTCGTGCTCAGCACAAAAAAGCTGGGGGAGGAAGAAGGAAGGGGGAGACATCTGCAGGTATGACGTTTGTCTTCCCAAGTAATCCTTCAGCGTGGTGGAACCCTGCTTTCCTGCAGGTGGCCGAACACCTGCCCACCGATGGGAAGTAGTGAATGAATTCCTTGTTTTGCTTTGCTTGTGTGTGCGGCTTTTGCTTTACTTATTGAACTGTCTTCATCCCAACCTACGAGTTTTCTCACTTTTACTCTTCTGACTCCCTCCCTCCCTCATCCCACCGAGGGGGAGTGAGCAAGAGGCCACATGGTGCTTAGTTGCCAGCTGGGGTTAACCCACGACACCCAGCAACTGGAGATCCCAGATCTGCTGTGATATTTGCCCCTGTATGAGCTGAATGTTTCATCTAATGAGGTTTTCTCATCTATAAGAAATGCATAAAAATTGCCCCTCAAGCTCCCATCTGTTACTTATATTACAGCATATCCCAAGGGGTTATATCTCAGGCCCACAGGTAGAGGCAGATTTTTTCAGGAGAGCAAAAACACCTGTACAATAATTCAGTAACAGCCCAGTGGAACAATCACCCTGGGATGCAGGAGAGGATCAGGATCCCATGGCAAACTACACTGCTGCCCCCAAAGCCTCTCTGTGACTGCTAGGTGCTATACAAATTACTCTCTTTGGGTAGGAACTATGAAAGGAGAAGAAGCAGGGCACAGCAAAAAGAGAAAAAGGCACTCAATGGCATCTATTAGCAAGCATTCCGTTTAGTGACCATCTGTAAACCAGGCAGTGTGAATAAGAGACATTAATGGATCTCTCACAGGCCCTCGCTATTATTGTTTCACAGGGGCATCATAGCAAAAAAGGAAGTCTTAAGAATGAGTAAGTCGAGTCCCTTGATTCATTACTCCCTGTAAAGTCCTAAAAGCACCATAGCGAGACAGAAAGCACCAAATCAGACTGCAAGCAGCATTTCTCTGATCCAGGGGGGGTTTACCCTTTGGGAGGCAGTTGGCTACTTTCACTGATGTCCTCTCTGCCAAATCCACAAGATTTTCTGAAATCACTCTGCAGAACAGTTGGCTTTCCAACTATGTTGCCCTCATGCTGAGAGTATCCCTAATTTATCTCTGTGGGGATGAAAGGAGCTGGGAGGAAGGCATTCAGTTCTTGCTCAAATTAATCCCTCTTCGCTTTCACAACAGCCCAGGAATCTCTCAGCTGGCATTTTCGTTCATGACTAAACACTGGTGGAGGGTGTAATACGTGGCTTAAAGGAACAGCTCACGGTGAACACATAAACAAACTGCCAGGCTCACGTTGGTTTTGCTTTGCAGCAGGACTCGGAGACACGGGCTTTGAAGGGCTTTTACAACCCCCTTTCCTTTACATAATTAAAAAGTGATTATTTTTGCAACACAGAACGGAATCATGTTCAACAGCCTGATGACAGCAAGGAGCTAAAGTAGGGGAGGGGGAGGCACACTTTGCAACTAGAGGATAAATGGCCTCCAAAAACTGTGGAGGAGGAACAGAAATTGCAAGGAAAGGAGAGGCTGGAAGTGAAAGGAGGAGCCATTCAATTCCTGTAGGGGTGTAAATTTCTGCAAAGTGCTTGCTTCAAGATCAGGGTTGAGGTCCATTTAGCAGAGCAGTGGGGGAGAATCTGAGAACCAAATTAGGAAAGACAATGAGTTCTTCCCTGTGCCCTCAGTGCAGGCTTAACTCAGCACCCATTGCAATAATTGGAAATCTTCTAAACGACTGTGCTGACCTGTAAAGACTGCCAGCCAGCCAGGCCTGGGCACCGTCAGCAGGAGCCATCCGGGACTGAACAAAACCTGAGATCTCTGAAGGTATCCCCCACGAACTGGAATCTCTTCAGCTCTGTGGGGAACAGGCCAAAGCCTTCTGCTGGAGTGCGGGTAAAGCTGCCAAACAAGGTAGGACACAGTCTGAAAGAAGGCAGCTGACATTCATTGCATGACCGGTCATTTGTCTTTAATGCCCCATCTTTCTTGCAAAGATGAGGATGAAGAGCAACTTGCTTGGCAGTCTGGGGGAGCAGTGGTGGAGGCAGTTCTGATATATCACGGACCATGAGCTGACATTTGCCCCATGTTGCAGCCCAGCCAGGCACACGGTACCTCAGCACCATGCTAATTTAGACTTGGCAATGCCTGAGCAGCTCACAAAACAGGCAGAGCCCATTTAGGCAAGGCCCTTACCTGTCTTCAAGAACAGCCGCCTCAGAGCAATCACACTGTACTTACAGAAAGTTGCCTTTTTTAAAAAAAAACAAACACAACCAACCAACAACAAAACAAGCAGCTCTGGCACTGATTTCAAAGGCAGGCAGTTTGGTGCTTTCAAGAATCAAGAACCTACATCCTGAATGCTTTGGGGCACTTTTCTTAAGAGCCCACAAAGTGCTTTTGAACAAGGGACTCAGGCTCTTGAAGGTCTTTTGCTGCCATAGAGGTGCTACTGAGGCTCATACAGCCGGACAGCTTCAAACTGGTTCCAAATAACCATAATGGAGAGACTGATCCAACACCTCACTGTATTCAGTTTAGACATTTTTTCCTCATTTTCACAGGCAAAATAACCACTTAAATTTGACTTTGCATCAATAAATTGCCCGAGATAATAGGATAGATGAAAAGAAGGCGGCTGACTGGCGGGAAAATATAATAAAAAGGTGCTTGACTGCTTGAGTCAGTACTGGCCTCTGTGTCAGCGGCACAATTAGTCCTCCCCTTGCAGGCCGCATGGTTTGGTGTTGCATTTGACAGACAAATCAATCCTCCCCTTCTTCTAAGCACTGTCTAATGAATAAATCAGCAAGGTCACTGGGGCTGCTGCTTCGCCCTTTCCCTGCCAGCCAGCTGGAGCTGGACCTGCAGCCTGGCTCCATCTGCTGTGCTTCCAACAGGATCCAAGTGTCCTGGGGCGCGAGACAGAGCGGTTAAAACACACAACTGGGCAGCAAAAGTCCCTGGGTTTACTCCCGACTAATGCGTTGCCTTGGGCAAGTCACACCGACCCTTTAGGCCAAACAAAGCATCCACTTAGCACATCCTGCCTGCTGAGCCAGCTGTGGACAAAGAGGGGGAAATCAAGGAACACTGCAGAAACCAAAGGACTTCAGGTCACTGCTGTCTTTGCATTGGTCTAGTTCACCACTGCCATGCGCAATAAAGGTGGAAAACCTGGCACATCCAGCTAGGAGTCCTTCAAGGAGGATTGCCCAGCTTTGCAGTGTTTGAGGCGGACTGTTTTATCGCATGCTGAAGCAGAGTGGGAGCTTCCATGCATCGGCCACCAGGCACCAGCCATGGGGCAGGAGGAGACAGGAGGCTGTGGCTGCAGCCAGCCCCTTTCCCAGCCAGCCTCAGCCCAAACCCCTCCTGCTTGCCCACAGTCTCTGGCACAGCAGGTTCCAGAGCTTCACTAGAGAGCCCCAGATTGTTGTGCCATGGCACTATAAACAAATTGCTATAATGATCTGGTCTGGTGCATGCAAAGGGGCCCTGAGCTAATTAATGCAATAAGAACAACAATAGCGGTAATTTACTCAGCACCAAGTATGTATTAAGTGTTTTCAAAACACCCAGGAAGATGAGGCTGCTGTCCCAAAGCACTCGCTCTAAATGGAGAGGAGGGGGAAAAGGGAAAACAAACAGGAAGGGACCAGGTGAGAGTGGCAGCATGTCTGAGACCTGCCAGATGAAGCTTCTTACAGAATCATAGAATGGTTTGGGTTGGAAGGGACCTTAAAGATCATTGAGTTCCAACCCCCCTGCCATGAGCAGGGACACCTCCCACCAGACCAGGTTGCTCAAAGCCCCGTCCAGCCTGGCCTTGAACCCCTCCAGGGATGGGGCAGCCACAACTTCTTGCAGACCTGTTGCAAACCCGCCACTCAGCCCTAGAGAAAGACGGGCTGTGCTTACTTTTTTTTTTGGTTTACCCAAGGTCTTCCCATGGAGGATTTGCCCCAGAAATCCATAAAAGACCTCCATCCCTTCCACCACTCCCCCAACTATAGAATTTCCCACCTCTCATCCAGTTTCTTCATTCCCACATCTGCCTCTGCTGAACACCCCTGAAATCCCAGCAGACCAGTGAATAACATACGACCTCAATGCTTTGTAGGGGCCCACAAAAAGTGCTTCCCTCAGCCTAAGCCAAACCCTGGCTGACCAAGTCCTTGGGAAAATGACCTGCAAATCAGTCCCCTTTCCTTCATATTACAATGAGGCTGAGTTACCCACCACTAACTTTGCTCCTGAAATGGGCCAGAAAATCCTGGTCCTGAGAGCGGGTAATGGGCTGGAGAAGCTTGTCTTCACACCAACTTCGCTTACCAAAGGGGATAGGAGATACTCCTAGGAAAAACACCAGAAAAAATCCTTTGCCTTAGCTGAGCTAGCCAGAACATGTCTCTAACATCATACTGGCGGTGTCGATTGGATGTTTCACTTAGATATTAAGCAACAAGAGGAAGACTGCCATGAATTCCTTGCCATACAGCACAATTAAGCCACTTTTGCTCGAGCCTGAAAGCTAGCAGGACAGTTGACTGCCCCTGACCACTGAGTGGCTGTTAGCCACAGCACCAAGGAAAGACCCAGCCATTGAAGCTGCAGAGGAGAGAATTCCCATGCAGTAATGAAAGATGACTAACTGTTAGGCTGTTGGTACAGATATTAATTACAAATACAGCTTTCTGCCATGCAGGCATTCTAGTAATCGTATGAACAACAAGTTCAACTGCCTCTTTCCATCAAATTGATGGAATAAGAAGCAGGCACTCCTCTGGGCTAGTATGAATCACCAAAATGCAGCCACCCCTAGGGTGGGATGCAACTGTGTGCAGTGACAGCACCTAATCTGTTAAGGCAGATATGAGCATGGCTGTACCCAGCCTAAAAAGAAAACAGAAGTGAAACATGTCAAGAGTGCCAAAATTCTTCCCTGCCACAATTTTCCTAAAATCAGAGGGGAGAAACCAGAAGTAGATCTCTTGTTATTAACCCTGCTGCTGGCCCTGATGCGCGGTGACCCTCACTAGCAACTCCAAGGGCTAAAGACACGTCAGAGGCTCACATCCCATCTTGAAAACATCCCCACTACTGACCACTGGCATCTTCCTCACAGGCAGAAATGTGGCAGGGGTTGAGGATGTTGTAAGGGCAGAGCAAAGCCCTAGGAAGATGAAGAGCCTGTTGGACTTTGCATGAGGCATAGCTCCACGCACTGCAACTTGTAGCACGTCCTCAATCACATCTTCCTCCCACACCACAGAAAACAAAAGCGTTGTGGGAGGAGAGATGTCTGGCTGCCCCTGGCTTGGCCTCCCTTCCCTGCCGTCCTCCTTACCCTCAGGATGGAGAAGTTAACCATATGCTGACTTCAGTATGCCAAGATGCACAAAAGCAGCTGCCTTTTTTCCTCTTGGTCTGTTTGAACATGCAACACATCCCCCCTCCCTTTCACTGTCTTTTATAGTAGTGTGCGTATACAGGTACTCAGTAGACGGTTAGGCTATAAATCTAGCTCTAGAGACAGTAAATTCAGCTTTCTAAAAACACACATTCATTGTCAGCGAGTACAGGAACCCAGGGTTTTGCAGACAGCAAGGCTATTAAATGCTGCTGTCAGAACAGCTTTATTTGACTGCATCAGCTTTTGTAGGTGTAAGTGAAACAGAATTTAGTACTGCTTGGGAATGCCACCAGCACTGCGCAGCCTGGGAGTGCGAGCAACAGCCACTGCCTTCCAGGACACCCTCCTCTGCTCACGCGTAGAGCACATGGCACACAGTCACCAAGCCAATAACTCAACATCGACAGAGCACAACCAGGTCCTAGGTACATGAGCAAGACTGTGCTGTACAGTGCTTTTTCTCTATATCTAGCTTGAGAGACAGAACTACTCCAAGTTTAAGCTCTCAAAGAAGTATCAGGAAACAGCAAGGTCCAGCTCTTCGGTAAAAGCCTAGAAGCAGAGTGGGCCATGAGCCAGTCTGGGCAGCAACCTATCAACAGGGTATCGTTCCACAAAAACAGACAAAACCAGGTCCTCTTAACAGAACATCTAGCAAAAGTAAGGTAACTGACCTGGTCCAAGGTCAATCCAGGAAATCCAAACAATCCTTGCTTCAGAAAAGGGCTGCTAGCAGATACACCAGACGTCAGGAAAGGACTGAAGCCCAGGTCTTAACCAGTGTTCCAGGGCTGATGGGCAGAGGGGGCGGGGAGGGCGTGGATGGAGGTCCCAGGTGAGGATGATCAGGACAACTAAAGTCTATTACTGCACTCACTGCCCTGACAGGGAAATGCTGTGATTTAGGGGACAACTCTGCTGCCTCTTTTCGTGAGGAAGACTTTTCTGAAGGGAACAGGGCTGCTCGAGGTTGCTCCTTGCTTCCAGAGCTGCTAGCAAGGAGTATCAAACTGAAGAAGATGACGAAGCTGCATGAAATGGCAGATGCTGAAGGAGGAAGGGAAGATGACAGAAGGGAAGGGAAACTAAGAGAAAGAAAAGGCAGAAGAGTAATTATAATTACTGGACAGAGGCAGAAATCCTTCCTGCTCACACAAAACAATCTTTCACGCCAGTCCCTTCCACCAAGCCCCACTGAGATCACTGGGCAGCATTGCCATGGCTCCAAAGAAACTTTCCTCCTTGGTGCAGACAGGACAGGCAGCTGCCTGGACCCCACACCACACACAGCACCTTTGTGAGCCACTGACCCCATCTGCTTCAGTGGCAGGATTAAGAGAAGTGACAACTTTCAGCAGGAGGGTCTGTCTTGGGACCACAAAGGCAACATCTCCTCTGCTGAGAACCCCAGGAAGAGATTTTGCTGCAGGACATTTAGAGAGATGACCCAGATCCCACAATGATGCTGAGCAGAGGATCTGTTACAATGACCAGCTCTTGCCACATCTAGTTTAAATTTATTCCTAGCAACTTCCAGGGCACCTTGAAGGAGATTTTCTTGGTTTGGACAACTTCACTAAACTAGAAAAAAAAAATTGGTTGGTTTTTTTTTTTTTTTTTTCAGGAGCATTCAAAATAAAGCCAACTTTCCCATGTCCCAAAAAGACACTTTACCTCTTGATGCACATGCTTAGAGTGCATTTTGGGTTCTCTCTGGAAAAAGAATTTACCTTAGAAGCATTCCAGGGTTGGTTTCTATCCCAGTGGAAGCCCTACAAAGCCACATCACTGCTCAGTTATCCAGCCCCATGAGACCAACTGCCAGGTCCTCCAAATCTACGAAAGCCAAGAAGTTACCTTAGAGATCCAACTGCAAGAGGACAACAGGATGAACCAAGTGAGAGAGAATCAGGCTCTGCATATGGAGGTGTCACAACTTTTTTTGGGTCTCTATAAATCAATAGAGCTAAAGGGAATAGAGCTGAGCCTAAATGTGGAGAGCATAAGGGAGAAAACAAGGGACAGAGGAAAAAATGACCAAAATGGACAGCCGGTTGTAGTTCACACAGGTGACCACTAGAGAGCTCCCTGGCTAAACGGGGCATATTCAGCAAAATTCCAGTCTTTCTGTTATTATGAGATTTCCAAAGCTGCTCGAGGGAGTATCTAGTACCACTTTAAATTAATGTGAATCAAGCATGGAAAGCCCTATGGTAACTTGGCAAATCTCTGCTTTAATATAGAACCTCTCTGTAATTAATATCAGATTGTAGAGCTCTGGGACGTACTGCAAGGAGGTCAGTGGAATGTCTCCCCATTTTCCTGAAGGCCCTTAGGCTGAACAATAAGGAAATTGGATGGGGCAAGCACAGCAGCTTTGTGGCTTCGAATAAACACTGCCTCCTTCCATAACAGCTTACAGAAGTGGGGTTCAGCCCATGCTCCTCACGTCCCTCGAAGCCCAGGGACTAATTTTGAATTGGATTAGCAGGCCCACTGTCAGAAGTCTGAAACTCATTTTGCCGCAATCTGCACCTCACTCAGGAAACCTCTCCAGGTTTACAAATCAAAAACTTGAAGATTTTGGAGGAAGCCAGCCTCAGCGCATCCTCCTGCTGCATCAGCTCTATTCTTAGTACGGGCCATTAGCCCTCCATCCTGTGCACCCTGGATAGGCAGCGAGACCTACACACCCATGGGGCCACATAGAGCAAGGTTTGGCTACTGCAAAGCTGCAAATAAGTTAAAAGTTAAGCTACGAACTTCAGTTTAATGTTTCTCCCTTGTTAATATCCAAGTATGCCCAGCCCCTAATGATGTCCCAAGCAAGCATGAAGGAAAAAGGCCTGGCACAAACCAACAGCCTTCCTGAGCTCTCCGGAGAAGCTGCAAGATCAAGCCCTCAGTTCAAAGTTGTCTTTTGTTTGTCTAGCTGCCCAAAGGCCAAGGGGGCTGCTCCCCCTTAGGGTACGGGACCAATATGAAGGAAAAAGCAAAGAATGATTCCATGATGGATTAAGGACATCAGGGACTAGACGTGGCAGGATATGTGGGTTCTCCCCAGCAGCCCTGCAGACTGCATGGGGCACAGGCCAGCACCCAGGGGTATTTCTGAGATCCTGGGAGCATTCTCTGCACCAGTCCCAGATGACCAAGGGCTGCACAGAGCCAGGGCACAGAGCTCCCCCACTCAGTGACCGGCAGCTGAGGCTCCCTGTGGGGCTACCTCTCCCTGTGTCATGGTTTGGGCAGGACTGGCCACTGAAATGAACTGCAGCCTGGAGGCAGAAGAGGAGCCTGGTTTGGGGGCACTGAAGTCCTTAGAGGACGACCAAAGACCTTAAGAACTCTACCAGAGCACAGCTTGGACAGGAAGAGGATCTAAAGGACCCAAGAGAGTTTTGCTGCCACTTATCTCCAGCAGAATTGGCTTCATTTCTCTCTCTCCACACACAGTTATCACAAGCTTTAAATGCCCACACTTAAGTGACTTGTCAAAACAGTACTACCAGGGCTCCAGCAGCCCAGGTCGTGGCACCCCGAGGATGTCTCTCTAGCCCAATGGGACTCCATGCTGACTCCCGAGGGTAGCTGTCCCCAGGGCGCTCACTGCCCTGCCAGCCACCAGTGCTGTCAGTCTGAGGGTTCTGAAGAGAGCAAGGTTCCCCCCGAAAAACTGGACACTGAGAGGTAGACAAGTCTTCAGCCACCCAGAGCAAGCCCACTTCAGAACTCCCAAAGGACAGGCGAGCAGAAACGTCCCCAAAGGATGGGCTTTTCCTATGTGAACCGGTCTGAGCACAGAATGCTGAGCAAGGTGCTTTTATGTGTCTTGTGTAACTGCAGGTGATGCTCACCCTAGCCAACGGTTGCCTTAAATGGACAAAAAATAGGATGGTGAGGAGCAAGCAGCAAAAAACCGAGGAGTGGACGAGAAGAGACCAGGAAGTAGATATTTCTAGCTTCTAAATAAATCTGACAAGGAATATTCATCTTAAATCAGGGTTGCCACCAAGCCAGTTGGAAACCTGCCTGGCCAATTTTCCTGTCACCTTGCCAGTTGCTGGGGAGACTGTTGAATTTGCCAAGAGTATTTTTTTAATGTCCAAGAACAGGATTTGCTGCACATGCCCAGACACTTTCTACATGCCCAACTGCACTCACTACCTTGGACTTGCTCATCTTAAACTGCTCTCACAACAGAACCACAGGGGTGCTACATCATTTCCCAAGATAGGCACAAAGCTATCTAAGGTAAGTGGAGTCAAGAATCCGTGCAATTAAAGCATGCACACAGTGTACCCTGGACTCCCTCAGACCCAGGATTTAGCATAAAATGCCCCATCATCTACGCAGACAGCTCTCAGCCCAAGTCTGGGCACATTTCTATTGTGGGTGTGAGTAAAGATTAGATGCCATATACCGCTTCCTCTCAGCGGTCCAAATCGCTCCCATCTTGGTAGCCTTCCAAACCCTTTTCATAGTTTCCCTTAAGAGACGCATTGTCGTACAATTGGCCACAAAAACCTCCCCACAGCATCTCAGCACACAGAATTATGCAAAAAGCTCTGAGTACACACAGCAAGAGAGACCAAACAGGAGAGTCTCGGGGACCCAGGTAGAATTTGCAGGGTGGAGGCTGTTACCGCAGACAGCTTGACCCAGCCAAGGTACCTCCCAGGCCCACTGTGATGGAGGACAAGCAATAGCCTGTGTCTCCCCTCGGAGAATTTTAAACCTATGTCAGGTCCATCTTGCTAATCATGTGTTAAACCTCATGAAAGCAAGGCAGTTGGTGCTTTAACCCAAGTGAGTGGGGCTACCAGCCCTTAGAGTTGACCTCAGACAGATAACCTAGGAGGAAATTATTTTTAACTGGTCAGAAACCAACCTTTTTTGGGGAGCAATGAGATTTTTCCAAGGCACTACACTCAAGCTTCATTCTGCCACTGTGGAAGCCAACATTTTAAGCCAACTTCAGTGGGAGCAAACCAAGGCAACCTTAACATCTCCCAAGCCAATTTCCCTACCTTTTGCTCTCTTCATCTTGAGTGTTCTAAACACAACTCCACCTTGCTATTGTGACATCCCACCCATCATCACCATGGTACACCCCCTAAACACATGCAAAGCTCATGGAAAACAAGGGTTAAGAAGAAAACAGCAATTTTTTGCCTGGCATTCGCATTGTTGGATTCTAGCCTGGAAATAAAGGAATATAGAAAAACACTTGTAAAAATATAAACACAATGTGCTCAAATCATGCTTCCATTGACTTTGAACAGTGTTATGCCTGGAGTGAAATGGCTCTGTTGGGCTTAAGCTTGTCCTCAGAAATGCATTCTGGGTTCTCAGCAATGCCATGGGAACTACATTGGTATCTCCAAGGGAAGAATTTGGCCAACTATATTTAACTATTTAAAATTTCAGGGTTATTTGCAGAATACGGGCCAGAGTCCCATAAAAGCAAAACAATCTGAAGAAAAAAGATATTCCAGAATGACTGTGAAATAGCAAACTGCACCCTCTTCTCTCATCAAAGCACATCAATTTACAAAGTGATCAGCACGGGTATTAATTCAGCCAAGGAAGAGGCAATATTTACCTAAGCACCTGCACTTATGGTGCGTTACAGCTACCAAGCAGCCCGCAACTCCAGCAATCATGTACCGTGGGAGAGAATTCTCTATCGTTTCAGCCTTAAAAGAGCCATGAAGCAGTAGATAGCGTACGCAAAAGTGTGCATTTTGGCAGCGTGGGAATAAGTCATTATGTGCTAGAGCCAGAGCCTTCTGTTTTGGGTCACATTGACTCAAATGAGCTGCTAAAATCCATTCTCATGTGTTCTCCTCCCTCTTGTTGCTGTACTCTTCCCTTAAAACCCCTGTGCCTGGGACTTCAGCAGGAACTTCTTTCTCAACCTTCTCATAAGGAGAAAGAAAGTAAGCACAGAGATCAGCAAAGAAAGCACAAGAACCATACAGTCCTCTTCCCACACTCTTGTCATTTTTCTCCCCCAGTCCCCACCTGCTGAAGTCAGCCTGCGTGTTGTGAACCGGGGAGGCGGAAGAGCAGTGGTTCATCTTCATCCTGGAAAGTCCCCAGCCCTCCACTCACGTGCTCCTCGGTCCAATCTACCCTTCCTAACCAAATCCCCTTATTCCCACATCCCAACCCTAGAACTAGTTGTTCAGCAGCTGACTCCAGGAATAAGGGAATAGTAGATGTAAGGAATGCCACTGGGACTCTCAGCCGAGAAATCTGCAATATCAGGAATCAGTTAAAAAGGCCTGAACCATCTCCCAAAGCAGATATTGATGTGTCCAGAACATGGTTTCCTGGGCTGTATTTAATAGCATTTTCCAGGAAACACATTGCTGTCATGTACGCTTGTCAGTTCCAGTATACTGAATTCACTGCAAACCTACGGAGGTATATTCAACTTAAATTATCATTAACCCAGAATAGGGTTTACTTCTGCAATAAGGGTGCTATTTGTTTGGAAATGCTTCTGTGGTGAATGGCATCTCCTCATCACCGAGAAAGCAAATCTTAAACCCCAAAGAGTTCTCACCCCAAGGGAAGCAGGTTCAAAAAATGCACACTGCCCGATGCAGATTATTTGGACATTTTATGTGTCACCAGGTAATGTTTGTAGGTTGATACCAGAAAAGGCACACAGGCAATCCACTACCAGCACCTTCAGAAACGTACCTCTGTTGGCAGAGGAGAAAACCCAGAAAAGAAGATACCAAAAGCAGCTTTAAAATGTTCTCCTTTTAATTTCTTTTCCTTTTGTCAGCTTTTGGAACAGAAAGGACATCATCCTGGGAGATAAGCAGCACCTCTTCCTGCTCTTCTTGCACATGAGATCAGTAGAACCTTTCAGATTCAGTCCTACCCCAATTTTGTCACCATTTCAGTAATCGCACAGACACAGACGTCCTTAAAGCCACCTAATTTAGCTAATTTATAGCCACTCCTACAACAGAGCTGGCTCCATGACACACAGCCACGCACCAGCAGAAGAGCGCAGAATTAGCTTGCTTGCAGCTTCCACTCCTTGGTGCATCCCAGGCAGCACATAAACCACGCACCACTTTGAGGCCCTCCCAAAACACCCCAGCCTCTTAGCACACACATAAGCCCTTTCAGGAGAAGGTCTGGGATCTTCTTTTCTGCCAGCCCTTAGCTAAAATGACACGACCACATCAGCATGTGGAACAGCTGGGCCAGATATAGTGGCACAGAACTGCTACCATAACAATATCAAGACCTAGTAATTTAGGTACCATTTGGGTAGCAGGTATATCTGGAATCACAGTATGGCTCTGGCAGCTGTATAGTGCCCGTTGCTTCCAGACGCAATTTGTAGTAGTAATGCAATTCCCATAATGATAAGCTTAGTGCAGGCGGAGCTGCCAGCACCCGCAGCAGGTACGGCTTCGAGACACTTCTCCTGCCCAGTCCACTTCAACACACTTCGGAAAAAAACTACTTCACAATCCAATGTTTTCCCAGAGCTGAAGAGTGTTTTGAATCATCTCAGAAAAATCACTTCAGCTGCTTCTGAGTTACAGAAGGATGAGAAGCACGCTTTGAGGGAAAAAACACCCAACCCAAAAGCCAGAAAGCATGGCTGGTGCTTGAAGCCTGGCACATACAGTCTCAATGAGGAGTCTGTGCTTTCCTAAATTGGAAGAAGTTTGGCTTTGATTTAACGAAGTATGAGTGTATGAAAATTGCATATTTAGCATGCAGTGTAGTAGAAGCCTTTGTGCAGTCTTAACTCTGCATTAGCATATTCTTATTCATTTAATTAAGTGTTGCAAATTGTTTTTCTGTTAATTATTTCAGTTATGGACATTATTATTTTCCCTTTTGGAAGACAGAATCTATTTCAGGAGGGTTAATAATCCTGCTAAGTCTCCTTTCCTAAACTGTTCATTGCTGCTGATAAGGTTCCACCTGCTTTTGTTAGACTGTATGCTTCTAGCTCATTTATAATTGGATACATCCTGTACCAAATATCTCTAGAAGTGCTGATATGATATCCCAGATGGTAACATTCTCTCTTTCCTCTGCATGTAATTTCACGAAAAGGCCCACTGACAGCTAGTGTTTAAAGGAAATTTGTGTATGCAGACATGGTAGGTGATCTGATCTGCTTTATATTAGGGATGGGTAAATCCATTCAGATGAAAAAGAAGCAAAGAAGAGTGTATCAGAGCCAGGGACTTGCATCTGGGAGTCCTGGGCTTTATTCCCAGCACCGCCACTGATCTGTTATGGAACTGTTAAACTGCTCCACCTCAGCCTTCCTCATCTAAAATGGGCTTATTATTGACTGTACCTACCTGGCAGGTGTCTAGTGGGGATTAGTTAATATTTGGAAACACTTTGAGATCCTCTGAGGGAAGGTACAATATAAATGCAAAGTAGTTGCACTGCTAGTCTATTAACTGTTGACAGCCTGCTCTGCTCCTGTTTGAACTCTCTGCCCACGCATCTGAACCAACGATGAATGCAAAGAATTAAGATGAGTAACAGTCCCAATCAAAAAGCCATCCAGAGGGGAGTCCCCATGAATTTTCCAACAAGTGCATCTCCCATCTCCTTGCTATTAGTACACAAAAGCAAACCTCTTCACACAATAAAGCACTGCTTGGCAAAGCATAAAGACCTGAAGGCATTATCAGGACTAAACACACAGTATATTCTTTTCCCATAACTTATTCAAACATTTCACATCTGCAAAACTGAGCTGGCAATCTCAGAAGGATGGTGTTCCCCCTCTCTCCCATGGTATGCTCTTTTACATCTTCCTGCAAAAATTTAGTTGCGACCTTTTAGCTGGTTTCATTCCTGTCACCTAAGACCATTCTAAACCTCTTCTGGTAAAAAAAAAAAAAAACAACACGCAAAAAAAAAAAAACCCAACCAACCAAATCCAAGAACCCAATGAAGACAATATTTTTCAACCTGCAGCTCAGCAATTGGTCCCCACCTTCTGCAAAATTGTCCGCATACAATATACAAAAGCAACAAGGGACAGGACAGTAAAGTAATAATTTTTCCAAAGGCCTATAGGCTGTCCCTGCATTGAGAAAGAATAACAGACACCGGACTACAAGAACTAATGTGTTTTAACCTCAAAGCATCACATAAACATTAACCTCATGAGCCTGATCTCTAGGATGTGATATTATTCTTTCCGTTGTGTAAAATAGGGTCTAAAAGACCGAGGACTGCCTCCCAAAATTAATTTGGCCCCATAAACCAGGCAAGAGAAGAGAGAGCAGCTGGAGGCTGTTCGCGGTGCATGACTGCAGAGGCAGCTTTGCTGACGACTCTGAAATCCACTCCAAGCAGCTTAAAACGGTACTGCCCCTCTTCAGCCTCCTTTCCTCACTCTTCACCCAACAGTGTTTATCTTTCTGTTGAACTCACGCACATCCCAAAGTAAATTATAAGGCCAGGGCACTAGGCAGGGTCAAAGGCTAGCATATGAATTTACTGTACCATCTTCATTCTCCCAGAAGCCTTTCCTGAGTCCTAATAAAGATCTCTGAAACAAGATGCTAATGCTGGATTATCCGGGTAATCTCCCTGAGTTACTTCCCTGGTTTGCCTGGTTATAAATAATGAATTAGGCCTTTACTTATTATTTCTTCTGCCCTTTGGGGTCGCTGCAAGTCTCAGGAAGGAATACAAATTTAAGAATATTAGATCCATTTATTAATATCAATTTCTGCCAATCCTGCATGAGAGATGTTCCTCGCTCAGTGCGTGCTATTGATACAATGAAGCGGCTGGGATGTTAATGGCATGGATCTAATAGCTAAGAACTGGCCCAGCCTTACTCACCATTCCCATAAATTGAATTTTAAAAAGGCAGATGGGTGCTTCATAAGTGGAAACAGAATCATGTGCCAGCTTTCATTTCTTTTCCATTCCTGAGCACTGGTGAAATTAAAGTCTCCCCACTGGCTTTGTCCACATAAGCCTGTCATCACAATTTAGTCCCAGTCTTAAGAGCCCCTGTTATTCCCACACTGGATTTCTAAAGCCGCCTGGCCAATGCATCTTAACCATTTCACTGCTGCCTTTGACTGTAGCATGCATTCAGCTGAGCACAGCAGCAGCAACCGCATGGGCGTGCAGAGCTCTTCAAGCTGAGAACACCAGATCCTCACCACAGCCCCTCCTCTTTCTCCCTCTTGCCTTATTCCATCTGCTCTTTGATATAAAAGCAATTAATTCCAATCATAAATACGAGTGTGCCTGCAGCACTGACCTAGCTGGGAGTCCCAAGCTGAGCCGTACTCGAGGGGCTGGAATTAAGTTCTGCCACACTGAATGCTGGTAGACTCCTTAGTCCAGACAGCAAGCTTTTACCACCAGGCTCCTCAGCCTGCCCACAGGTCTTCTGCCAGCAAAAGCAATAACCAAGTGCAACAATGTGCTGAAGGGTGTCAATATTTTTACTAAGAACCCAGATGAAATTACTGCCTCTTGGCTTCTATGCATCAATTCTGATCATAGGGGGCCACCATATGAGCACTCCTGGTAGACTTCACTATGCAGTTTACTACAGGTTGATAGTACAGAGGTTTTTGAGACCCCAGGCCTGCTCAGAGCTAAGCTGGGCAGGATGGGGCAGTATCACTGCTGGCCAGTCCACACCAGCTCTCCTACTAGGCAATAACTCTGCATCTTTATCAAGCCTTGCATGAGCAAGGCCCTAGCATATAGCACAACCAGTCTCCATCTCCACTGCACTAATCCACCTCCACCTCTTTAGTGCCATGCTCAAAGGCAAGGTCAGAAGCCATCAGATGCATGTGTAAGGCACAGAAATCACTCCCATGACTGAAGAGCTTGAGCCGAGACAGAATTCGAGTCTTATTCAGGGTTTGTTCGATGTATTAGTTCAGTCAATTCTTGAACTCTAGACACATCCTTAATAAAGGTCCAGCCGTTGTCTCTACCTTTACAGATGCTCCTGAGAGCATCCTTGTGAATACCAACTTCCTTGGTAGCCCTTATGCTACATCTCCCTCCTGCAACACCAGAGCCTGCCCAGTGAGTGCAGCAGCACTGTAATTGCTGTTGCTCCTACACATACAGTCCACCCCTACCATCTCCCCAGGTTCCAGCTTGTGGTCACGTTGCAAAAATCTCTGGAAACTCAGCCAAAATGCATGAGGAAAACACATTTCCCCTTGCAAAGAGTTTCTCTAGGTTTCAAAATACTTCTCAAATCTTCATAGAGTCAAGAAATGTGCTGTTTTCTTCCTTTTTCACTTTGATGTCGTTTCATCTACACCTTTGAAACATGGATCTCCTTTCTGTAAGCATAAACACAGCTCTTTAAAGACTTTTTATGCTTAAAATGCATCTTTTCAATATCAACCACATACTTGAAACAAAACAGAGAGCATATGAATCACTGGCACTGAAGATGGTTCGCATAGCTAAAGGGACTACACTTGTCCTGATTGATATTGCCCATGTAATGGGCAATCATTACGGGAGATCTTCCCCTGGTGCACATTTCATGGCCCTCAGCATTTGCAGATGCATTCGCGGTTATTCATGGAGCCTCTGGAAGTCATGCTTGTCTCAGCAGCAGCAGATATTAGTGACTTCCTCTCTGAAAAAGCGTTAGTGCTATCTCATGAGGAAAGGCCAGTCTGCCACTGTGCTCGAATTAGGACTTGACACTCCTTTTTCTCCCTTGAAGCACAGACCATTTGTTCCCCTTCTTCTGTCTCAGGTGGCGTAATTGAGTCCCTTGGGGAATGTTGCTAATTGAATGGGAAGTGAGCTGTCTGAGGCAGCAAAAAAGGCAGATGGTTACGACTGAGGGATAAGTCAGATGTAGCTTTAAGTTCTGCTGCCAACTGAAAGCCCATCCCTTGGAGACTAGGGATTTCAGTGATGGTCTCAGTGTGAAGGTCACAACAGTAGATATTCTCTCCTTCACTATGCCCTTGTGCTGACCACAGAGAAACTGTCTGCTCACCACACCTGAGGTGTGGTACCCTCGGACTGCCTGGAGACATGGTCATGACCCTACCTGAAGGTTTCCCTACAATGCTGATGTATATGGGATTATATCCCCTTGAGTTTGGCATGAGATGGTTATGTTGCAGCCATCAGAATCCTGTAACGAGCTTGGGAAGGAGCAGAGAGTATGAGCAGTGAGACTGGAGGGACAGCACTGTGCTGTTCATATCTCATACCCCAGAAGAAAGCAAAGTCTTCAGATCAGTTCTATATTTCACTGACAGCCAATGCAAACATTTTAAAGCTGGTGTTGATCTGCCAGAGCTGGGAAGGAGTAAAAACACACACACACACACAATTGCCACTGCTTCTGTTGAATTTTGCATGAAATGGGGTAATCTCAGAGGCCTATGAACAATGTATTAGAGCAGCCTATGCCAGAGCTTAGAAATGCACGAGCAAGCAGCTGGCTGCCCATCCACTTGGGAAAACAGAAGCGGGCTGAGCCTTGCCATGTTTTTGAGGCAATTAAAACAGGCAGAGAGAGAGAGAGACTGAGAGAAAGAGGGAAGGAACTTCCTCATTGCACGTTAGAAATACTTGCACAAAGGGTTTGGTTTTAAACCCCCACACCACAGTGTTTGACATCGTTCTTTGTGGATCACTTGATATCATCCCACCAGGTTGCTGACATCAGCCTCTGCAGATCAGTCTGTTGCAATACCAGGCTTGCTGTCTTCTCACAAGCGCAGAGATAAGTACCTGAAAGATCCCAACCCATTCCTAGTGAGATGAGCAAGATGGCAGTTGATATGCCCCAAATACCACCCGTCTGGAGGCAGCTCTCGGATGCAGAGAAAAACCCTGACTTCAGCATTTTCACAAGAGATATTTAACTGCGTCTTGGCTGGTCAAACTCCTCCTGGAGTAACTACGCTCAGTTCACACCCAGCCTCGCTGCTTCACGCTGGCTGCAACAGAGGCAGCTGCTGCCATGGCCTGGAAAGCAAGTGCCGTGGCCATGGCCAGCTCACCCTTCCACATGCCAGCTGAAGCTTAGTGGGATGAGGGGAAAGATTTTCTTCCTTCTGCTGCACTGTTTGTGTCCTGCCCAAAAGTGGGTATAATGCAAATTTTCAGGCACGGCTAAAGTTTATTAATAGTCACATACTGATGATGAAGTGATCCGGAGCCCCTTGCAATGTAAAAATCTCTGTTCATCATTGTGATGCCGTTTAGCACACTCCTCTCACAAGCAGAGGTGAGATTTTAGACAAGAGCAGAAGAAAAACAAGTTTAGATGCAGAGGATAAGACTGAAGCAGTACAGATTAGAGGAGCCAAAGGAACTGAGGAGCTGAAAGTCATTACTGTGGCATCCCATCGCCATCTACCCCTACCAGACCTGGCTTTTAAACACCACTCCTGCATTGCTTTGAGCAACTGCTCCATGAAATTATTTACCAAGGCAATCAAAGAAGAAAAAAAAAAATTAAAAAAAAAAAAAAATATCCAGGAAGTTACTCAGATTACAAGTCTGTGCAATTAAAACCTTTATATTTATGGCACTGTAAGACAGAGGCACATTAATAAATAATACTTTGCTCTTCTACAGCACTTTTCCTCTAATGATCTCCAAGCAATTTACAGGTTTTTGCTAGCTGAGCCTCACCAAACCCCTGCGAGGTAAGGAAGAGATAAATTGAGCCCCTTTGCTCCCAGCCAAAGTTAAGATCTCTGGGAGGAAAGCAATGTAATACAGCAAAGCAACATTGCCAAATGCATGCAAGAGCAAAAATAACGTTAAGCGCATCATTTTTAACCGTTCAGCAATACCTAAAACACCAACTCAAGCTGAGGATTCACCATGCTGGGCACTACCTGATACACACTAATGATACTCCTTGAGCCAAGGACATGAGACGTGCAAAGCATAGAAGAATATGGGGTCAGGGCAGGTAGGAAGCCACATAAGAAAAGTCTTGCATATATTCTA
This sequence comes from Calidris pygmaea, assembly GCA_003697955.1. NCBI lineage: Eukaryota > Metazoa > Chordata > Aves > Charadriiformes > Scolopacidae > Calidris > Calidris pygmaea. The sequence continues at coordinate 1,499,780 of QJSC01020465.1, read as the reverse complement.
CTCATTGTGGTGCTCTAATCACCACGCAGCATGCCCTGGCTGTTTGAGGCTGGCACTTTATTGCAGGAAGAATATTGTCTGAAGAACACCTGAATTATCAGGGTCTGGGCTTCCCTCAGGAAGGAACTACCGCAGCATCTTTGGCTTCCAGGGCCCAGACACAACAGAGGGGGAGGGTAGCAGATGGCAGCAGTGCTGGTCGGCAGCCAGCTGGCTGGGCTACACAGAGCTGTTTGGGAAGCTGATCAAGGACTTCAGATCATGGGAATGTTGCCCAGGTGAGGACTGCAGAGCTGAGCAGATCCACATCTAACCAGTGGAGCCCATAGCCAAAGTGGATGAAGGCTGTAGCCCCTCCATCATTCCAGACTCCCTCCCACTCCCTTTAACCTTTCGGAGTGTGAGATTATCTCGTCTACTCTAAAAAGGAACAACAAGTCCTTCTTCCTCCTGGGAGCACAAAAAGTTGCCAGGTTAGGACACGGGGACCCCAAAGGCCAGAGTACCTTCAGGCCACAACCAGTAACTGATCCCTGTGGGCCTGATACTAACACCGTTATCCCCATTAGCTCTTGGGAGCTGAGAAACCTTCTCGGGCTGTTTTGCCCTTAAAGCTCAGGAGACTCACCTTTGCTTATTCTTTCCCAAGCTTTTCAAAGCCAGGTCCTATGTGCACTGACTAACGATGGCAAGATTTAGTGCAGAGCAGACCGTGCTGCCGTCATTACAAAGCCTGGTGCTTGCCCCACATGAGGAGCTGTGCAAAAGCAGAGAGATCTTTGTGATCTTTTGCACAGTCTTGGCTTCTCCGAGCACAAACCTGCAGGGCAAGCACAGCGGAGGGGTACTGCACAACTGCCGGGTGGTCTTGCTGCTCACTCTTTGGCCTCCTTCCAAAGTCAGCCAATTTACCACACTGTCAAGAAGAGAAATTAGATGCCTTGCTTAGAGATTTATATTTATTCTAATTAAAACCCCCCAAAAAAACCTACCCAGTGACTGCTAGAAATGCGTAAGCCAGTTAAACACACTTTATAAAACCTTACAACAATAATACACTTTTACTGAAACAATCACAGGAGCAATTTCACCTGTACTTACTGTCCAGTCATCTGAGCACAAACAGCCCTGAGATTTATGTGCGAGTAGAAACATAATTTCTATTATCTCCGACATTAAACTTGGCAATGGAAAATCCCATGCCTGGAGTGCAAAATCAATTTCAATAACCAGAATAGCAAGAAGTCAAAGGCAGAACTTGGAAAGGACATGAGTTTCTCAAATAGCCAGCCGGTTTTCTTTATAATGGGGATGCCACTGGGATAGGATGGGATCGGCAGTTGGATATTCTGGCTAGATTTTCTCTCTCAGCATGAAATATTGCTGTAGCTACATAAGGCTGGTTCTGGACCACAGTAGCGGCTCTCAAACTTTGTTTTCCCTGTCAAACTCCACACTTGGGGCATATGTGACAGCAGAGAAATGACCGAACTGCAGCATTTAAGACTGCTTTACACTGCATCCAGACCTGAAATACAGCTGATCCCGAATGTTGTCCCTGAGGCAGGACCAGGCGCAACGGAACAAGATGTGCTAAATCCTACAAGGGGTAATCTGCCCCCCGTCCCAATCCCCACCCCAGCAAAGGCGCCTTTGTGAGAGGTTTTCTGGATAACAGAGTAGGGATACGGGTAGAGCCCATCCTGCCTTGGAGAAGGCAGACGAACTAGACAACCTGCCAAGATCCATTCTCATCTGATTTGCTGCAATTACAGGACATTGCCTTAAACCTGACACACAAGGCTCTAAATCTCTTCCCACTGCTGAGGTTTGAGGGTGACAGGGAGGAGCATTGCCATAACTAACAACTTTGAATATTGCCAGCAAAATACCAGCTCCCTATCTAAGGTCACCTCAAACTGCCATATCCTACTTGGAGGCAAGACTCAGCTTGCCAAGCCATGATGCTACAGGCACCTGTATCCAGGGTTTGCACCCAGCTTAGATGTGATGGCATGAGTTCCATAGGTTTCTAAAGTCATAATGACATTCCTAGAAGTACCAGCTGCAGAGGAGGAAAGCTGCAAGCACAAGTTTAGAAGCAGTGTTTTCACATGTTTGTATTTGTGCATTCTCTTCTAGGATCTCTTTATTGAGGGCTATTTTACAGAAAGCTGGAGTGACAGTACTGCTGAACCATGTACTCAGATCCTCATATGCATCCTTGTGCAGGCAGAGCTCTAGCTGCCCTCTCCCTCACAGCCTTTGCTTTCCAGGGAGTCATGTCAGGTTTTAATTCATTAGTCCACCCTCTGGGAATAAAGACAGGCTGGTGCTAGGACAACTTTGCCCTGTGAAGGCAAATCTTTTGCCCTCCATTGCGAACAGGTTCCCCCCCTGCAGTGAATTCAAGATTCAAATGCAAAAACATTTCATTTCAACGTTTATCAGAAGAGACAGACAAGGGATTGCACATACAGACACAAAACCCTTCTAAAAGAGGCAGTAAAAAAATTAAATGCCATCTTCAGTGCAAGAATATTCACAAGTCACAAAGAGCTGAGCCTCTGCCATGAACTACAATCAAGAAGAAATGAACCCAAGGCATGAACCGCTCTCCTGGCTCCCCTCACTCATGTCTGTATGATAACCAACAGCCAGTGCTGCAGAAAAGGAGAGAGACTCCTGAGTGATCCTTCCTAATAGATTCGTCTTTTATCATGTTTTCATGACCTTTGTAAAAGGCAATTTAAATTCTAATTGTCCTGTGAGCACCACAGGAATCAATTAGTGACAAGAGATGTTAATTGTGCAGACTGGGAGGAAGCATTGCTAGGCTGCTCAGCTTCAACACGGGGTTAAGAGCCCAGGGGAATGCTGGGATGGCTGGGGCTTTAATCAGTCCTCCCTTTTTAATAGTTTCCATGTTGTGCTGCAGTTGTCAAGGTCCATTACTCTTCTGGAGCACTGAATGAAGCAGTGGCAACCCCTCCATTCCTGCACTCCGCAAGCACACACACAAAGGATCAGAATGAACTGCCGTTGAGAAAGCAAATCCTAAAACCTCTTTCTCTTTTTGTTCTTGCTTCCCCCTCCCTACAGACCCTGCGTAGAAATCAGGCCTTGGGCACTGGCTATTACAAAGGAAATCCTTAATGTTGGTGGGCTGTCAGGGAGGTGAGCCTGGTCCTGCCCTCTGAAGATCCAGCTTGAGCTGTCTAGGAAAAGCAAACGCTCCTATTTTTGTCCCAGGGCACAGCGCTTCTCTCATGAAGACGTGGCTCTGCTCAGACTGTCCCTTGAAACACCAGACAAAGGTCAGGCTGAACACCCAGTATTCAGACTACACAGACACGGCTGGGGAAAATTTTGCTTAGCCAGAGCAAGAAGATGTGGCCCAATAGTCTGGCCCATCCTGGCACAGGTACCTCTCAATAAAAGAGGACTTGGGAGAAATAATTGGGTGCCCCCTGAGATACATTACTTGTTACCTATTTCTCATCAGGTGAGAAGGGTGCTACCTTGCGCCTGTACCCCCTGGTTGGCCGGCAGCTGTGCACAGGGACATTGTGCTGTGGTTCAGGAGTCCTCAGCATCGCCACAACACATCGTATTACTTCATATTAGGAAAGCTTGTGCTGTGCATCCAGAATGGTTAAATCCCCCAGAAATAACACCCCCACCACCATTTTCTATTAAATACCATTGTAGACCATTATGATCACCTAAACCCCTCTAAGTTATCCATTTAGCCAACCATCAACCATAGAAGTTGCCTTGGGCGGGTGCCATGCCTGCCCCTGGAGAATCTGTGCTTTGCTTTTGTATGGAATTCACGCTTCAAAAATCTCACTCCCCAGCTCCCCACCACTAGGGCTAAGGCCTTCACAAAGACAGGAGAAAGGCACGTATCTTTCCCTGTAAATAAGTACCTGATACAGGGAAAAACTGCAGCAAAGCTAAAGTGGTGTTAGTTTGTCTGTCAAGTCTGTATTTGCACTCCCTCATTCTCACAGTCATGTATTAGCTCCAGAACCTCAACTGGATCATACCAAAGAGCTGCATTTGACCCCAGGCTCAGTCCAGCTGTGTTCTTTCTAAGCCTCTACCTTCAGCCATCTGCTCCTTCAGGCAAAGCTCTTGGTATTTCTAGGCTCAGACCCCACAGCCATGCCCAATTTCTGGATTTCTGCTCCAACCTGGCCACAGATATTACACCTCCTTCCCCCTATTCCCAAACATTTAGTCCCACACCCCTTCCCCCATCCCATGGCACTCACCTTCCTTTAACCAGTCAGAGTGTTGTTCAAACTGGGGAGGTGTCCAAAGGCTGCCACAGCTCTTTCCTGCCAATCTCTTTCCAGATGATGCCTGGTATTTCTCTGACTCCGTAACTCGCTATTTGCTGCCATTTGAATAACTCACTGCCTTGAGGATCCCACATTCAAGCTTTCTTCCCTGCAAATACAAGAGGGGGTTAGCACAGCTCCTGCCACACCCAACCTACGCTAGTCATAGGGTATTGCTGCAGCACATCACAGCACACTCTCCAGGTCCCCACAGGGCTCTGAGTGTCCCAGGTAGGCCAGCCATCAGGACTGGAGAAGGAGCTCAGTAATTCAGAGTCAAAGGACTTCATACTTGATGCTTTAACCTTCTACAACACACCTGGCCAAAGGCCCAGAGTCATCCCACCCATGTGTAGCTGGGTTGCCAGCAAGGCTGCTAAGAGCTGAGTTACTTTTCATCTCTATGTCTACAGAAAAGGCTTGAAGGTGCTTTGGTTAGGCAGGAAGAATCCACTCCACCAGCATCACCGGTTCCACCTCTCCCCTGCCTCAAGCCAGTAAGAGGGTAAAACTACCTCTGGTACCTTCACCTCCATAGCAAAATCTCACCAACCACCTCTCTTGGAACTGTTTATTCTCAGGTTTGAGTTTACCTGAGAGATCAGCTTCTTCCCCAAAGTGCACCCACTCCCAGTGCTTCACTAGGATATTTAATTACTTCTGATTCTGCCTGAAGCAGAGTAAAAGGTTTTTCTCAGCAAATGCTTTTCTTGGGAATGCTCTCCCCATGGACACAGACTAATTTTTTTTTTTACATTCTTTATCAGCCTCTGGAATTGGAGGAACCATTTTTCTAAGGAGCGCTGAGTGTGCTGGGAATGTCCTGTGTGATGCACCACCATCATGTATCCCAACCAGAATATTGTCATTTTTGAAACGGAGCTTTAGACACCTGACCCAGAAGAAAGGAGAGAGAGAACCTGAGCCTGTGAAAGTCTCAGGACTTCTGCTCCCTGGTGGTGGCACCAGACCCAAGAAAGAGATCGCTGTAACTCATAAGCTTGAAGCTAAGCGCAGATTTAGCTACCTGTAATTTGGAAGAAACAGTTAAACTACTTACAAAGGAGAACGCCTCCATACAGATTTAGGTCTGATGGCAAAACTGCTATGCAGAAATTCCTCCCTTAAATGATCTCAGAGCAAATGTTATTAATGGTTCAGCTCACGGTTTCCAGAATTTCTACTATTTTTATTGCAAATCCCACATGCAGGAAGTTTTCTGAGGGCAGAAAGCCTCAAGCACACTGGCAGGATGCTAGATGGAGGACAGCCTAGGCCACAAAGGTTGCTTAGGGACTAAGTAAACCTGAGAAAACATGTGGTGTGGCCAGGTTTGAGACTTAAACCAGAGGGTCAGCAAAAAGCCTGGCATTTGCATCTCACTGAAACGTCTGAGACATCTCCTTCCCTCCACAGGGAACCCGGTGCTTCCCATCAGCACAACGGACTTCCGTGGCACGAATGGGAAGAAAAACTGGCAGGTGCGAAGCGCAGTCCCCGTGTAAGGTTCCATCCCTTGCCAGATAGTCCTTTCCAGCTGCCACATCCATTTGCCTGAGCAGTGGAACAAAGCCAGTTTCACTCCCACCATCTTTATGAAATAGAATTAGCAATTTCTCTACTCATTCTCTGCCCAGCGCATCTACAAAGCCTTTTTTGAATTTCCATTAAAAATAATAATGCATTTCGTTCTGCTTCACAAGGCCCATTGCTCACCTGCCCACATCTCTTTCAGACTCCACTAGTCTTCCTTTCTTTCACCAGCGTAATCGTTTTATGCTCTCATCTTTTCCTTCCATTATTTGGGTGATTGTGGACACAGTTTTATTGCTGAGATTTACAAAACAACTCAGCCAACCCTTACATAGCAGACCTGATATGGCTCTAGAAATGGGAAGGAATGACTGTGTCCCCACACCACACACGTGGAGTTAGAGCTGATCAGTCTCAAACCTGATGGGGAGGTTCATTACTTGAGCCCCACGTTGCAGAGCCCAGGGCTGGTAGGCAAAGCGCTAGACAGACTCCTAGCAGAGCTGGAAGTGAGTTTGTTCTGGTGCATTGGTTTCTCTGCAAGGTTTGATGTCCTCATACAAAATTAGCATACAGTAAACCAAATCTTTTAAAACCAAACAGGAAAAAAATGCCCTCTAAAGGATCACGACAGAGAGAAGTAAAATAGGCTCGTACATCAAGAGATTCCCTGAGGCATCAGTTCCCTGTGCCTAGGGACCAGCTGGGAAGAGAAACTCCCTCTGGAGGCTGCTGATGTCTTCCTCCGCTTTCTGAAAAGGAGGAGGAAGACAGGCTCGCTCGCTCTTCCTTCTCCATTCATTCACCAGCATCTGCATTGCGTGCTAACACAGTCTGCACTATCCCCGAACATTCAAGGGAAGGCAGGAGGAGCTCCAGTCAAACCTACAGGCTCTGCAAAGGCTGCATTCACAGCTCAGAGCAACAGAAAAGCCTCATGTGTAAGCTGCTGTCATACAGAAGCTGATGTAAAGAGCTGCCAGAGGAAATCTTTTTCTTGGCACAGCAACTTCTAATGCTTCCATAAATCCAAGGAATTAGTCTGCATATATTGTAACATCTAATCTGCAATAAGATGTACAATGTACGTGATATGTGTACATGTAATAGATATCATATACATAGCTGCTGTTATCACAAAAGATGATACAGTGTATCATACATATGTACACCATATACCTAATTACTAGACATCACTCCAGACGTGTCTGGTTTTGCCTAAGCCTTTATCTTTAGCATTTGCTGAGTACGCCTCAGGGGTCCTGATTTTCCTAATCCTAAATGTAATCTTTAACCTTCATTTTAACCCCTCAGAATTGCTGCCCTGAATGCCTCCTGTGATGCTGTTACTTATTCACAGTTAAAGACAGCATTATTTCATCAGCCTATCTACCTCTTGCTCTCCTGATTCTCTCTATTCACAAGCAGCCTTGCTTCTTTCCTTTTTCTATTCCCCTGGAATAGCCTGTAATGGCTCCCCCATGGATCCTCACTACCCACCTGTCTTGGTCCAAGCATGATGGTTGGAATTGGGTGCCTTGCTGAAAGCAGTGACTGGTGGCTTTCATCAGCTAAACTGTGCTCAAGGCAGGTGCTAAAGCTTCAGCAACTTTTGCCTTTTTTCTCCTCTGCTGCTACAAGAGTGATCCTATAAAAAGAGGAGAGAGGCCCAAGTTTGATTACCTTCAAAATCACACCAGATCCTAAACCTCAGCAACCAAACATCTCTTTGACCAGGCACATTAGAAGGAAAGAAAGAGAGTGAAAAACAAGTAGCAGTTATGAGAACTGGGCTCCAGAGAGAGGCCGACAAGTCAGGAATTTCATTTGCCGAGTAGGAACTTAAACTTATTAGCTTTTAATAGCCTAGAGTGAATGTTGATACCAATTTGACTTAAAAAGCTGCTATTATTTTTCAAAGCCATTTTCTCCAGCTGCCAGAAAATACAGCCGCATTCAAAAGCTACAAGAAAACATATCAACTTTCAAGCAACTGAGCTGCAGCCAAGTTCCCTTGATGGCACCTGGCATTGACCACATCAGAACTGGGCTGTCAGAGTACAACGACCTGCCCTTCCAGCAACAGGCCTTGACCACCCAACCTGGCACCAGGCATGTTCACAGGCATCTCTAACTTTGCTAGCTCCAGGCTAGCACTCAGCAGATGACTTACAAAGTCATGGCACTGAGTTCTACAAGCCACTGAGTCCAGCAGCCAAAATGCTTCTTGCATCAGATCGTTGTAGCCAGTACCAAGTCCATATAGCCCTGAGGTTGCATATATAACTGAGCCTCTTGCTGGAAAAAAAAGAAAATTTGGATCTCTCAGCACCAACTTGGACCATTTCCATCTGGGCTGAGGAGGGGACTGAGAACGGAGCTGCCACAAAGCAGCCAGTGGAACAGATCCAAGTATGTGAGAAAGCCACACGAACAGACCAAATCCTACTGGGCCAAGCACTGGCCGCATTCTACTCTCCCAGTTCTCACTGATGGCAGGGAGAAGGTTACATTAACTTGACCATGACAGATGGTTTAGGATTTGAGGGCTGGGATTGCATTTCTGAAAGGCTATTTCTGACAGTCACTGTCCAACTTGTTCAAAGACCATCCGCTCGCGTAACAGAGAGAGTTGACACAAGCCCCATGAGGCAAAGATACTGGTTGCTGACCACACTGTCATGCTTTCCTTTCAAAACCTCAGTTTGAGGAAACAAAAGGAAAAGCAAGAGAAGGAAATGTGGTAGCCACCATTTTAGCTCTCCATGAGCCACACGACAGCTCACAGGACAAACATGAGTCTCTACAGCTTGATATGAACAGTATGACTCCAGAGCTGAGGAGCATGTCTGACTCCCATCTTCGCTGGACTGAAAACAAAGGGAAAAAATAAGACACAGACCAGCACATTACATCAAGTCTCCCCGACACAGAGGGAACACCATGGCTGTCTCCTCTGCATCAGGCTGTGGTGAAATAAACACAAAATGCCAGCAGTTTCTAGCAGAGTTCTGGAAGAGATGTTAATGTTTCCCAGCAAGGCAGACATTTCGCTCCACCAAAGCATCCAGATGGCCACGCAGAGGGAGCCTGTTAGAGCTGGACAAAGACCTGAGCTTGGCAATGTCTGAAATAGCCCTTCCAGAAGCTGAAACACCCAACCTTTTTCTGGAAACACTGGAAACCAAGTTGTAAGGAAATGTAAGCACAGGGAGTTGACACAACCTCAAATAGCAGATGACCTTAAAGCTTCTTTTACTTATCTTGATACAACTGTTAGAAGCAGAGGAGCTTTCTGGGTTGCTGTCCCTTCAGTAAGTGGTACATCCTTGATAATGTTCTTAAAATTAGCATACATTTCCAACATTTGCCAAGGAATCCAACATTTTGCTAGGAAGTCATGAGACCTTGCTGTTTGGGAGGGGAAAAGTGGTGTGGTATACAAGCCCTAGCTGAACCAACTAGATTGGAGGCATTCAGGTCTCTCATGGAGGTGAAGACAGCAGGCATCTCTATTAAAAAATCCATAGCCTGCTCACACTGCGCTTTCATGGTGGAGAAACCTGTTACAGCAAACAGGGATGTAATTAAAATGTAGTTTGTACATGTGTGCAGGAAAATATACTCACAGATTGACAACATGGAAAAATAAGATGTGATGTGAAGCTAATGGAAGGAAACAGCTCACCGAGGAGAGAGAAGATTGTTTTAACAGTAACAGCCACTGGGTGGTAGAGTCTGCTACCAAGAGATGTGGTCAAGGAGGCACTGCAGCAAAGAGCCAGCACTGGTTTAGGTAGACCAGCAATAGTGCTAATGCCAGGAAGTCCTACAGGTGTTGGAGGTCAGTTATACCCCAGTGGTCCCTCTCAGCCCCACTTTCGTGGTTTATACAAAAGCAAAGCAGAGAGAGCATGTGCTTGGTCAAAAGGAGCAAAGAGGGTTACACTGAACCTCCAAATTAAACTGATGCAAGATGGGCAACACCCAAATCAGTTCCAAGATCAATATTTCTATCCATTTACAAGCATAACAAGTTTAGGGAGGTAAGCAGAGTAAATAATTAACCCATTTACAGGGACTTTTTTTGAAACAGAAAGAGTCATTTTAATCTCCTGGGTAATTAGCTATGCTGTTGACATTAATCACAACTACAGTAATTATTTGAAGTATTTGATTAATCAATCCAGAGGAAAAACAAAGCTAAGCCAGACTATCCTTGCTGCATAGCCCTGTTGGTCAGTCAGTCAATACATAGGTGCTGGCTTTCAGAAACGTGACATGTTTCCTGCTGGGTAGAACATAACAAGTCCTCCGGCTGGCTGCATAGAACAGTTAAGATGGATATAGCACTTCAGATGGGGAAGATGCAACCATCATGCTTTCAAACTGAACTAAAGAGTGTTTATTAATGCTAGACTTGCTGAATTGTGATTCTCATCACTTGTGGCCCTCCAGCTACTAAAGGACAAATGCAATCACAGGCTTGCATAGCGCTGATACTACCCATGAAAAATACCATTACGCAACAGTATGTGTCAGCCAACATTGGCAGAGGGCTAAAATTCCTACCCCTTTCCTTCTCATCCATAATATGAACAGTTATTTCAATTAAAGAAGAATAACAAGCCTACAAGATGGTCTGAAAATTATTATTATTATTAAAAAATTATGTTCAGATGTACATTATTTTTTTCTTTCTATTTTTCCTTCTAAAAATCATGTCATAATGGAATTCCAGTTTACAACTCCTACTATTGGTCACAGTGATCTTCAACCTTCTGCAGTTTTGTTACCCAAATCAAATTTCAGCACCTTTTTGAGAGTGCCCACACCTACCAGCAGACTGCTTTATGAAAGTACATTCTCATCTGGTTTTGCTCTGGATTAGGCTGCTGCTTTCAAAAATGCAAATGTTAACTCCCAGAACAAACTTGGCTTGATGATGTTAAGCTTATGTGTAAACTGAAATGCAGCAGACTTTCATTACAAGAGCTCAACCATTTTAAAGGATGAAAATTACAAGATGGAGCACATTTTTTAAAACAAATATTGGAACACTCAACCTGTATTTTATTGATTATGTTTCCCCTGTCTAACACTTTTACTGCTGCATACAAATGAAACTAAATTTTCTTTAACACAAAAACTGGAAACGATGAAAAATCTTTTGGACTGCTACAGCTCTTGCAGGGAATCCGCCTGCCTCATGGTCACGGTGATGAGAAATCCTGATGTGTGACAACTGATTGTGCTCTCCCGTGAGCAAGGTGAAGAGTAGGCTTTCCTGTGTGCACACAGGACACCAGACTGCCACACCAGGGAGAAACATGCTCCCAAACTTTTTGTACAGAGATCTCTCGCACGCAAAGCCTGGAGATTCCCACTCCAGCGTAGAGAACACCCTGCAGGAAGAGAGGCGGTGTCTAGGATAAGCCAGCACATGCGTGCTTTTGGTAACATCAACCACTCCAAGTTTTTAGTCTGCTCTTCAAGCAGCGTATTTCTTACATCTGGCATGCAAAATACTGTAACAGTGAAGAACGTCCCATTTTGATTTAAATGAATGCATTTATTTCCAAATGGGAGACCGTAAGTTAAACAAACACATTTCTCTCTTTGCACATGAAAGCATTGTTTTGTCACAGATGTACAGTATAATACATTTATTTTCTCAATTGTTTTGTATTTGTAAGGCACTGCCAGTTATTTGGATGGGTTTGTAAGGATGAAGCAAATTGCTCTGTGGGGCTCTATTCAGGGAACATAATATTCCCACAAAAGCACCATAATTCTGCATGCAGCAACACAAACTACCACGACATTGCAGCAGCTGGCAGAGGGGATAGAGTTAGCATTATCAAAACCAGCATGACAACTCTACTCCCAAACCCCCTTACATGCATAAATTAATGATGAATGTACATTGATTAACCCCCACCCGGAATCCAAGGAACCCTGCCTTCTCTGCAATATAACTTCGAACCTCACCACAGTTATTTTGTCAGTTCACAGGGCCTGAGGAGCACTTCAGCTTCTTCTTGAATGGCATTGGCCTTGCCCAAGCCTCTTAAGCCCTGCTTGCATAAGCGCACTGGGGAAGATTACAGACTGTGCTACAGCCCCTAAGCCACAGGGAACAGCCAAGAACACAGAATGGTGCTAGTAATGTGCCAGGCAGTGCATTCGGGGAGGTCCGACACACAGAAAGCTGGGAGGAAAGAAGATCCTGCCAGGGACCACATCTGTGTTTCAGAAGTTAGATACTCATCTGTACCTGTCCTTCTGACCATGTAACTCCCTTCTCCAGGCATGCAGCCTGGCGTAACAAGCTATCACAGAAACACTTTATGTTTTTCATCACAACTACAACAGGGTGTAAGCATGCACAGGCTCAATGGACATCGCTGCCCCAATCTTCTCAGGCTTCTCTATCCATTTGCCAGCTTCCTACACAGCTCCTTCTAACCAGTTCCCACCTGGCACACTCCAGCTTTCTGAAACTTGACCACAAAGGGCATTCCTCCCCATCTTTAAGTCCTTCTGATTACACAGAAATCAAACAAAAAATATCCTTGCGGTTTCCTATGTCAGGTGATTTGACCTCTAATTAAAGGCACATCTTCACTTAGTGACCAGTTTCTGTGGGTCATCTGTGGAGCTGCTTAAGTCAGGCTTCACTTTGCATACTAATGGCTCTTCTTAGCCTATGAATATGCTTTTGGGTGCTGCTTCTGTTGTCACATACAAGCTCAGCTTGAGCAAACCCCACACAGCCTAGTTTATATGAGCAGGTGCACTGAAACTGAGCAAGAAAGGAAGAATCTGCGTCAGCAGGAATATCAACAGAAGAGCAGTAGAGGGGGACCTTAAAGAAACAACCAGCACTTGCTTTACACACATCATCTCCTACAAACACAAGAGCTGGATGTTCTCTGAGGAGGTCTAACAGTGATCAAAACACTAACTTTAAGGTCTGGTCCCTACTGGAATCCTTTATCCAGCTACCTAGAAGTTATTTGGAATCCCAAGGTTCTTCTAAGCCCATGTGCCCTTCCCATGTTTGTATGCAACATCGTTTGCATCTTTTCTTGATGCAGCCACAGCTCATGACCTCACAAAATTTACTACTTACAGCACTGAGAGATAATAATAAAAATAATGCAGAAAGAAATCTGGGCTGAAAAGAAATCTCAGCTTTCTAGACATCTTGCAGGATCATTTTCATTTTGATCAGCGAGCTCTATTTGTGGAAGCCAGAAAAGTGAACACATTAAGTGGTGATTACATACAGCAACCTAACGATGGCAACATTGATCTTGTGGTACCTCGTGTACCAGTGAGGAACATCACTGGAAGAGACAGAAGAAAAGGAAGAGCCCTGCAATATATTGCTGTGCTCCCTATTAGACCAGTAGAAATCCTGCTGGCAGAGTCCTGAGGGAGGTCTTCAGAGTCTGCCTTTGTTGGAGTGCAGGGGTGGCAGAAAGAGGCAGTGTCACTGTAACAGAACATAGCTCTTTCAAAACACTCTTCAGCTCAGTTCTTTGAGCTCTTTGCAAAGGTGAGTCAGACCATTATCCTTGTTTTACACACTTCCATGTGATTTACCCAAAGTGACTTACCAAAAATGAGCCACCCCTCAAGATGTCCAGCCCATCTTTTCCAATTCACAGCCTGTCATTCATCAAGCTGCAACAACAGATCCCCTGGAAGGCAGCAGTCCCTGACCACTGAGATGACAGTGAGCAAACCCCATGAAGAGCACGAGAGCTGGGATGATTTTCCTGCTTACCTGAGTAAATTCTAGAGATGCTGTTCATACAAAAAGCTGTCAGAGGCAAAAGCACAGGGCAGCCCTTGTGTGTCAGCATCCCTGCTGGACCAGGAAGGCGGTGCCAGAACTATCCACTGCATGGCTGGGCTGATCCCACTGCCAGTTACAGCAAAGAGATTAATTACATAGAAATAATTCCTGTAGAATAATTCCTGTGCGTTTGCTAGCAAGATGGATGAGGGTGTGGCAGAATCAGGTCAGCTAAAGGTATTCACCAAATTCAATTACACTGGACCAGTGGGGAGCAAGGGAGAAGAAGTAGCCAGTGTGGCTAGATGGAAGCACAAGAGCAGGTGAAAAAGATTTACAAGGAGATTTGAAGTAATAACTTCTCAGAATAAGGCAGCAATTGGAATGAAATACACCAATATCATGTGGCAATCAATATGGATTGAAAATGTGTCAGTTTTACAAAACACCTCCCCATTTCAAAGTGGATCATTAAGAAATAAAATTTAAAAAAAAGGTGAAACTATTCACTGCAGATAAACCACTTGAAACCGAAGCTTGCTTTATTTCTGGAGTTAAAGTTATTACTTGACTTCATGTCTGAAATGAGCAAATGGAAAAGAAAACAAATCATTCACACTGCATTGAACTCAGCACCACTGTTTTTCTCCGGGTGACCGCTAAGGGTCTCTCTTGCTTAATACGGGCTACAGCAGAGATTTTTCTCCCTCTGTCATGATGTTTTGTCATCCAAATTCATCCCTTCCCTCATCCATGCTACCTAACCATCCCACAGGTCCCCAGAACACCAAACCACTAACACCTCACATCATCTCCTCTCACCAGTCTTGAACCAAGTGGTTAATGACACATCTTTCTGGGGTTTTATGTGCATGCAATCCCACTCGCAAGCTCTCCTGAGCAAACAGAATACAACAATGAACACTGTCCATGATCTGTCTGCACGGTCAGGGTCACGACATCTGTACATGCCTGAGATACGTGTACACATGGGCCAAACATGCCTCATCGTAGAGGCAAACACATCCTTGCCTCCTGGAGGCTGCAAGTACAGTGTGATACCAGATTTCATGGAATGGATTCTTGCCTCGCGTGTCTGGATGCAAGGACAACAAACAAGAATGCCAGTGGTCACAAAACATGAACTATAAGTAACTAGTAGGTAATTATGGAGGGATGTGTCTGTGTGGCTCGGCTCCAATATCAACAGAGGGAAGAGCTCTGCCTATTGAGTCATCAGCAGCATTTCCGTCCAGCCCTTGGGTTTTCCTGACAGGTCTCCCCTGTGAGTTACTGCCCAGACCACTGTGGCTGAGCTCATAAAGCTGCTGAGCTCACACCCCCAGGGAACGGTCCCCCACAGCCAGGAGAAGCTTCCTGGCCACAACTGTGCTCCAAGGACATGGTGCCTCATCAGCCTCTTTATTACTGCAACTGAACTGAACACGAACATCATCCCAGTCCCAGTCATATCACAGATGCTTCAGAGACACCGTGCCATAACCAAACAAGGGCTGCTCAAGTCACACAAGAGTTTTATAGTGCCCCATCCCTTTGGTTATCCACAAGCCCCAAACTGTCCATAGCCTGAGTGCCCCCACGTAGGAATTAAGTCAGCACCTCTTCGGTGCTCTCAAAACGACAAGAATTTGGCTAATGAAACATTGTTAAATGAGAAGAAGACATTTCTTATTCAGAGACCAGATACCATTTTGAAACTTCAGAAGTATCCCAGACCTCAGCATTATCACAAGGTGAATGAATACACAGCTAGGCATTCTGTGTTGTGCCTCTGCAGTAGACAAGGCTATCTGAATTCTTCCACACTTACTTCAGTTCTGCTATTTGCTATAGAAAGAGATGGACTTTTCATTCACTTTGCTGTTTATCCTGCTGTTTCTCTTCTTTTTCCATTCCTTTCCTGCTCCCGCACTTTGTTTCTACTACTGCCCCATCCCTTCCAACAGAGCTAAACGGTGAACACATGCCGATCTGTCTATTCCACATAATTCCCCACTATCATTTTCTCTCAGCAGATTTGTTAGCCCCATAAAATAAGTCACTAAAAGGTTTCCGATGACAAGTGGGACTTGGGCCTCTGAAAACCTCATTTCACTGGACCAGGTGCCAGATCACATGAACAAGTTAAATCAACTGGTTTGATGGGGAACGGAGGGTATCTGTCACTGCTCTGCAGTAAAGCATCTGCTCAGCTGGCCATGGGCTTTTCTGTACGACTGCAGTAGCACCTTCACATCTCTAATAGAGCTAGAGCCCCAGCAGTCATTCTCCAGGCCTGCAGCACATCTGAAGACATTTCTGAGGACCAGATAAGAGGAAGCTGAAAAGTTCAGCTTCAGAACTGCATGTGTCTCTGAAACAATAAATGTTTTGAGTGATCAGCATTTCTAGGCAGTGAAACAAATGAGTGTTTCCATTCCCGGGGGAAGTGGGAAGCAAGCAAACTCCACTCCTCTATTCTGTAGCATACAGGAAATCTGAGTGATTGATGGCAGTAGAGAAGGGAAATGCACATTCAGCTTATATTTCCAATGTAAATGACTTGCCACCTCACCCCTCTGCTTCCTGTTCCTTCACACACTCCCCACATGCTGGCTGATATCTGTAGCGTGTGTGCATCAGGGAGGAAGAAAGGAAAAAGGACAATCCTTGTTAAACTGCTTCCCTCCACCCAAATTCAAATGAGCAAAGATAACACGTGCAAAAACAAAGGTCAAATAGCTGTTCATCCCTAAGCTCTTTTGGCCCACAGATGCAGTGTGACGACAGGGACAGACCAAGGAATCCTGCAGCACAGGACCCCACTAAAAGGCAGCCATCTGTGTCAGGTGCAGCAGGCTGGCCCCTGCTCTTCCAAAATTTCTCCTCGTATTACAAAGGTCAAAATGGTAAGCACCGAGGCTTTTTAAAATGCGGCACACAGTTTGAGGGATCTGTCCAGTTCACAGGGATGCTGAGACACAGCGATTGCCAAGGCAAGAGAACAAACCCAGAGGAACGCAGCGAACATCCGCTAGCAGGAGGCGTGCCCCTGTTCTTTCCCAGGCAGCTCAGTGAGAGGTGCTTATTTTTACAAAGCAGGCTCTGAGATCTTAAAGAACCGATGTTGTCGTGGTGCCCTAAACCAATGAGTATGTGACCTACTCGTTCCCACTCTGTCCCTTGACCTTTTCCCATAGCATTCCCCAAAAGCATCACATGAAAAATAGCCCTTCTCAGTTCTCCAGAGGCTTTGGAGACAGCATCAAAGCTCAGTGCTTATAAACAATTCCAGCTAGGCCAAAATGCCATTCCAGCATCAGGGGTCTCGGGATTTGTAAGCCTGTCACAAGGAATTGGAGGGAGAGGGGGCAGGGAAGAGGCAGCATGTGTTGCCAAGAGAAGGGGGAAGCGAGGGCCAGGCAGCTGGGGTGCATGGAGTTGAGCTCCATGAAAACCCTGTGGGCTGAGATCAGATTCATCCTCACACCTCAGAGGCTACGCAGGATCTCTTTTTGCCTCCTTCCTTATTAAAGAGAGCTTGCAAGCTCTCAGAGCGTGGAAGTAATAATTTACTGCATTGATCCCTCTGCCTAATCTTCCTGTTCTTTCCTTCCTTCTCTCACCTTGTGCATCCACTAACACGCCAGCATACATCCTGGAGGTGAATTTACAGTCAAGGTGGAGACAGGGAACTCGACAGACTGCAGAGGGACAGTCCTTAAGCATCAGGACTAGTTATTCGTTGACTCTTCAGGATTTGACAACAAAATAGCAACTGGGCAATGAATACCTACAGGAATCCCTGTCAGCTCCCTCTGGTGTCTCACACCATCCCTGGCACACTCCTACTTTTCGCTAAAAGGCTGAGAAAGCTTCAACTGTTCCCAGTTTTTGTGTTTCCTCCTATCTCCAGATCTAGTTTCCCTTGGCAATGGCTGCAGACACTCCTTGAACACCTTCTAAAAAGGAAACACTGCAGAAGGCACTCCATAATTGAGTGAGACTTTTCCTCAACCATCATTTTATTCTTCTGACTTCAACCCAATCTTCATTTTTCTCATACTTGTTCATTTGTCCTCCTGGCTGTGTGCTATTCCTACCACAGGCTACAGGCAAGGTCTTCAGTTGGGCAATCCAGAGCAAAGGCTGTTTGAGGACTAATTACAGTTCAGGGACCATATTCCCTTTTTTCAGCGTACTACTGTTACCATTAAAAGACATACACGCAGAAAAAAAGAAGACAAGCCCCTTGTAACCACCTCCCAGCAGGCTGCCACCTCCCCTCGATTGTGCATGGAGCTTCACCATTGCTCAGACCGGTGCACTGACCCTGCAGGCTGGAGACCTCCCCAAGCCTGGTCTGACACTCTGCTCCAGCCACCCCAACAGAGCCCTCAGGCACAAGGTCTTCAGAACATTGTCCCATCCTTTGGCATTGCGTGCCTCCTGCCGTCCCCACTCTCTGCCCGTCTCCTTTCACTGTGCTCCTGCTCTCTCCTTTTCCCAGCCTCATCAAAACGCGCTGCCTCTCCAGTCACATACCACCTTCCCTCCAGCTCCGCCACTCCAGTCTGGGTCACGTACTCCACAGTACAGCCCAGCAGCCAAGGAAAATGGTTTTAATGTCTGAATATGTGGAATGGTGCTAGTTGCAGCCGGGCAGGTTTGTGTTTGGCTAGCTCTTACGTGGTAATAGGGACGTTGCACTCTTGCAGGGCAACAATTTCAGTCCCAACAAGGAAACTGGATAATTACAGAGAAAAGCAGCAGGCACTTCAATCATTCCTACTTTGTGTCAGGTCTTTCAAAATGTCATTGAAAAGAAATGGTGGGATAATGAAGGCCTTGACTCACTTTCAAAGCACCTGACAGGACAGCCAAGAGGAAGCAACAAGGTTAGGAGGGCTACATCATCCTTCCTGGTTCCTGGGGACTGACCCTAGAGGGTGTGAGATCTGGGACAGGATGGTATGATCATAGGATGGCATAAAACAGAAATACAGTCGTGAATTCTTTTGCTGTAGATGTCTCCAATTTAAGAACAAACCTCCTGACTTTACCTGGGCTGATCTTGTTCATTTTGTATTTTACTTGTGGCTCTTCTTCACCATTTTCCCTTTTATATAGCATCAGAAAAGCATTAACTCATGACTTTGTTCCATTCCACTGACATAACTGCTTAAATATCCTTCCTGATGTTTTGACATATATCACTTAGACAGACACTTAGAAATTTAAACCATGGAAGCTGGAGGACGTTTTAAAAAATTAGAAAATATGTGGACAACTCTTCTGTTATTTTAACAATATGAAGACTCAACGCTTCTGTAACTCTGCCAGCAAATGCAGGAAAATATGTGCTTACACTGCACAAATATAAAACTGAGCACACTGATTTGTAGACATAAACCACACTTTTACTACACACTGAGCACACACATGCTATAACCCCCACCTTCACAAAAACACATTTACAGCACATAAGGAAGGCACAGGTTATTTGCAGTGCAAAGAACCTCTTGTTTCTATCGACACCAAAAGCATGGGTACCGAGGGAGTATACATACATTGAGCATGCAAACACAATATCCATTCATTCGATGTACCAAAGATTTAGGTCGACCAAATTAAGAATTGCACCTGCATATCCATTTAGAATAAATTGGACATTAGCAAATGTACAACTGCTGTGAAAGGAAATAATATATCTGATGCACTCAAAAAACACCCTTAATTGTTCAGTCTAGAAAACAGGAAAACAGAACAATTAAATGAAATGACACACACATATGCACTGTATGTGTACAAAATGTACACTGGTGAAAGCACAATGCCATAAACAAACACAGTATTCCCAAAAGACTTATCCATACACTAATGTTGTGCTCAAATACACACAGGCAGATCTTTAACCATATGTTCACCTGCACAAATATATATCAGAACAACAAAAGCCCATTGCACATAATAAGGAGCCCAAAATGCACACTTCAGAAATGAGAAACACACTACACAAATACAGAACTCATGCATAAAGATTTTATAGAAAATAATTCATGTCTTAAACGAAGGCTGCATTTAATAAGCCTAATGCACCAGGGGTTGCATTTTACCCTGTAGTTCTGAGCTCACCACAACACATAGAACAGTGGGTCTGAGGTCCCAGCTGGCCCCAACACAGGTTCAATACCTATAATTCATAAACTATGCGTAGGATTCAATCTTCTCCCAGAATAAGCACCTGCATTGCAGGATGTAATTCCCCAGAGCTAGCCTATAACAATGTAAGCTACTGTGTCAGGACTGCCATGCTGCTGCACCAGCCAAGAGACCATTTGGCGATTGATTTGCAATTCTCCCATTCCTTCCCCCTGACTAGGGGACCCAGGATTCGAGCTTCTGGGGGGACGGGGGGTAAAATGCTGCAACCTTCACACGGGCATCAATCACCACTGCGCTCTCCCACCTTACTACTTATACAGCTGCAGTGGAGGGCACCACTCACAAGTTCCACTTTGCTCCAGCCACAATCTGAGCAATGAAGCAATTGCAGGAGGTGGAGGATAAAGGCATTTTACTCCTCTATATTGCCCAGATAAGACCTCTGATAATTTTACAGTCAGATGATCAAGTATCTTAACAGAAACAAATGCACCTAATCAAACGCATCACTGGGCAATGCCAGCCCAGCCAGCCAGGCATGACTCCAGTATTAATCCAAAGCATGAGGCAGAATACGCAGCTGCATGCCTGGGCCCCATAAGGTCTAGAGACAGTCTCCCACTTCAGAAAGATTTGCATACAGTTTTGCGAGGAAACACCTTATTTACGTCACCCCTATTCCCCAGTTTCTGTCCACTACAGGCTAAATGTGAAATCCCAGTGATCCACTGGGGGCCAGATCCTGTCCAGCAGCTAGAGCACTGGACTCACTTCAGCTGTTTCAGACCCATTTCAGCCATGGGCACGCAAAGAAATCCTGTGGCACATGGCTCATTTCAGGCTGTTTAAAAGTGCCTGACCTAAACCCATCATAAAGGCTTAGAAACAACCAGGCACATCCACAGCCTGTTTGCTCCTGCTTCCAGAAATGCCCTTTTCTCTCTGCTGTGATAAAAATCTAGATTTGTTTAGATACAGCTGTCCAAGTTAAGTCACACAAAACGCCACCCATATCTCTCCTGTAGTCCTTCATCAGGGAAATCAGAATCAACACTGCTCCCTTAGCTCTGCTTTGCCAAAAATTACAGTCTCTTCAAGATGGGCTCTACAAATGCTATAAACTTGCACAGTACATCGTACAGAGAAGAATCTCTTCCCGCTATCACAGCCCAGCCTAATGGCAGAGTGAAGGGGGAGGCACACTCAGGTTCTGCTTCATCCCCTCCCAGGTGCCTCTGACCAAGCAAAGGCTGTGGAAATCCAGAAAAATGGGGAATGTCTTTCAGAGCTAACCAAAAGAAAAACAAAACAAATCAGGAGAGACTAATGAATAAAAATAACAGACTCTCTGCTTTTCTCCTTGTAATTTCCCCACCCCAGACAGCTGTAATGTAGAAAGTATTGAAATTTAAATCACACCTCAGCCTAACCTCAGCTGACAGGCTGCCGATGCAATAATCTCAGCCTGGCTATCTCCTCTCGGGGAGAACGACAAACCAACTAAAGGAAAGTGATAAATTTTCAATTTTATTTTAAAATATACCAGATGGGAGATTTTATTGGAGTCATAAATATGTCAAAAGCAATGTTGGCGTATGATTGGAGATTGCCCCCACCAAGGGAGCAGCTCTCCCTGTTTAGAAGTGCCATCAGATTCTTAATAAGAGGCTCCAGTTCGACTGCAGCAAAATAGTCTGTATATTAAACCAATTGAATTTCTATTTACCAGACATCTTTTTCTTTTCTCTGCCCCCCTTCCCCAGGTTCCAAAATGCAGGAGAAATGAGGGTGTTAAGGTCAGACTTAAGTGTCACGAGTTTGGGTTCTCATTTTGTTGGTGGAACACGGCTCAAATGTATTTGATTTCTCACCAGTATTTGAAAACTGAATTTCACATCAGTCAATGAAGCTTCCTTTGATTTCCTAGAACCCAACCAGTTCAACTAAGTTCAGCCTCAGATTTAAACTAAATCAAATTCAAGCCCTTAATCCTAGCCATGGGTCAACCTCAAATTCCGGAAATAGTGCTTGGCCTCAGTCCCAAAATTTCATGCGAGCTAAAACCAGTTCTAAATCCCACCAGCCGCTCCCAGAAATATGAGTTGCCTTTTCCAGCCTCTGCATCTCTCCTCCTCCTACCACTGGTGCTGTGACAGATCACAGCAGTCTGACAGGAAGAAGCCTAGTATTTATGCCTTTTCATCATTTCAAAGGTTTTACAAACTGGCTCTACCAGCTACGTCTTTGAGCATGTTTCCAGCCTTCCAGTTTACTTAGGAAATCTTCATATTCTCATACCATTAAATTCAAATCAATCAACTCTACCACCATTGATTCCCATCACCACAGAATCTGGCTCATTGAACCTTTGACACTGGAAACTGAAGGCAGGGCAAGTGAAAAATAACAATAATCCGTTATTTTATAGTATTTCATATAAATGCTTTGCAGATTTAATCATATAACCATGAAACTGTAACAAGTGTTACAGAATTAATAAGAGATCTGATACATAACATATTACAGAATGATATTCTGCAGTTATAGCCAATCTAACACAATAATAGCAGAGCAGAGGGGAAGGCAAGAAAGAGGCATAAGCAAAAAGTGACTTTGCATATATTAGTGGTCTATGGTCTTTTTAGACTTAACTTGTTCCTCAGTCAAGGGAGTGCTAGATGCTATTTCAGCAGTCTCTCTAACAGATTGATCATTTGCTGTAGAAGGCTTTAAAAAAAACTTTCTGAACATAAAACACCATCAGATACATCTCTCACAAAATATCATCCTCCTACCCACAGCCTCCAGTCCTGGACATGCCATTAATTGGTCATGAAGCAGCAGATGCATCAAGACAACCCGAAGCTTTTAGCAGCTTTTTAATCTGAAGGAGCAGATTGAAATAGAAGAATCATACCCATCAGTCTTAAGCTTAAAATATTTTGACTTAATGTACTACACAGTAGGGCTGGCATTTCTCTGCTTCTGCAGTGTTTTTGATAGGGACTTGTACAATTCATCATTGATTGGCGCAAGGTCAAGGGAATCTGGAGAAGTACAAAAAAGCTGGGAAAGAATTCAGCTCGCAATAAAATGCATTTGACAAAACAGAAACTCATGCTGCGGATATGAAAGAGGATGGCCTGGGTCTAATCTTCCATCCTCAGGAGAGCTCACTGAAAAAGCAGAAAGGGCCAGTTTCAAGTATATTTGAAGCAAACATTTCCTAAAATTCTGTGTAACAAGCACTGATAATGCTGGAGGAACATGGACAAAGGCGAATTCAGGAACACCATTGCCTTCACGGGTTAAAAGGTCTGCTAGGCCATTTCCACTATGGAACCCATGAAACTATTTTGGGCACTAACATCTATAAGGGTGCTATAATGGGCTGCTGTACAACAGCAAAGCTGTAATCTCTCCGGGACAGAGATCGCAGCTTACTCTATGTCTGTACAATATCTATCACAACAGAGCTCCAGTTCTAATAGCAGCCTCTAAGTGTTATTGCACTACAACAATGGGCGGTGATAACTTAGATAATGAAAATAATGTATGCATCAGGAATATCTATGGTATAATTACACAGTTTATTCAAAGCACCTAATCAAATTGTTCAGCAACTTAACATAAACACAGACGTAGAGGCAGATACTCCTAGACTAAGGAACAAATTATGATTAGTGCAGGTATAATTGCCTTGGAAACTCCCCATATTTTCAGTCAGGCCAAGGACTGGCTAGTAACATGTTCAGGCAAGCACGTATTTCCCCTTATGAAAGATAAGCCCTGAACACTTGATTAAGAGCAGTCTGAAAAAAAGGATGCAGGAATCCGCAAGCACTGCATCTTTGATCCCAGGAGGAACTGACCTCAGGCAGCTTGGTAAAGCTTCAGACTTATGCTAAGATGTCTTTAGGGCATTCTCCAGTTAATATGCTACACTAATAAAGTCTATTTAATTATTTGAATAAATCTGACTATTTAATAAATGACTTAACAAAGGAGTGAACTCATTTAGGTATCGATGGCTTAAATTACCTGCCAAACAAGTAATATCCTGGCAAGTAGGAGTGTTACTTCTCCAGGTTCTTCAGTTCCCAGTCCCTCCTGTACTGGGTAAACCTGCTGTCTCACTGGAAGGCTGTCCCATTATATCATTGCAGCACACACTAACTACAGAGGTCTCAGAAGGCTACACTATGCTCATATTTGGTAGCGATACGCCATCAGCCCACAGAGAAGACTCTACTATAATCTCAAGAGCATGTAATGCTGCCATCCAACATTACAGTGTCCCATTCAGCACAGGATGACCTCCTTTCCAGCACGTCACTGAAGCCCCCTCCAGTGCTGTCAGGCGTCACACACACTCACTTGTGCTCTTGCTATGTTTTTGTCTGCCTTCAGGAAAATCCCAGCATCAATTCAGATATAGAGCTGGAGGCCTGAAAACACACATCCACCTTTTCATGAATTAGCAGCACCAGGAACAACCTGCAGGGGTGGAGAACCAACAAAAAATGGTCTGCAGCCAGGTCAGCTCCCGTAGTTCTGCCAGGACCCCTCCTTTTTGTTTCCCTGATCCTCTCTCCCCTCCCCAGCACCAAGCCAGGACCTGGACACATGAGCAGACACAGGCTTCCCTCTGATGCAGCAGCTACCTTATAAATTATATAGCAAATTAAAATTACTTTATCACAGTGATAACACCATCATCTGCAGTGTTTATGGGTTAATAAATTGTGTCCATGAATGAATATGTGCTGACTCATTAACTAAGCTGCAAGTGAGAGCTGTTCATCTCTTCTGCAATACCCTGAAAACCAGTGTCCCTCCTCTGCCAGGGAATACATTTTCATTTTCCCTGCTTTGGAGAGGGGAGCAGGGAGGGGGAAGAAGGAGGGAATTATTTCCTCTTGCTCGCTTCCTGCATTAGTAAAGCCCTGGAGGTTATTTAAATGGTAACTTCAAAGGAGGTATATGATCGCTCTGTTTACTGCTGTAGGAGTCTCATTTTACACTCAGATTTAAAAGCCTCTCTGACTCAGAGGCAAACAGCATCACTTACAGGCTTTGGAGCTCCACAGATACAGCCACCTCAGGTGCAAGGGACCAGGAGGAAAGGGAGAGACAGAGAAAGGATTATTTTAATTTTTTTAAAAACCAAAGAATGTTGGATAGAAAGGATTTTGAGGGATCTAACTTACTGGGCTTTGTAGAGAGTGATAGTGAATGGTTCCCCATTAATAGAGAGTCTAAATGCTCCAGCTGGGGAGTAAGAGGCTGTTTGGTCTTTAGGACAGTAAGGGAAAAGAATTATCAAGAGCTGTTCTTGTGAAGCACCAGGACAGTTACAGAGGGAAGAAAATCAGATTCTCATGTACTGAGCCTCCTGCACACTTATCCACCATGCCTTTTCACCAAGTCTTGAGGCTAAAGTAACTATTAGCCGCAGTTCTCCTGGGGACGGGCTGTGGGTCAGGCAATGGTAAGGCTCATTACCAACAACCTTGGTAAGGCTTGTTAAGTAGATTGACTAATACAGCATTTCAAAAAATGCTCCTGGCATTTGGAGTGGAAGCTGCATTTGTGATGACTCTTTGTTCTCCTAAGCACTTATTTCTTAGTCTGATATTACAGGTGGATTTGGAAGGGAGATGAGGTTTAGAGATAAGATAATTCCCCCCCTGCCAGATTAGACCCAGCCTGTACAATGAGCAGTCCCTGTCACATCATGGCACTACAGCTCCTTAACTACAGCCTAGACCCCTTTCCACTGTTTTCATGGCTGCACCTGGCTTTGGTCACTGAGAACCTACCACACACGTGAAATTCAATTGGTGAGTTTTAATAATAATGTTTATAGGTGTGGTGGGTTTTGGTTTTTTTTTTACCTGGAAGCAAAGCTCTACTAGAAGAAGCTCCTCCCCTCCATCTCTGCTTAAGCAACAAAGCACAATGAAGAAGCGGGCAAGATCAAAGAAACCGTCTCCCTGGAGAACCTGAGGGTAGGATTTATAAATGCAAGTGCTTCTGCAATTGGGCATATGGACTTGCCCCTAAAACTCAAGCTGGTCAAACCTCAGAACTATGAATGTTCAACTAAATCTATGCATTTCTTCCCATGGGCATAACTAAAATGGAATCTTCTGACAGAAAGCCATCTTGACAAATTTTCTGACACATTCTCCCTAATACAGCCTACAGCAGGAAGCAGCAAAATTACACGGTAGAAATATCACCTTGTGGGAGAAATAAGCTCCAGGTAGTGCCAGCACTTACATATGGTTGAATATAACTGCTCCAAGCATATTTCAACTTCTGTCTCCATTAGGCTGGCAAATTATTGCACATATATTCATCTGATACAAAGAAAGTGGGCTCTTTGAAGGATTTCTTTTTTTTCTCCTCTGAAAAAAAAAAAGGGGGGGGAGGGTTGCTTTAATTAGAATCTACTGGCTAAAAGCCTTTTTTTGGAGCAATTGCATCAATTCTATGCCATTAGCCACCACATGAAGCCAGATTAGGAAATAACTTGGTACATAGCTGAAAAAGAAAGTAAATGAGAACCCTGTAACAAACCCCTCTGCTTAGAAGTAATCAAGCATCCAAAGATATTGGGAACGGTGTTGTGAAAAATGTATATCCTTATTTATGTATTTCATTCTCTTTCAAACATTTGCAGTGTACATAAAAGCACAGGACCGACAGCAACAGCTAATGCTCTCAGAGAGGTCATGAACCATGGTGAGCATGTCTAGTTAGAGAAGGCAGATATTTCTGCAAGCTCTAGTGATAACCTTCCATCCTAACAGATGGTCCTCCCTGTAGTTCCAGAGCATCCACGCTGAATGCCCCACAAGCATGTGTCAAGTTTGTGCTCTCTCCCGAGTTCATCAAGAACAGTTACCCAAATAACCTTAGTCTCTCAGGACAAAAAATTGTATTATCAGTTCCACATGCACCTCCACTACTTCAGTCAATACATTCAAGGGTCCACAGGAGATCAAAATTCTGCTCAAGTCCTAGATTATTAGAGCTCACAAGTGACAATGGCTGGGTCTTCAAAGTGTTCTGAAAGATACTAACTAGACAATATGGACATACTAAACAAGGCACTGTTTTTGCAAAATCTTTCCGTCAGAGAATTTATTCAGACAGATGGGAGGGCTGTCCTCTGCAAGGCTCTGTTCTAGAAGCTCAGAGATGAAAAACAAAATGTAAATTCAACAAGTGAATATTCATAAGATGAAAACTTCACAAGACTAGTTTATATTTAGAAGCCTTTGCTTGAGAACATACCTCCCAAAACCAGACATTTAAACTAATGAACCATCCAGACTGACACTAGCTCTGAACCTTCTCATCACAGAAGCTCAGCAAATGATGTCTCTTGGGAGATCTGGAGCTGACAGGAACCTTTCCCTCATGGGCAGCAACTAAGCAAGCTCTAGATCTACCAGTGAAGCCTAAATCTGATCTGTTTTATCCTGTTATCTCCTCCCAACTTACCATGTTAGTAGAACAAGATTTCTCACGTGTTACTTGCCCCTTGTGTAGAAGGCAAAAGGTGGGAAAAGGTCATTTTGACTGACCAGTTTTCTTCTGTACACAGCTCCATCCTCCCAACATGATGACCAGCTCCTAATCACAACGCATGTTTCCTGGCTGTGCCACTCCTTCCTTAGCTGAAACAGCACTCAGTATTCACGCCTCCCCAGCTAAACCCCTAGTAGCAACTAGTCATCTCTTCTAAGTCTTCAAAAAAGCTGTAGAAACGTGCTTCACCGCGACCTGAGTGAGGCGCAAGACTGAAATCCAGACAAGGCTAAGCAGTCCAGTGAAAAGAAGATATGGATTGCGGAGAGTGGAGAATTTAGGATCCTGAGAAACCAATTTTCTGTAACGGTGTTATTTACTATGCAGTCTCTGTCGACAATGCAGCCAGCCAGGGCTCATTCATATGCTAAAAATCACTTTCTACACTGATACAGTTAAATTATGTAAGACTGTATGGATAATGATTTTAATATTGGATCATTTCATTTTATTAATGAATCTACAACAAAATTTAGTATTTTGACGTAAATATATGTCAAGACTACAGCTTTACACTAGAGGCAGACTACATCTTTAAGCTTAAAGATGGTTAAAAAAAAATAAATCCCACTTCCATTAAATTGATAATTTCTGCCTAGGTGAAGAAGCCCAGACAAAAGGTTATTTCTGGCTCCTGCACTCAGTCACGTCATTCATTCTATCTACTGTAGCTTCCCAATGCATTTTCTGACTACTATTGCCATGCAAGCAAAAAAGGGCTTTTTTCAAGCCCTTTGCCACCTCCTTGTATAGATACCATTTCTGCTTGCATCCTTAAAGACCAGAGCTTGAGGAAGAACAATGAAAACAAGATTCAACTGCAACATTTATACTATTTTATGCAGCACATCTCAACCAGAGATATTATTTAGGGTATCCTTGTGATATTTTAAAAGCCAACAAGGAATTACTATTTCCAACTCGTAATCCTCTTAAACATATCAAAAACTATCATTGGAGGTAGATGATTTAACAGAATAATGCCTATAAATTTCTATTCAGATCACAGTGATATTGCCTGGACACTGCTGACACATAGGCTAAGACACAGCCCCTTTTTTCAGGCAGCCCTCACAAATGACCTGCTCAAGAACTCCATCTACATCAGTTCTTTTATCACCCTCATCACTGAAGCATCCGACTATCTTTCACTAGTATGGTGACCAACCATGAGACAGAAACAGTAGCCTGTCACACACAGAAAGTCTACTCCAGAGGCTGGAAGTGGAATCCAGGCTCAGTTCTCCCACCTCACTCTGAAGACACCTTCCTCTCAACAGATCTCCTGGCATGTGAAAAAGCATTGACCCCAGAGAGTGAAATACTGGATTTGGTGAATTTACTGCAAGAGAACTTCAGAGTCAAATTGAAATTTCCTATCATTAAGAAAAAGTAGCAGCAGTGATGGAAAGTAACAAAAGGGTTCCTTTAAGTGGCAGGACTGACATTTTTGTGATTTGAAACTCTCTCATTGCTAGGATTTTAAAGTGCTGATATTTTATCATCAAATTGGAACCCAGCTGGTAAGTATGGTAAGTATCAATGATATGAGAAACTCAGCAGAGCAATAGTGACCCCATTTATACGTGAAAGAGCGTTCCCATTTTCGCTGAAGAAATGTATGCTTTTTCAGTCTTGTATTGCATTGCAGGAGTTCCTCTTTGATTTTTTTTTTTTAGGAGACACCCCATGCAGATTCCTCTGTGAAGCTGTATTGCAGGATTGGAGATACTGGATGTGTTTAGGGAAAGCTGCAGAGCCAGTTTTGGCTTCCCTACAGACTGATAACCCATAACCACAGATATAATTGTGAAGGCCACAGATGAAGTTCTGGCTCCAGAAAATTCAGTGACTTAATTTTCATTAATTTCAAGGGGGCCAAAACTTTCCTCTGAAGCTTTGGCTCTGCAAAACAGTTGATCTAGTTGTGAAGTACCTACTACTAGATTAAATATGTCAAAACCACAACACAAACTGAGCTGAGACAAAAAAGCCTGATACTGCACATTAGTTCAGGGCATAGGTGTGATGAAGTCAGTGCTGTCAGCCTATAACCAGTGGTATTAACACCACATAATGTATTGAGGCTAGTTCAACAGACATGACATTGCATGTTGCATTCATATTAAACAAATACTGCCTAGTAATTCAGCAACATCTAAATGGTTTTTAATACTCATGAAACTGTCTGTGCTCCTACCACGAGAAAGTTGTAAGACCACCTACGTAAGAGGACTGAACAATTCAGTTTTGTGTCCTAAGGCCTGGATGCTGATACACATCATTCTTATTCACAGGACAGCTGCATCTGAGAAAAGTCTTTCTAAAAGTCTGTCACACTGCACACTCAACTTAAAGTTGATTTTTGTTCTTTGTCATTGATTTCCCCTCTGTCTTTATTCTGCTGGTGCTTCAGCATTAGAGGAACCCATTTCTTTAACATTATCATTGTCTTGGGCTCTAATCCACTGTACGTTCTGCTACAACATCATTGAACTCCACTACCAAAGAGCCTTATTAGTAAAAACTAAGTTCAGAATCCACTGTTGTTCTTACACCTGTCTGCACTGCCAAGCACACTTGACATGTCTTTGTTGTTGTATGGAACTGAATCAGGACAAAACAAAACCAGAGTGTGATAAGTCTTGGTAGATGTTCTATAGCATAGTTTAACTAAAATTTGAATGTTTAGACAGCAATGAAATGCCCTGTGACACTCAGTATCACTGGTTGATACTAAAGCAAAATTGCATCTGTGTAACAGTCACTTCCTAAGGAGGATCCTGGAATTCCTTCTGCAGTCACTTACATGAGAAAAGGAAGTTTATACATCTTTAAAAGGATTCAGAGATGGAGCAAGCACCAAATGAATGACTCTGTGCAAGCCAAAAGCAAACTCCAGCAATGAAGAGTCACAGGAGAGGCCAGGACTGAAGGTGAGAAGGGACAAAGATCAAGTCAGAGTTGGGACATATTGAGGAAGATGCAGAAACCAAATCCTGCCTGTTGTTACACCCATGAAAACCTGCAGAAATCAAAAGGCTGCATTAGTCCAAGATGGGATAGTAGATTTGGAAACAGACCAGATCCACTACATACAGATCTGTTTCCTGAAAGAAGAGAGACAACCCTCAAACTGAAAGCAGGACTAGCAGAAAAAGAGATGCAAGAGATGTAATGACAAAAACACCAGAATAAGGCAAGCATGTCCAAGCATCACTACCAAGCTCAGCAAGTATGTTACAGAGTATACCTACACTTCATCTGGCTTCAAATTGTTCCTTTTGAGGCAATAAAATTACTGCACAAATCCCAGAGAATAAACTGAGTTAACACCCCATTAAATACAACAGAGTTTCAATTCAAGGTAAGGACGTGCCCAGATTAAGCTACCCCTGCACAAGCTGGCCCATGGGTAACATACATCAGTTCTACTGACTCACGGTAAGGAAGGAAAAAAACTGAGATGCTTGAGAGTGAATTCCATTAGGAAGAATTTCTACAAGGTAAGAAAGGATACGTTCTTTGAAGCATGCTTAAATAGCACAACATATTCTGCCATAAACATTCTTCTACTGTTGATTGTATACCCCAAGGGAGACTGCCAGGAATTTGTTATATCGTGTATTTTCTTTTATCAGTAACATGATCTTGCCCCTCTCCCTACCCCCCAAGATTAAGCAGCCCTGATTTTATACCTGCAGTTTGGTTTGTCAGTATCTGGCTTGGAAACTGGTACCAGAGAGAATGGCACTGCTATACTGGGTTGATTTGTTGCTCCCTTTTCACGGCAGATGAGTCAATTTAAAACACCTATTTCCATAGTTTTACCTTTTCTAAACACTTGAAGTGCAGTAGTTGTGGGCCCCTTCCAAATTCACTACTCCTCCAGTGACATTCATTGAGAAAAAACTTTTCTATAGGAAAAAAAAATCTTTGTTGGTAGAGGCATTGGGTTGATTTTAGCTAGTTTTAGGCTGAAACAGCTTAGCACAAAGGAAGAGGGCAATAGAGGGAAAGAAAGGCAGGACAGGAAAACATACAGATAAGGCCAACAGCAGGAAGTCAGGAGTTAGATTTAGACTTTCATGTAGTTACTGACAACTTCAGATGCTGAAAAAGGGATGGTTCTCCACAGTTGGTGCTCCTGCATCATTTCAGTGTACAGTTTCATGGAACAGTGAGCCAAAATGCAAGCAAGGTACCTCCAGAAAGTTCCTACTTTTCCTTTCTCTCCACTCTGATCCTCTGCTTGCTTTGCACAAACCCTACTGCTTGCCAGACCCCTACATGAGCTCAGCCAATTCACAATATGTATTGAAAACTTTCAGCAAGAAAAATAGCCAGGTAGTTTTCTACTATTTTGATGAGTTAATGAAGCTCACAGTTGGGCAGGAATGCTCTTGGCTGGAGGAAGATCATAGTGAAGCTGGTACCACCATGCTGTATAGGCTCTAGCTCCAGAGAGCTGGCAGTGCTGTTTAAGTGTGAAGCGGTTACAGGCTCCTGAAATGAAAACCAGCTCTGCAAAGACACAGAACTATGTAAATACCAACAGTTGCAAAGCTCCCATCACATTGATTTATGTATTCATAGCTCCTGCTAGTTGGGAAGCAAGAGAAGTCAGCTGTGTTCATTTTACATATCAGCCAACACACAGCATTAGCCTTAGCCAACTAGAAACCTTTATCCCAGCCATTCCTTGCTGTCAGAGCTATGCAAACTGAGCTAATGGTTTATTCGCCGTGCCAGCATTTCCGTGTAACACAAGAATGCTTGCTGTACCCACTCCCACCCTGACCAGCCCTCCGGGCACAGTAGGAAAAGGATAGTGTATCTGCATAAAAAGAAGAAACAAAATAATTATTAAAAAAAAAAAATCAACACTAAAAAACCCCCCACCCAAAACACAAAACTCAAGAAACTACCATCTCTCTAGGACAAAACCAGGGAATTGACTTAAGTTTTCACATGCAGAAGCTCTCTGGCACTGGCTCCCCCTAACAGCCTTTTTCACTCTGATTTTGAGATACCAAGATTTCTCATTAGAGGGCACTGCTTCCCCCAGTAGAAAATGGGTTCTTTTCCTTCTGCGGATAGATGTTTCAGACATCTGGAAATGTACATTTACCACATAACTGTGAAGTTTTGAAATGAGGGTGCAGCTGGGATTCCATTTTCACATTTGCTACTCTTTCTGTTCAAAAGCACTTTAAGAATGTATGGAATTTTCAGGTGTGAATCCAAACTTACTGAGGCTAAAAACACAACCATTTCTGCACTGGCAGTAGGTGAACATTAACCTCAAGAGTAAATGCAAATTCTAGTCCCGTATCCTCTTATTCCCACTGTCTTTTAGATTTTTAATGGGGTGAGAGTAGAAGGTAATTCTTACTCATCTTTTCAGAGGAAAAAAAAAATAAAGGATCATAAACAGAATTTGACTCGGTACATTTACATATGCCAGGGCCACTCGTTATTAATGCTAATAAGCAGATGACAAATGACACCCTTCCCTCCTGTGTATCAAGTTCATCACATATGCTTGAAAGCCACATGCCGATAACACAGCTACATTTCTTCTAAAGGAGCAGATGCTCTACTTCTGCAGAAGTGGTTTAAAAGAACCAGAATCTTTTGAGGACAATGTTAACACCCTCCATCAGCCATACTTACACACAAGGCAAACAGCATGTGTGCTGCTGTTTCAGCACATACACAACACTGATGCTAAAAAAGCCACAATCCTTTCCAGGAAAGGCATTAGATCAGTTTTCTGGAGCTTTTCACTCTCCTGGACTCAGCCATCCTGCTGGCTCACACTTCCGCTAAACTTCCTCCATCTCTTCCCCCAGTCCAAACAGTTTAATTCTCTTCCTCCAATATTAAAGATACAAAAACAACTCGA
The DNA here is from genome assembly GCA_003697955.1 of Calidris pygmaea. Classification (NCBI taxonomy): domain Eukaryota; kingdom Metazoa; phylum Chordata; class Aves; order Charadriiformes; family Scolopacidae; genus Calidris; species Calidris pygmaea. The sequence continues at coordinate 1,466,416 of QJSC01020465.1, read as the reverse complement.
GCAGGAATTTGAAGTGTCATAGAGGAAAAGAAACATCCTCTGAGAAGAAACAGAATACTAACACAGTTTTTAACATCCAATTTGAAGGGTGAGGGGTTGAAACAGTATGTTAATAGGCCTAAAATTTCAGCTTGGGATTTCTCTGCAAGTGTCCTGAGCTTAAGCAATATTATTTCACATAAATTAGATGACGGAATTCTCTCTTGACTAACACTGGAACAGATTTAATAAAACCAAAACTGCCCATATGAGATAGAAAGAGCAATCCCATGGTACTATTACTCCAGATTGAAAACTAGACCTCCTTCTGATTCTCAGCCAGCCAGGTATTCCGTTGATGTGATTCTTTACTCAATTCAAGGAAGTGAGATGGATATCCAGTAGCCAAGGATTTGAACAGGCAGAACTCTTTACACGTAAGCATTTTGAACAAAAAGAGCAAATGGATTTCAATGCACACACATACTTCTAGGGGAAAATGAGAATGACTTTCAGAGCATGAGTGAGCAAAGATACAAACTTGTGAACAGTAGTATTTAACAACTTCAGGAGATGAAGCATTTCATCAACAGCAAAAGAGAAAGCCGAAAATCTTAGAATCCTCCTATATCTTAAAATAACTTGCATCAATTCAACAACAATTCACCATTATGATTTAATATCAAGAAGACCAACTTTTTCAACCATGCTGTAGGTGGGGCGCAGAGCCAGCTAAAATCAGCACCAGAAGCCTATTGCCAGGCCTGAGTACAGATATGCACAAAAGCAATTTGTTACAATTCATTCCTTAAGTATTTATGTTTACAATATTAAAATTAAACATATGCATGTAAGTAAGTCTGTAAGAGTACTCTGGTTATGCTCTTCCTAATTACCTTTATTTACTCGTCCTAAAGTTTATATTCTATAAGCAGTAGCGCTTGTGACCACCTGGAATCTTTTCCAGTTATCAGCAGGAGAATCACAGTTTTCTGTTTATTTAAACCAGAGAGCTTCTCAACTCTTTAATCAAAACTTTCCTTTGCACACGCCACAAGCAACCTGACTAACAAATTAGCAAAATGTACTGATACCCAAGTTGAAGAAACTGGTGTTTCCACAATCTCTAATGTAAAGCAACTTTCCTTTTAGTATTGCAAAAAACCAATTTGTGCCACGTTCCCTATATGAACTGCTAGAGCCCCCAGCAGGCCCCTTCAGAATCCCGCTCTACTATTTACCACGCTAAAAAGAGGGTATGTTCTCTTTCCCTGAAACACGCAAGTGAGGGCAGAAGTTTTGCTTCACAGAACAGCTTCTGATATCAGTGAAGTATTTACATATAGTTGTAGGAAGATGGGGGCTTAAGTTCTGATGATACAAACCTGGATATAAAGACACAGCATGAAGGAGATAAAGAGCATTCGAAATAAAACATAGCTGGTTAACAAAATGCGATGGCTTCAAATCCCATTCATGGCTTAACTGGGTACACTGTTTTCAGTACTTAAATGTATTCTCAGAAAATAAGTATTCCCAGATATTTTTTGAAGAATACATGCTTCCTCAGGATTTTTGCTTTAAAGGGTGCTTTCTTGTTTTTTCTTTCTATTTCTGATATATAGCTCTGATGTGGCAAGTAATTTGGGGAGTCAATATTTATGAGTGTAAGTCTAAACAACTGAGCAGAGCCATTCACAAGTAGAAAGTTGACCTCACGCTTAAGCACTTCAGGACCAGGACCTAAAACCCAGTTTTAACCATTTTCACATGACCCAATTCTCCACTTAACTGGACAATCCCTTCTCTTATATTCTCCCTACTTCTCCACCTTTATGCAGATCTTCTCAAATATTACTTCAGCACTTCATGAAGCAATTAACAGAACTGATAGCATTTCAGCATTAGTTTCCCTTATTAGGATTCGTATGCAAATAAAACCTGGATAATTTAAAATAAACATTGATTTTCAAAGCTACATTGCTGTCTGAACACTGTGTTGTGGCTACAGACACAAACACAATAAACCTGTGTTGCATTTGTCCTCATACTAGGGTGAAACGTAAGTCAAAGATGGAAAATGAGATAATAGTAGATCATTCATCCCAACTCCCTCCCAAAATAACTTTGAAATAGAGATCACACACTAGCCATAGTTGAGCAATATCCACCACTGGCATTGCACCTCTTTTCTCTACGGTGTTTTTCTAAGTTAGTAGACTTTAGAGTAGGTAGTCACGTGCTTTCATGTCTAGTACGATTTGTACAGCCACCTTTTCCTCCTGCTGCCCTCAAAAATTCTGCTTTAAAATAGCCTAGCCACATTAGCTTGTCACTACTTTGGTACGAATATTCAAAAACTTGAACAGGTCTCTATATGCCAGTAATAGCACAGACTTAAGCTTCAAGGTTTCACAAACTCCAATTTCTATATCTTCAAATACACAAGCCACCAGTGTCTACTCATTAAATAATAAAAAACAAACCCCCACAGCATAAGAATTGCAAGTTTATTAATATAAACCATAAATCAGTTTTTTATAAATGTTAGTCCTTGTATTACATAATGGCTGTGGATATTTTACCACATACCAAAATGGTACAATGCATACAAAATCCAAAGATTTTGCAATTAAGATGGCAAGTCATGAATATGCTCAAAAAAGTTAAAGAAACCCTCATTACTATGAGCAATGAGGAAGAACTATTCCAGGTTTCACAAGCAGAAAAATTCTACAATAGAAGCAGAGGATAGGCCCGAGTGTACTTTTTCAGATTCCAAATACATTATCACCAGGAACTTGCCTGAGGAAAGAGACAAGAACCTTTTAAAAGAACCCAAAGGCCTCAAATCCCCCCTAATTTCCCTTAAATGATTATTAATCATCGCTCCAATTGACCAGCAGCAGAGTAAACAGGGGGTAACAAACAAAAAAAACAGCGGAACTATTTCACTACACTACATTGTCTTAAATTGAACATGATTGACCGCCATCTGCTCTTGATGCCATGTACAGCCCTGCAGCTTAGAAAGGAACTACACTTTTGTCTTATAATGAATTTATTGCAGCTTTGCTCTTTTTTTTTTTTCCCTCCAGGTGTGCACCTGTTTCACTATTGCCTTCTCCAACTCCGGACTAGCCAGTGTCACTTGGCATCTCTTCTCCTGTAGGAGGCATCTCTTCTCCTGTAGGAGACTTCCCTATAATCTTTTTATTTTTTATGTCTCTATCATTTCATAATTTGTGTTTTACACGATCTCCCAAAGCATTGTAAATCTAAACGTGCAGTCTGTCCCAGATGAGAGATACTAACCAAACCAAGCCTGTTGATGCACACCAGACATTAATTTGGCAATCAAAATAATGATGTATTACCACAAAAGTAACATAAACACATGGTTGTTTACAGCATTGTGACCTCAGAAAGAGCACCAATGCAGGCAGAAGTCATCCAGACTTCTCCACAAAACAAATTTCACAAGGCTACAGTTTGGGTCCATCCTCAGCAAGCAGGAGGGAAGATACATGATAAAAATCTAGCAGGGGAAAAGAAATCCAAATGGAGGGCAATAGGTATGATAAAGGAGGGTCTTCTAGGAAGAGAAAATAAACAGTGGTGGGAAATTAGGGAGGACAAAGAAAAATAAGGATGTCAAAAAAGGACTGAGGGAGAGACACAACGTTTTTGAAGTTACTCAAGTTGGGGAACAAAGACGACAGGAAGGGCCTTGATGACAATTAGCTATAACCAAAGAACTCTGAAGTTTTCATCACTGTAATAACTGCTTCCTTCAGCTTTTTCAACGGGAGACACGCTTATGACAGAGGGGAAAGGACACATTATTTTATTTCAATGGGTAATGTGGAGTTGCCAAAATCTCTCAGACAAGAGAGCAATGCTAGTAATAGTTCTTTTTTGAAAATGCAGTTAAAATTGAATCAGAATGGATTCAATGTTGAACAATTTTAATGAAGCAAGTGTCGAACATGCACATCAACTTCTTAAAAACAAAGAAACTCCAAAGTTTAATTACAAAATCATTGTACAGAAAACTTGGCATCTCAACAATTCCAAACACATTAATCCAGCAAACGGATTCTGTTCTCATATATTTCTCTTAACGTTTCTTTAAGTGACAAAAGCATTTTATTCCACTCTTCTCCTTGACTTCATTTTTTACTCTTTTTTTTTTTTTTGTATCAGCCAACACTGAAAAATGTAAACTGAAGTGACACTGAGAAAACACTGGAAAGAAAAAAATCCATTTTTATAGGGTTAATCAATGTAAATAAGAAGCTTCTTAGTGAGACAAAACATCATCTGTCATGTCATCAGTGAGAAAGAAATTATTCTTTCCCTAAATGCTTTTAGATGGGTTATACCAGCTCCCCTCCTTCCTCATGGGAAAAAGCAAAAGATTTGTCAGCCCCCAGATAATAATATCACCTTAAATTTCCTAACCCATAACGCTTGCATGCTACTCAACAGAATGATGCATTAGCAGTATGTCACAAGCTGAGAGTTGCATTGAATTTATGTAAGCAGGGGCAGCCTGTAGCCACCCATACCTTATTTACGGTATGTCTTTGTCACAGCCTGGAACTGCATCCTACCATCACATTACATTGCAATTTCTGGAGTCTTTATGGGATACAACTCCAGATATTAGGTAAGATACTGTGTAGAATTTTGTAAATCAGCTTTTGGCTACTCAGTGCATTTTGGCCACTTCAATACAATTCAAATATCAGCAATTCTAAAAAACAAGATACACCCAGGAGATGAAGGTATCGGCACTTCTTCTGGAGACATTATTAACCTGTAGGATTTTCCCCCTGCACAATATTTGTTATAGAATCCACTAAAGATGTTCAGGCCAACATCACCTGGTCTCATTCATGCTAAGGAAAACGGAGGTCAACGCAGCAAATTAAGGTTCCTTTTTGTGAAGTCTTGGAAATGAAACCGAAGACAAGAGAAAGGAGTTTCCTCCCCGAAGGAAGACTTGAATTTACATGGAAATCCTTGCTGCTTGGCTCCAGCTATAAGCCCATGAGTAAGTGGAGACCTGACATACAAGGTGTTGACCTGGAGATGGCTTCAGGCAAGCATGAAGTCCATGTGTACAGCGTGGGAAAAGAAGAAACTGCTTTTTAATCTTCAAATACTTGTGTTACAGATACATTAAAGTGATGCTGACTGCAATGCACTCCAGTGATGAAAGCAATCTCCAATTTATAACAGGAAAAAAAGATTTCTTAAGGATGAGCAAGGAGATTGTCATGTGGAAGAAAGAGGATTTCAACCACTACCGCAAAGTCCAGAGATGTCCAACAAGTGCTCAATCAAACTCTGAATTAACAGTTGGACAGGAGCCAAAGGGCAGCAAATGATTTGCATAAGTTAGTGCAGACAGTAGATGCCTTCATCTTTGACAGGAGGTGCAGAGTAGCTCAGCAAGATTACAGACTCCAGCATGCACAGTTCTACTTGATGCAAGTGAAAGGCCATTTAGGTCACACTGGAACATAATATGCTGAATGCTATAGGCTCCACAGGCTGTACTTTAACTGTAAAAAAGGTGAAAGCACTTACGGGCTGTAATGTAGAATTCCGTGGGCTGCTATGTGGACCTAGCTGCTAATAACCTTCTCTGCTGTAACAATTAATGCAAAAATACATGTGCTGCTTCCAGGCATATTGCTTCCCAGCACTGTGATTTCAGGAGGGCAGAAAAAACTGCAATCCCCCTGCCCGTTTCTCTTTTTATAGAATACTGCTCTCACCATGCTCAAAATCAAAACAGTAACATTAAGTTAGACTGAGCAAGATATCAGAGGAAGGGCAAACTTTGTGTTTTTAGTCTAAAATAGAGATTCCTGTTTTCCTTGAACTAGCGCTTCACTTTCTATCATGATTGCCACTGACTTTTGCAGTAGCAAAATGCTCCACCAAACATTTTTAAGAGATAACAGGAGACCTTCAAGAGCAAAACAAGATGCTATGTGCAAGAGAGGTGCTTGAAGAGAACAGGGAGAGAAGTCTGTCTTATAGTAGAATCAAGCCACAAGGCGCCAATCACAGCCAGTCTCTAGCAAAGAGCCAACTCACATTGTAGAAGTTGCAGGCTAACAAAAACCAACACGATTCTGCTTAAAAAAAAGAAGCTTATATAAACATAGCAGGCAGGGTAGGACAAGACAGTGCACCAAGGAAGATGGCCTGTTATAGTAGAGAACGTAAGCGCTGCTATCCAGTACTGCAAGTATCAGATAACAAGATCAAAAGAAGAAAACTAAAGCGGAGGAAGGTAATCCCACAAGATAAACACGAAAGCCAAAAAGTAAATGACACTAGAAGACAGCAGGCAATATAACACATCAAAGTTATTACTACAACACGTAGGTTGACTTCATTTCACGAACGGCGAGATTTTATCTCCACAGTCAGCCCGTCTACAGAACGTATGCACCTCACACCCAGCAAAATTAATAAGAAACTGAAGATTGCACAAAAGTTGCATGCTCTTAAATGTTTGCACAGAGGACAGTTCCAAATGTTTAGTGGGTGGTGTCCGTGGCTTCTTACGACCTTTTAATGCATCGATCTGTTTGTCTCACTGACAAACCACAAAGGCAGGGACCAGGACAAACCTGCAATTCTGCCTCCCACCCCTAGTCTTTCCCTCATGGCTTCTTATTCCACACTGGCCAAAAAAATTTTGTAAAGCATCCCTGGGTCACGAGACCTGCAGACGAAACAGAAAAACAAGCGTTAGAAGACTGCGAGCTGCAAGCACTAAATATGCACTGTGACATTACTTTTTGGATGGTTTACCTGGAAACACAGTATTAAGAAGGCAGAGCAAAGAAGCCTACAGAGATAGAACTGTAACTGAATTCCTGTTCCCATCAAAAGAACACAGTGCTAAATAATGAAAAACTTCCTTTGCTCCCCCATATACGGTTTGCACAAAGAAGTTCTCTTTACCATGCAGTATAGAAAAACAAAAAGATGCAAATAGTCAAATAGTCACTAAATACAATGTACGGAGCCACCAAAAGCCATTTCAGTTCTATGAAGTAGAGTAGTTTCCAAGAGTATCATAATAAACAATTTTTTTTCTATGAAATTGATTTGTAATACATCTCAAGCTCAGACCATTTGGTTGATAGAGATTACATTTAGGAGAATATACTTCATATGCATGTTAACAAATGACAGTGACAGTCTGCTGACACAGTTTATTGGATGTCAGCTGAATCTTTCTATCCAAAGCTTCCTTCTTTTCTAGGGAAGTCCTACTTTTTTCTAGGTCTGCATTCAATAAAGCCCAAACTTCTTCCTTTCTAAGATTTTATCAAAAAAATATAATCATTACCAACTGAACATCACTGTAATTAATAGCCCTATAAATTATTTGATCACCATAACCAGTCACATGCATGTATTTATATAATGAAACTAGGTGATTATTAATCACATTTTTAATTGTGTCACACTACTCTGCCGCTGAAAAGAGAGAGGGAGGTGGAAGAAGGTAATGGAGTCCTATTTTTCAAATATAAAGTGGAAGGAGTAATTCTAAACCAAGAGTTATTTCTTCCAAACCAATTACAGCTGAAACCAGAATATACAGAAGAAAGATATTTGCATTGTTAGGAACACAGAAAGCGCCCATCATTTCAGCAGTAAGACTCTGCCTGACACAAGAACCAAAGTCTAGATTTTAGTAGCCTTGAGACATTATTTTTCTGGCAAGGTGTCTAAAGGACAAACATCTGTTTCAGGGCCTGTCATGCCCTTCTAATAACTGATTTATGAGAAACTACTTTCCCTCTTATATGTTCTGCAAACCTCCCCATCCCCTGATTCTCTTTCTGAGCTTAAGAATGCTAATTGAAAACAGTATATGAAAATGAGGAGGTTGATGAGCTACTGAAAAACCCCAGACCTGGATCGACAAGCTGTTCCCTTCATAAAAAGCAGCAGTAAAGGCACTTCTTTATTCTGCTGGGAGCTCAGTCATCTCTTGGAACTATAGTCCGTTCCATCTGGCTACCCTCTGGAAGGACAATGATCTTTAAGCTTAAGCCACACTATAATGGGGAACGCGTAATTAACTGTTCTACACAGTATCACAAAAGGTCAGAATCAGAAGGGATGAAAAGCCCTGTCTTCATATTTGCAGATGGCACAACACAGCTTTATTTGCATTTCTAAACACTATTCAATGCATGCACGGTAGATCTCTACATAATAAATGCTTAAAGAATCCAGATATGTACGCAGTTAAAATAGAAGTAGGCAAACACCTAATTGCTGTCTAGTGCTTTGCATCATGGGGGAAGTGAGGGAGTAAGTGGTGTGGGAAATGCAAAGCAGCACAATAGTGCAGAAAGACTGATATTTCTTTGTTGATTTCTTTTTCTACTCAGTTGCTTATTAAAGTTTTCTAAGCTGTTAAACAGAAGCAAAACTACAGAATGATGAGCTCAGTAATAATCTACACATAAGCCACATGATCATTAAAGTCTCAGCAAATGCTACATATAGCCTAAACCACAAATCAGCGCTTCATTTACATGTAAACCTTCATATCCAGGTGAGCTTGACTACAGGTGCTACTGAGCAGGTAGTTGTATGGTATTTTCAGTTTATTATAGTGATGATTTCACCTGTAGCCTCTTGAGACAAAATTTCTCTGTGACCATCAGATTCTACAACTAATGCAGATTTTTTCAGATTTACTTTACTCAAGAAAGGAACCTTCTTCTAAATTAGTCACCCTGTTACTAAAATGTAAATAATTTTTTTTTTTTTTTTTTACACCATTCTGTCACTATTCTTATTCACCTTACACAAATACAACGAATAATAGGACAAACAGTTATTTGTCTTTATACAGAAGATGTTGGAGCCAAGAGGAATTTCAGAACCCTTTAATGCTGTTGGATTTTTTCAACCCCATTTGACTTTCATTAGGTCAACCTGCTCCTATGGCTTTGAGAAAGAAACTTTTTGATTGTACAATATGGTGAGATCAGCACAAGAATCAGTGTCAGAACAAGTGCCAGAGGTACAGAGAAGATGCAAAACAAAAGCAGCCTAAGAGAGAGCACTTACCCAGTCACTAGCGTTCAAGTCTGTTTACCACATCTCGAACTGTGGCTATGAGATTCTCGTTCTCCTGTGGGTTCGCCATAATAATACTGTGCAGCCTATTCATGTAGGAATCAATAGTTTCCATCGTGGGTGTTTCCCCGCTACCTACAGTTAACACAGTAAAGTGAGCCACAGAATATTTAGATGATTGCAGCAATTCCAAAAAAGTTAAGACTGTATGCTAAGGGAAATTTGTGCCAACATACAAACTGCTAAAGGAGGTGGTTTTGCTATGCACAATCTCTTGTGACAGATTCTGTAAAATAATGTCCTCCTAACTTCACCAAGTCAGTAGTACCAAGGAAGCATGGCTTTCTTGGATTCAGGTCTCATAGTTGATTGTAACAAACTCCTTCAGTTGGACATTCATAGAATCTCAGTGCATTCCCTGGCATCTGACAACACAGATGCAGTATTTCTTTTTATCAAGGAACTTGCAGCTCCTGTCTTTTCTATTTAGTAACACTTTCACAAAACAAGTGAAGGAGAGCAGGGACTCTTTATTACGAACAGAAGAGCCAGAAAATAGAAAAAAAATATGCCACATTGAATTGGAGCACTGACACTGAACCCTTCCCTGCATGCATTTTAAGATTTCATTATTTAACACAACAAAAGCTCAGAAAGGACCAAGACCATAGAACTACAACAGCAGGCCATGTGTTGTAAATTCACAACATTGTAGAAACATCTGAAGTTAAATTTCACAGCCCAGTCAGTCATAAGAAATAAAAAAACAACAAAAAAAACGGTCTTACCTGGTAGTGGGATTCCAGCAAAGCTGGTTGTGAGAGCTTGGCGTAAAGTCTCTAGATGCTGCTGCAGCACTGTGTTGCGGCTACGTTCTTGTATCACGTCCACCTCCAATTTCTCCACCGCGGTACGCATGCTCTCAACATGTTTCTGCAGAGCAGCATTCCTCTCCTCAAACTCCATGTTGGATTTACGTAGCTGCCGCAGCTCAGCTTCACGCGCTGTGAATATCAACCCATTCCCATGTAATCAAAAAGCTATAAAAAAATGTATCTATGATTGGTAGGCAACGAAGCAGAATGTTCTAGAGTGCTCAACTGATGATTACAAATGGTGCAGTTTTGGTTTATAGATGAAGCACCGACGGTGCCTACAATAGTACTTAAATAGACTTAATTTCTAGAGAGACATACAAATTAGAAGACATTCAAAGCATCAGAATGTAAGTGAATAGGGGAATTGATTAGGAAGGAAGACTGCAAGACTGATTTCAAATGCATTCAGTATGATATTGCTTAACAGCAGTGGTAAGAGGCCTACAGACAAGATGCTAGCTACAAAAATACATTTCTGTTGACCATCAGGAAAAGTGTCTGAATCTGAAGTCTGTTCAGCCAAGAAAGTTCCCAAGAAATCTGGAAAAACGTCCTAAACTTTTGGGACATGCAGCTATGAAAACCAAATAGAGCAACTGAAAATGTATCAGTGGATTCTTCAACATATCCGGGTTAAAAAAAATACTAACTAGCATGAATCATAATCATACCATATCTTAGGTATTTCTTCACCGTATAGAACAGCAGATCCAGCTTGGAATGGTTGGAATAACAGCAAGTGGAGTTCAAACACCAGAAATATTCTCCAAAAAAGGACAGTTTCAGAAGACAAACCCAGGAAAAACTGCTGTTGCTGCCACCACGTTCGTCTAGAGGTAAGGTAATATCAAAAACACTGGCCAACAATACCTAAGTCATTACTTGAGCTGGGATGGGAGAGCGCAAGGACTTTTCAACTAGACAGCACCTGGCAAAAACTTTGGAAACACAAAGAGGTGGTGGCCTGGAAAAGTTTAACTTACCTTTACTATGATTCAGGAACTCTTCTGTGAAGATTGGAATATCAAAAACAGACCTCTCCTTTGTATCTGCTTCTTTCTACAAAAGAAAAGAGTAATAGATAGCTAAAAACTGTTCATTTGCAGGAATTCATTACATTGTTTTGATCAAGAGAATAGGAAGAGAGAGGAGACCAAAAACTGAGGCAGATCAAGAGCTGGGTGGATGGAAGACACTTCCAGCTCCTACCAAGAAAGGCCAAAGGGTAGGTCTCAGCTTTTTAAGATAAAGGTTTAATAAAAGCCAAACACCATTCTCAAGAAATGCCATATAGCATACTAAAATACACCCTTTTGCTGTAATGAAATTACACATCAGAATCATTCCGTTTGAAAACTATCTGAATTCATATATATTTTCTTCTGGAAAGCACTCCACCATCAACCAGTTGACATATTCTGAAATAGTCTATACAGGAATATCAACAAACAGGAGATAAAGAGAGCAAAATGCAGTTAGTTTCATGGTTCTTTGTCTTTCACTACCAAAGTGGAAAAGAAAACAGCCAGGAAAAAGAACAGCTAAAGGAAAAATAAGCCACTTTTCCACAGTGTACCAATTCCACATGTCTGATCCAAACTGGAAGAGAGGTCTTTTTTAAACATTTATATGGATGCTGCCACTAATGAAAGGAAGCGTATAAACATGATTTGTAAGAATCTATGCAGAAACCTGCTTACAGAATACATAGTATCTTTGAAGGATAAAAGCGAGTGCTTTTTAAGCAGGAAATGCTCTATACCTTAATCCAAAAAAACCCTTAGATTTGAATCAAGGAAAAAAACAACAGTAATATACCTCAGTCACCATTTCTACATGTCAAAATCAACAGAAATTAATGTTTGCTTTAAAGCCTTGTCTTGACAAAGATAATGCAAATTTGGTCTGATAAACTGTAGCAACTACAATCAACTCGTTACTTAATATAGAAACAGTTAAGCATGAGAGAATCTCTGTGGAGAAAAGCTTTTCAAACCTTTCAAACACCTTGGTTGATAATGTACCATGAATTCATCCTCCAAAATTATGTAGTGTCAAATATGATTTAGTACCCAGCAGAAAACTGAAATGTTTAACAGCTGATAAGGGAATTCTGGCACCTGAGCTCAGAGTATCATACTGGTGTCTGCCACAAAGGGGACAGCTGAATGCCATTTGGCAGTCAACCAAGATAGACAAGACTAGATAGAACTTCAGATACTCTGCATTTACCTGGGGAGACTCTCAATGGATTGTTTTTAAAGTAACAGATGAGGTGAGTTTTATTGTCTGATAGAATTTCAGCTGGGAAGAGCTCTGTATTTGCTGAGTGAGAACTCAAAGATCTCTTGGCCTGAATCAACTGAAGAAGCACTAGAAACAGCTGGGACTAGATGCAGGGGGAACAAATCTTCCCAGCCGTGAGACACAGTGAGCAGGGTATCACTAGGGGTTCCATGATCACATACGCTCTTCATTTAAGTTCTAATACTGGATACTGTGGGGAAAAACTCTCACAAGTATCTATTTAGAAATAAGAAGTTATGCACAGAAGGCTGCATAGTGCATTTATTTTTAGGGAAGACTCCCTAGATAGCTAGGAATTTAACCTCAAACCCTAGGATCTCAACACTAATATCCATTAAGAAATGTTGGCGGTTATGAAGCTTGGTTAAACCACTTATAGGGCACCCATCTTGGATGTTCTAATTCACACTTACTATGGCTGCCTGCGTGTAAAGAGGAACTGGCTTGGATCATTGCTGGCTCCTAGGGAACAGACAGTGGAAGAGAGGGTACTGTGAAGAGGAGAGGGTATTCTATTTGCAGCCCAAGGATACAGGTTCTTCAGGTTAAATAAAAAAAAAATAAAAATTAAACCAATTAGATGAAGCTGTTCAGCTTCTGAAAGGCAACAAAGAAATTCTACTAAACAGAAGAGTGATCATGAAAACCATCAGCACTCTTCCATTACAGAATACATTACCCAGCACATAAAAGATCCTCCTGAGAACTCTGAAGTACTTAAGCCACTCTGAGGTTCCCTCAAGATTAAAACCTTACGGTTTTGATTACCTCCTACTGAAAAGGTCCAGTCTGTTCAGGTTGCATATCATTTTGTCATCCCTCAAATCAAAAGAGAACCAAAATTATTCTTTCTATTATTGTTTCAGTTATTGTTGCCTTAAATAAGACTGAGATGCTTCCAGACCGTCAACAAATAACACCATTCTCATCTGGCCATTAGAACTGAGATTGATCTTTGGAGGTTCCAGAACAAAACAGACTTGAAGTTCTTAGAGACATGGTGAAGTATGGTAAAGAGAAAGACGAGATTTTGGGGGGGTGGGGAGGGTGTGTGTTAAGATCATTCTTCTTTGTATGGTCAGGTGTAGTCAGTGGAAGAGACCGATATAATATATATAATATTTCATTAAAAAAAAAAAAAGCTTTCTTAGAGTAGATGGTTTTCTTCTTGTGTGCTCATACTATGGCAGCCATTTCCCTATCTTCAAAGGCTGTAGATATTATCAGGCAGTGCCTAATCTCCCTGACTTGCGTGTATTAATTTTTGAAATCTTGCCAGTAAAATGTTGTGTAACGGACTTCATGAAGCTAGACCTACTCTGAATCAAACAGCTTGAGAAAAAATGCAATAACAGAACAATGGAGAACAACTAACAATGGGTTGGTCACTGCTGATGACAATAGTTCTAGTTAATATTCCTATATGCCATATTTATTAAACTAGGATTTGGAGGAAGAAAAGTGTTTCATGCCCGCAGATAAGCTCATTGAGACAGTGTCTCCATGGTTTCATGTCCATATTTTAATAAAAGTTTCATCTCACCTTCCCAAGCCTCATCCTTTTTTATTTCTTTGATAATTATTGGGATTTGAATTGTTCATTGCAATACCTTTTGGAGGTCATCTCTATATACAATATTTAAAATTAGTTCAACACTGACTCTCAGAAACTAAATCATGAATACCTAAGTGGAGCGAGGGGAGAAGGAAAAGTTTCCTTGACTGTATGTTCTTATGTTCTTTCAAGAAATACTTTAATCAGATCAAACCTACTAATCACAAACACAATTATAACAGTCAATCTGAATAAGAGAAAGCAGCAAGACAACAAAAAGCTTTAGTCTTACATCCAGTAACAATTTGAATATATGCTTCTAAAAGCAATCTAAATCTTTTCTGCTTCTTCCTTGCAGGATTATAATACTTGACTCCTTTGCGGAAAAGATGCAAAAGCATATCAGGAGATAAGCATGTGGAATTTTATAATATAAGTATGAAAAACGCTAAGCAAAAGCATAGGCTTTCAGAAGAGGATGCCTCCCTAACATGTTGCTAGCTCAACTGTGTAATAACTACTTGATGAAGCTTAAAAGCAGCACAGTGTATGGAGAACTCCTTTTTAACTGCCATTATGATGTAAGATTTCAGCAGTGATTGTGTGAGTGAGAAGGATGAGAGGCAACACTATGAATTTGCAGTTTGCCACCTATATAATTCAAGGGTTATGTAAACATCACAGTCGGAGCCTTCAGTAATCTGTTTTTGTACAATTAAAGACTAATATAGATACAGTGACTACAGAAGTGGATTCTGTACTTCTAAACATTAATTATACTGCAAGTACTTCCTTTAAGAGTTAAGAAAAAGACATATCAAAGACATGCTAACAAAGCATTTTCCTGGAAGTGAAACTTATTTTCCTTGAAGTAGACCAGTCGTTGCCTCTCAGCAGTGCACAGCCTTGTCGCTATTGTAATGATCACATTAAAAAGCAACTTGATTGCTTTCCCAAGGCAAAAAACCTCACAAGGAAAAACAGATCTTTCAGAGAGGCCTACTGCTTACAAGCCAAGAGGCTGTGTATAAACAAGATTTTTCATTGCTTTTTGTTTGCAATTTATTGGTAACCATGACAGAAGCTCTGTGGCCCCAGGTAATACAACTGGAGAGAGAAAGTTTCAGCACTCCAAGGGGAGAGATACCATAGTGAGCCAGGATGCACAAGATTTGTGATTATATTTCATCAACCAAAGCATAGGCATTTTTTTGCCAGACATTACTACTCTTTCCAATATTTACATCTGCAAAGGGAGGGGCAGAGCAGGAAGAGGTTTAAGCCAGAGATGTCTCAATGATTTGGTTACTTCACCTATTTTTTTCTCAAGGAAGCCATAAGCATTCATGCTGCTGCAGAAAATCAGTACCTCAAAACAGCAACCTAAAGGTGTTAACTTGGAAGGTTTAACCAGGTCTCAAGCTATTTCTAAGGTTTACCTTGACGTTTACTTACCAAATAATAATTAAAATTCTCTGCTTTGAAAAATTTTAAAAATAAAAATTTTGCAAGTTGAAACTCTTAACACATCAGATACTTTAAGCCTCAATTATACTGACTGATTTATTGATTTATTTAACATTACAAAACAGATCTATGTACATGATCTATGTATGTACCCTACACTCCCACTTTATTTCAGATCATAAGCCCAAGAGTTACTAAAACTCAGTTGGTTTTAACTTTTGATCAAAAACTGCATGGGAAGAATTCATACTCTAAACCTCTGATTAGGGTCTTCAACTGGTATAAACTAGTTTTTGACTTTACTAGAAGCTCTTGTCCCCTGAAAGTCTACCCACCGATCTAAGGGTAGAATGAAGATGTTTACCTCGTGATCATGGGCTTGCTGTCTTGCTCCATCTGAAAAAGAAAAAACAGACAAATACTCCAAAATGCATAACATTTGAGAAAACAAGAACTAAAGAATTAAAGCAGTTTCACAACCATAATTACAGAAGTTATAGACAGAAAACTTGTGCAGCTTTCCTAATAAGTCACATAGAAACTGTGTCTAACTTGGATGCTATCAATGCATCCTCCAATACAATCTAGATACAGCTATATTTCCATAAATCTAATCACTTTACACACAGCTGATGCAAATGCCATAAAAAGAGCACATTCACATTTTAACAAGCCTTTAAATCAAAGGCTTCAAACGAGTGTCAGGCTACATGACTAGCTGGGAATCTTCTGTTGTTCTAGCTAGGCACATATTTTTATCCCATTCAATACCTTGTCTGTGCGATTTGCCTTTTTGTCTGTCCTGTGCTTTCCTGCTAAAGACTTTGTAGGCTTCAGTCTTCTGATACTGCTCCAGCTCCCGCATATAACGCTCCTTATCTCTATCTGCTTCATCAAGGTATCGCTGAAACAAAAAAGTCCAAGAGTTTCAGGGAGTTTCCTCCCCTTCAGGAGGAAGGGAAGAAAAACAACTTGTCAGATGAAGTGCTGATCCATTTCACCTATGCAAACAGGAAAGGAGTGAAGAAGCAATGAGAATGTATGTGAGATGCAAAGACATAAGATTTCTGGATAAAATTACTGTATTCTGGTGTCCATTTTTCTTTTCTTTTCATTTTTTTTTTTAATTAAAATCACTATTCTGTTAACTCCTTTTGTTAGACCAAGAAGTAACCTGCTACTAAGCTACTCGACTCAACTGAGTATTACTTACACATTATAGATCAAATACTTAAGAACTGCCTTTCTGTGGCTGGGATAAAGTGCCACCAAACAAGAACACCGTAACAGATTATGTTTTAAGGTTCAGATCGGTAACAGTGGGGTCCCAATATACTCTTGTTTTCATGTGTCCCCCCCCCCACTCCCCCAGACAAAAAGCGCTACCATTCTACAACCACACATTTTGCCCATCTGAAAGGTGAACAAAACAGCATGCCTATTGGAAAAGAGAAGCATAAAGATAAAAAAGCCTAGGTTATATCAATTTAAGCTATCTGCACTTAGGTTAAAAGAAATCCTTTTTCTAGCCTGAAGATATTTTACACATCTACATAACAGAATAAACAATCGGAGAATTCTTTAGGAGAGCTGGTGAACTGAAAGCCATTTAAGGAGTGGTCACAAAACATAACTAATGGGATCATTTCAAGAAAAAAGTTGCCTTCCCAGTTTTTTGCCCCAATGAGTTTAAAATTCAATGGAAGTAAGTATTAAATCAGAGTGAACTTTAGTCAGTTGGTATGCCTTTTATTTTCATTAAATCATCACGACAATACACGTAACAGTTATAAATTCCATGCATTTGCAGCGTTGTTTTGACCCTGCTGAGGACATTGTTAACATTCTGGACTGAAGTGCAAATTTGGTGATGCTGGGTTTGCACTGGTTTTGGACATTGTCTTTTTCCTTAAGACATTACTACTTTTCCATCTCCAGCAATGTGCTGCTGAAAGAGTGCAGTAGCTGAGTTAAAAACGATACAAGTTTTCCCTCATTAACCCATGTTTTGGATGGATTGTTTTGAATTACTAAGAATGAGTTCCGCTGCACGACCTGTAATTAGATGTCTACTTTTCTAGTGCAGATCTAAACAACTCATTAGATATTTCCCCATACAGGGGAATAATAATGATTATTAGGGTGTTTGCTTTAGGAGTGTAGTAATGGTCTTTTTCTGGGGGAGACTCACTATTTGGTCAGTCCAGTCAGCTCAACTGACCTGTCCTTACGCTCGCCAAATAAAAAGGGAAGTAGCAAGACTGCAGGGCTGCAACAGGGGAAATGTGAGACTTTCCCTTTGACTTTTATATCAGACAGCCAGATGCTAATATTGCTAAAGATCAGCTATATCAGACATGCTTTCCCCCTGGATTATGGGACACTAACCTACAGCAATAGTAAGCTCTGACTCCACTGCTTGCTTCAGGATAACGACTTCATAGTTGTTAGCTAACCAAAACCAAAATTACTCAGCTTCAACAAGAATTTTGGGTGGCCATATTAGAGATGTGGGTTCCGAAGCAGCAGTGGCCTTCACTGCCTTAATAAAAAAGGGAAAGGAGAAACTGAAGGGAAGGAAGCGCTCAGCGGTCCTTCCCTGAGCCGCTATAGGTTAGAGGCTCACAGCTTTACTCAAAAAGGGATGGATTCCCCGGGGATAGAATAGAGATTTTAACTCAATCTCCTTTTGCCTAGATTAAAATTCTGTCTCAGAAATGACAAGAATATATTAAGACACTCTGCCTCTCTACCACTTGCCCTTTCCTTTCCTCTTACAGCAGACATGAACATCGTTCTCACTATAGGTCTGTTACCACATTAACTTCTTTGCTTTGACACCTATTTTCTGGGTTATTTGGTTAAAATGCTATGCCTATGCACCATTTTATAATACCTCTCTATGACTAGTACTCTACAAGCTCAGTAAAAAGCAACAAAAGGAGCTCTTGGTTTTTTGCATAATCCCATTTTTCATCCAGCCATCATAAAAACTTTCCTTAAAGTATTTTCAAAAACCTAAATATTCTGATAAATTCGTATTATAGCATCAAGTTACACTGTGATTTAACTACTGTTTTGCTATAATCTCCAGTTGGTAATCAGGCATGGATGGTAAGACACGCATTAGTGTTAACAAGGTCCATTCAGAAGCAGTTAAAGAACCAGAACCAATATTGCCTTGGTCTTCATTCACATATCAAACAGTGCAGAAGGCCAGAGTAGTCCCAAGTAGAAGACATCATGTTCTGACCAAAAGTTGGAAAAAAACCCTAAAACCCTTTTCCTGAGGTAATGTGTGTAGAAATTAGAACACGTAACTCTCCCTGTCCCATCCATCATACAGATCTCAACTTTCTTTCTAGGGCTAGCAATACTTCCAAAAAGTGTCTAAAAATTTATTCATGTGAACTATCTCCTTCAGTAATCTGTCTTTTCAGGTCTGCTTGTCTTACTCTAAGGCAGAAGACATTTTTATATGTATTGATGAGTTTGTAAAATAAAGAGAACTGCAAAATCCTTCAAGCAGCTCTGAAATCCCACCAAATTCTCCTCAGCCACAGCGAATAAATGTCTGCCCCACCCTTACAATGGCTTCAGCCTTGGAAACTGGTGGGTCTCAGCTCTGAGTTACATACAGCAGTTACATTCAGATGAATTGCATAAACTATGGGATGTCTCACTTGAGGACTATCCCCTGTTCTGAGCACATTCTTGCACTATCGAGAGGATACAGTTGTTCTCAAGTCACACCTGGGTGAGATGCTACAGCCCTACCAGGATTCATAACTTGAATTATGGAGAACCTGTGCCCTTATTATACCCAACTTTCAAACGCCTACGTTAACTTCCTTACTGAACAACAATATTCCCGTTTAACAGCAATCACAATCCAACAAGGAAAAGAGAGTTTAATGGTACCCGTTTCTCCTCAGGAGGCAGTTTACTCCATTCATTGCCCAGCATCCTGGTGATCTCTGGGAAAGGGACTTCAGGCCTCTTCGCTCGAAGCTGCTCCCTACGCTCATTCATGAACCGCACATACCCTGTGAGGGGGGATTTGGGGGCATTGGTGTCCCTAAGGGGTTTCTTCCTCTTTCTCCCTTTGGCCCAGCCTCCTCGTTTAGTTCTTTGCTGCTGCAAAATGAAAATGGAAGAAAATTGAGCGAAAAGAATTACCACCTCTGGAAGGAATAAATATTCATGTCTCAAACATTTTCACCAGGAGCATGTTGCTGCAATAAATCCTTCTCCATGGATGTAAGTTTCAAACCTCACTTTAGAGCAATCCTGACTTTCCTCTAAGTCAGGCCCAAGAAGTCTTATTGTGAAAAGTTGTTTGCAGTATCTCCTGATCCACAGGGACAATAAAGTAACATTTGCATCAGTTTCTGATTGTAAAACCATGAGGGGATTGATAGTCCATGAAATTATCATCCTAATGCAACTGCAAATACTACTTACAACTGCAAATATTTTTTTTTTAGTTGCTTGTTTATTTGTTTGGGTTTTCTTAATTAATTATTCTCACCCTCACACACGCTCCCCCAGTCATTTGCCTCAATATCACATTTGGAGAGATTTTGTGTATTAGTTAACAATTGTAAACTAGTTATTTTGCCCTTCCCAAATCTTTCAGCTTCGTGCTTTATGTGCCCAAAATGTGGGTGAAAGGACAGTACACAGGCTTTTCTATTCTAATTTACTGTATAGGATTTCCTTCCCTCTAACAACCTCCAATAGAGAGATGAACAAACTCTGAAGGAGGGAACATTGTAAGATTTCCCTGTGGCACACTGTGAGCTCACAGGAATGACATAATTACCACTCATCCTCCTGGCTTCATACTATTACTATAGCATAAGAAAACAGTGTTGTCCAGAGAATGCTATGTATGTACAAGTATTTCAGTACTTCTAAACTCTCCTCAAATCAACATGTTCCTGCCATCATATTAGCTTTAGTCTCCTTCTGGAATTTTATTGGTTCCTTAAACAAGGACCTCGCAGCTGAAGACAACCTACAAGGAGGAATATCAAATGCATCTATCAAAAAAACCAAAACCATTTCCATGACAAACTTCAGTTCCTTCATGATTTAGTCACCAAAAATCAGTGCAGGATGGTACATAAAGTATAGTCTAAAGTATTAAGTATAATGCTTTCAAAGACAAGAGTTACTCCCAGAAGAGTACAATGGTCTCACTTTCCTGAGTCACAAGAGATAAAATAAGTTGTGACAGCCCAATATGTAGTTTTGAGAAAAAGAGTATATGTAGTACGAGTCTGTGGACCCTGCTGGCTAAGCGAGAGACATGTATGCTGTGCTCTGTATATTATGACCCCCAGCTTTCCTTGGCTGGCTGTGTGCAGTTGTGCAACACAGGAGAAAACTAGAGGGAATCAAAAGATGAAAATGGCAAATGAATGAAAACTTGTGATCCTATAAAAAAAAAAACAAACAAACAACTGAGTAGGTAAGACAAACTATAATGACAAAACTCCATGCTTTTGCTTCATTGAGAAGTCACTACTATTTCATCTCACCTCCTCCTCAGGCTTCTGCTCAGTGTTTTCAGCAGTATTAGCAGACTCATTTTGCAGCTGCTGAACCTGTGACAAATCCTCCACCAAATCTGGGTTATTCACAGGCTGTGAAGTTCCACCACTGAATGAAGTCTCAGAATGAGCTAATCTGAAAAAGCACATAATAGCAAAAAAAAAAAAAATTAATCATCATATTGCTAAATCACTTCCTTCCTAATCTTCTAAAACATGCAAAAATGTTGCAAATATATTCAGTTCTTACACTAGCAATAAAAAAGAAAAGATTTTTTTAAAGAGTCACTTTTGAAGAACTGGCTGTTCCATCCAAGCAACTGCTATGACTGCCATAGTTACTATGGACTTTCAAAGACAGTTTGATTTTTAAAGTGTTATTTTCTTTCTTTTTTTAGTCAAGCTTTTGATTATACAAACAACTGTCAAGCACGTAAACGTTCGGATCTGAAATCAGAATGCATGAATCTACACTTCTTCAAAAATACTGTAAGGAATTTAAAATGAATGGTCTCATCTTGTACCAATATTACCTTTTTGGATGCATTTAATGTATTTCTCCACAAGTACACTTAAAGGTTTGTGGTTGTGTATGACTTTGGGTTGAACTTTATTCACCATAATCTCCTGTTGATACATGTGGGTATTTAAAACACAAACATGACTAGCTCCCAACAGGCTCCTGAATGGCCACTATTGATATAGCCCTTGCAGCAAAAATAAATCAACCTTACTCCAAGACAGGGCAAGCTGTCTGGAGGTGGGGGGTGGAAAGCAAGTGCACAGAATATATTTCTGAAGGTAGATAGAGATGAGCACATATTTTTGACTATGGGATTGTTGCCCCTTCTCATCACTGCACTCTATGGGCAAATTAATACAAGATTTTGGGACTCAGATTCCAATTTCTTCTTGAGCCAGGCTAAAGATTACTTGGCCTTGCTTAGTCACATTCATGAAAATAACAGCAGTGTATGCTTCAAGTCTACTTTGTTCATTTACTCTGATCTACAGCTGCTTACATGCATGCCAAACATTTTAAGTATTCAAATAATGGTTCCTGTTAATGTAGAATACAGCTACAGAAAACTGAGATATGTAAACAGAATTGTTAGTTGAATGCTTATATGAAAATTTGTCTTTAAATAGAGAAAACAGCATATTTTCATTACTTGCTATCATCAGCAATCAAGGCATAATTACTGGTAAAGGCACAAGGGCTGGAGAGATCCATGCCTGACTTTCAAATATCAGACTGAGTTCATACTACTAACAATTAGAGAGGGAGAAAGGGAACAAAGTGTACACACTCATATAAGTTAATGACATTCGGTAAGTGTCAGAAAAAAATAGAACAGTACCATTTCTTAGAATCACTGCTACAGTTTGAAGACCATTTCAGCTTTCCTATCTGTTGCCCCTTAGGAGGGAAGCTTTCTAAACTACACAGAGGCAAACTTTCCATGAGATGTAGCCATTTGCTGTGAAAGTTGATGAAATTAATTCAACACATTAATACCTTTTAAACACAAACCTAATTTGAACATGCACCTCATTTGGCACCAGCAAGTTTGAAATCCCAGATATGTAAATCCAAAATCAGAACTGCTTGAAGTAGAAGCCTCCATATTCATTTTTACAGGGCTTTACCTGCCTGCAAAGTCTGAATTTTATTGCTTGCTGCTTTACAAAACAGAAAAGAAACTTCAAGGATCAAAACACAGCAAGAATTCTCTGTACTCCTAAATGACAACGTCTTTTGTCCTTGTGATTTTAAGAGGCCATTGTTTCAGTCTGTAAAAGCAGAGTCAGTCTGACAAAAAACAGAGACATCAGTTTCTCAGTGATTTTCAGAGATCAGTGATGAACAGTATTTAAAGAAAAGTTTGCTATCTTTTCCATCAGTTCTAAAGAGTCTTCGTTTCTCCTAAACAGAGTCCTGTGATGTTCTATCAAGGCCAAGGGAGTGTTATAGGATTTATTTTTGATGGTTTTATTTTATTTTAAAATTACTTAGAATGCCCTCTTCCTACTGAAACAGCTTCCCTGGCAAGCCTAGAGTTAGTATCTGTCAGCTGATCGCTAAAAAGTAGTTGCTTACCCGGTCACAGTAATTTCACTACCTTCCTTAGATCCATCTTCATCTGTAAAAACTGAAGGAAGGGTGGAGCCAGCCACCAAGTTCTCCATTCCTCTGGGAAAAAAAAAAAAAAAAAGCAAAACGTTAATTATCTCATGCAAAAAAAGTTAATTACCTCATTGTTTCCCTTCAGCAGCACGTCAGTTTAAACATCACAACATACTACAGATTTTTTACCCCATAAACCAATTGGCCAGTCATAGCTGGTTGGCCTCAGGACAGATCCTACAGGCAGCTGTGCTTACAGTCAGAGAAGAAAGATCATAAACGATGCTTCAGTTCAGAGTTTCTCTTTAACTGAGCCCTGTGCCAATGCCAGTGTTGCTAGAAATCACACTGTAGAATTCTATTTTATGCCTTGAGACAAGATTTCGTACTCAGCACATAGGCATGTAGGCCCCACTCCTCCAATCCACCTTCCTGTTCATTTTTAACTACGTACCCTCACATGTTTCTGTGTTGACCCCAAAGAAAGTTGAAAGTCGCCCCCAAAGTTTCAAATTAAGATTGTGATTAATAATTGCTTGTCCACATTTTCACAATGTACCTGTGCACACAGTTGAGTGCTATTGCTAAGTAACAGAACACAGCAATGTTAGCTAGATTATTTTAAGCTTCAACTCCTATATAACAGTAACAGCATGTCATGGACTTATAGCATGCCATGGAACTTTGATGAGAGGTAAGAAATCCAAAGAACAATTGAATTTACTTATCCCCTTCTAAAATACAGAACTGTTGTACTGTAGGGGGAAAAAAAATCCCCAAACAAAAAGCCTTAAACTCACTCTACAACTACAAGTTGCAGTTTCAGCCCATTTTAAAGGGTGACACTAGTTAACTTTCCATTCCTTGAGTTTAGAAGTCACTTTTGATGAACTAGCAGATATTTGACTTGAGTATTGCTATCTCTGTCAGCTAGTATACTTGGGCTTTAAGCTTGGAGAGACCAATAGGAGTTATAACCTTATGCTGCTTTCTCCTGGGTTGGTATGCCTTCTACTCAGCATAAGTGATCCAAGACAAAATCCTGCGCTCCATGTTTTTAATATTACATGTTTTTTCCCACACCCCACTTCCACAGAAAAAGGTTTTCTATAAACGAAAGTAATGACACTGTTTCTTACATCTTATATCATTTGCAGGTTCCTACCACAAGTACTACATCCGATATGGCACAAAACTTGTGCCAACAAACCAGTGAATACAGCAGGCCACCCAAGCAGATGAGCACCATGCTCCTACTCAAAGGACTCTGGATGCAAGAAATGTTTATTCCACTGCTGTATTTGCTTAAAATTGGTCAAAGGACTCCAAAGGCTATTCTTAGGAACCAAGAGTGTAATCATACATCTGACATGCTGTTTTGAGATCATGAGCTCTGCTCTAGTCATTTTATACCTCACTTTGGAAACATAGGAATATCTACTCCCTTCAGAAACAGCTCTACACCTTCATAAGCTACTACAGATGTTGATAAATGAATCTCTGGTAAGTCTCCAACTTATTCAGCTAAGCAAATGCTCAGTTAATGCTCACAGTAGATCAATCGAAGGTCTCCATGAAGCAGGCACTATGCCAATCTAATTTTCACCATGAAGTTCATTTAAGTTCCCAAACAACAGTATCTTTCCTATACAGCAGGAAAGTGCAAGAAAGAAGAATAATCACCTTTTCTCATTTTTCAGATGACATTCACCCTTTTCTCTTCTGCTTTTCCAACTGTTGAGATCTTCAGATCATCCTTAAGAAGCCTATCATTCTGATACTTTTTCTAGAAAATAAAGCTACGCAGACTGCTTCTTGGGCTTTGACATCTAGCAGAGAAACATCCTTTACTCATGTATAGGAAAGACTCAACCAGGAAGGAAGAAATCTAATTCTTGCTTTACCATTCTAATCCAGGAACTGAATGTAGTTTTGAGGCCTCAGCCTCAAGAGAGATGTGGCAAAGCTGGGGACTGTCCAGTAAAGGGCTGCCAAGATGGTCAGGGGTCTGGAACACCCGACCTCCTAAGGGATGTCAAGGAAACTGGGCTTGCTCAGTCTGGCAGAGGAGGCTAAGGCCAAATCTAATAGGTGCCTAAAGCTATCCAAAAAAAGTAGCAGAGGTGACAGAACCAAACTCTCAGTAACTATATTGGCTTTGCAAATTCAGATTGGACTCTAGGGAAAACAAATTTCCCCAGGAGGGCAGCGCAGCACTTGAACAAGTTACCAGAGAAGTGGCGGTGAGGCTACCCTTGCAGATTTTAAATGCTCACTTACACAAAGCCGTAACTGACCTAAACTAATGTTGGCAATAGTCCTGCTTTGAGTGGGAGGCTGGACTAAGATAACCTCCAGATGTCCCTTCCCAGCAACATCTGCAGTTCTCTGAACCGGAACTCTACAGTATGCTTTCTTTCAAACACTAGCATCTCTGACATAAAAAGGAAAAAAACCTCAAGTAACACAATGCTTTTAAGAAAAGTGGCAAGATACCCTGCTGGAACTTAGAGGATTTAAATTCTTAAAGAAGGAAGTGCAAACAATACTTCCTCACATGTAGAAAAGAATCTTCGTCAAGGCTGGGGCTTTACTTGTTACAAGAAAATCTGAAAATCCAACTGATTTGAAGAATGAGCTCTTCTCTGATGCCCAGAAAGCTGTTTAAGCACAGCTACCAAATACACAATAGAAATTGCTTCATGCAGTTGTCTAGTACAAGAGTAATGAAGATTTGCTTTATGTTACACAAACTTCTAGTTTTGTCAGTCAAGAGAAAAGTTAGTATCATCAAAAAAGGAAGCTTAAGCAATTAGACCAATACCTTGCAAATATATATTTACACACACATGAAAGCTTCATGGAGGTCTGAAAGAATAAACCAGCTTTGTTGTTCAGGCACCTCCAGCAGCCTTCTTGAGGTCAAAGACCTCTTTTCAGCCTCACCACACCAATCTACTGGCACTTAACACTCCCCCATGTGCCTTAAAACAATACATATCCTCTGCATCGGAGCATACTATTACCAAGTGCTTCTGTCCCTTATGCCCAATCTGACCTTCCCACCATGTCCCCAATACGTCTGTTCACATCTGGACGTAGTCAGGGGCAGCAGAGTCTAAGCTTGCCTTCAAACTGTGGGGAGGCACTCGGATGGCAACCGTAACAACATATAAACAGAACACAAACACAGGAAGCTGGGAGAACACACACTTCATTCTTTAATTATTATTTTTTTTAATTTAACCCATATGCTAGAGATACTAACTCTTTCGGTTGAATATGAGCCACATCCTAAGAAAATTTAACATCAGTGAGTTTACAATGCCTTATGATCTATTCTAGCAAGCAAGAAATCAGGACAGTTCCCCAAAAGCTTGCTGAGAACAGATGAGAACCTTCGCAAGTCTTTCAGTCACATTCCTCAGGGATAATTGCCCCCTGCCTTTGCTCCAAAGCCACTATCTGCTAGTTTCAATCCCACTGCAGAGCTACATGTTCATTTCAGGGATGTAACAAAGTGGGCAAAACAAAAACCTGAGGAAAAAACAGTAAGGGGAGAAGGAAGGGAATTGCTGCTCTCAAACTTGAGCCTTTGCAGAATTCACAGGACTTGAAAAGGATATTTAGCAAGTCCCGCCTGGATTTGTTCTGAATATTTGTGGAGCTTTGTCGATTTTAACTCTGGCTTTAGCCAGATAAATTTGACTAAATTCAAGGCACAGGAAACTATGTACACTTTTTTAATGTCTAACATATATAATTTTCATTTTTTAACTATGTATATACAAATGCAAATTTAAAACTGAAAGTGTTGTTAAACTCTAAACCTTTACAAGCACCACAATTCCATGCAAATAAGCACCGCCACCAAATAAAACTAATTCAAACGAGAACAGCTCTGAGTTCACTGTACAATACACTACTAGTTGTATTGGCTGAAGGAAGCAAATCAGCTAAGCAGGAATACAAAAAGATGGATTTATTTATTAACAACAGCATTTGATAAAGTGCTTGAAGACCCATGATGTATTTTGGGATAGGTCAGTTCTGGAAGATCCAGCAATTATATTTCCTTTCCAATTTCTGTAGGATGGAGCAAACACTACAACCAAACCAAAACTGTAATGCTCAACCTGACCACTACTTGGAGTTTCCATAGAGATTCTGCTTCCATTTTAAGCACCATACTGCTCAAACAGAAACCCTGGAATTCTCAGAATTCCAGCAGTAGACATCACCTCCCACTCTACTATGGGTAAGCCGACACAGTTAGCAATACATTTTTCTGACTTTACCTTAGTTCCAAACACCCCAGGCTCTCCTGTGCACTTGTTTTACTCCCAAGTGCAAACTCCAAGGGAACTTGAGATTTAGGCTTTTTTTCCCTTGTATTTCCTACATCCAGCATAAAACTGGTCACCTGTGGAACAGCAACAGCAAACTGACCTACAGAGGCTGGAAAAGTTTTTGGGTGTCTGGTTTGGGGTGCACTACCAACCGATACTTAAAAAGGATAAAAAAAACAAATGCAAAAATGCAAGTACAAGAATCAAGAAGGAAGAGTGCAAAATTCAGCTCCAGAGAACAAAGCAGCATTGTGTGAGCAAAAATCCAAGAAGAGAACAAGAAAAGTATCAGTGAAGAACAAGTTTCCTAGCGTTCCACACTCTCGATGTTTAAACATTGATAAGATTTCCAAAGATCCATTAGTCACCTATACTAACATGGGTTAAACCTTTTTATGAGCCTAGAGAAGATTCTACATTACCCTAAACCATGAAAAATCTGGCTTAATTTATCTTTTTCTTTCCCTCCCTTTCCTCATCTCTCAGGGAAAACAAACGCCTCATGGTCCAGACAATCTACAACAGTTTTCTGTAACTTTCAGCCTAAATTTTCTAGCTGGACACCACTTGCATGCAAGAAGATAATATACTTGATACTACAGTGTACCACCATAGTTTGACAGTATTACTTGGGAAATGAAAGCAGCACCTACACAGCATAAAGTTCTAAGTGCTACTACCTATATCAATACATGGGGAAGAATCAAAGAGTAGGTAATCAAATACCTTTTAAAAAACAGTATAGTTCAAATACATTTTCTTAACTACTTCTCACACTAACTTTGTAGGCCATACCATAGAATTGTAATATTATTCTAGTTGGAAAGATGAAGTAGCTGAGCTGCATTTTGGTTAGACTGAAAGCTACCATATGATCCAATTTCTAGTAACATCTCTACAAATAGAAAGCAAAAGCTAAAAGAAGTTAGTTGTAAAATCATGGGTGCGAACAAATCCATGATAGGAGCTAGACAGAATGACTCTTCCATAACATCATTACTATGGTTGCATTGTTAACAACACAATTACAGGGCAACAGACCTAAACACATGGATTACGCATAGTCTAAAGTTTAAGTTTTTGTAAGAGCCTTCTCTGCATGAAATAAAAGAAGTAAATTGTGTCAGATTCAACCTTTTCTTCAAAGAATCAGATCATTTTACTCAAACAGCAAAGATGCCATTTAAAATGCAATCAAGTGATTTTATCTAGCAGACCACCTCAGTGTAACACATCTGCATTCTTAATTTTTCAGAGGCAGACTAGAAAGAGTAGAACATGTTCATGGTCGGACTGTTACAACAATGCAAGCTACAAGCAGCCATTCTTCTCTAACACTGTGCACTCTCATGGCTCACCCCAGATGAAGAAACAGTCTCTTCCAGACACAAAGAAAAGCAATTACAATCAACTCCCCAAAATGTTCATTGCTTCCACAAAATGTAACTTGTTTTTGCTCGCATAAAGTGATTCACAACATATGGGCTAGATGAGGGGACAGTGAGGTGGGTTGAGAACTGGCTACGTGACAGGACCCAAAGGGTAATGATAAATGGAGTAGGTTCAAGCTGGAAGCCAGTAACCAGTGGTGTCCCCCAGGGATCAATACTGGGTCCAGTGCTGTTCAACATATTCATCAGTGACCTGGATGAGGGGACAGAGTGTATCCTCAGCAAATTTGCTGATGATACCAAACTGGGAGGGGTGGCTGACACCCCAGAGG
>QJSC01020465.1:1412968-1437272 GCA_003697955.1 Calidris pygmaea | reverse complement strand
TGTGCTCTTGTGGCCAGGAAGGCCAACGGAATCCTGGGCTGCATAGGGAAGAGTGTGGCCAGCAGGTCAAGGGAGGTCATTCTGCCCCTCTACTCTGCACTGGTGAGGCCACAACTGGAATACTGCGTCCAGTTCTGGGCTCCCCAGTTCAAGAGGGACAGAGAACTACTGGAAAGAGTCCAGCGAAGGGCAACAAAGAGGGTTCAAGGACTCGAACATCTCCCTTATGAGGAGAGGCTGAGAGAGCTGGGACTCTTTAGTCTGGAGAAGAGAAGGCTGAGGGGAGACCTTATCAATGCCTATAAGTACCTAAAGGGTGGGTTGAAGGAGGAGGGAGCCAGACTGTTTTCAGTGGTTGCCAGTGAGAGGACAAGGGGCAATGGGCACAAGCTGGAACACAAAAGGTTCCACTCAAATATGAGGAAAAACTTTTTCACAGTGAGAGTGACTGAGCCCTGGAACAGGCTGCCCAGGGAGGTCGTGGAGTCCCCTTCTCTGGAGATTTTCAAGACCCGCCTGGATGCAGTCCTGAGTGGCATGCTCTGACATGCTCTGGGTGGTCCTGCCTTGGCAGGGGAGTTGGACTAGATGATCTCTATGGTCCCTTCCAACTNTGTGGCCAGCAGGTCAAGGGAGGTCATTCTGCCCCTCTACTCTGCACTGGTGAGGCCACAACTGGAATACTGCGTCCAGTTCTGGGCTCCCCAGTTCAAGAGGGACAGAGAACTACTGGAAAGAGTCCAGCGTAGGGCAACAAAGATGATTCAAGGACTCGAACATCTCCCTTATGAGGAGAGGCTGAGAGAGCTGGGAGTCTTTAGTCTGGAGAAGAGAAGGCTGAGGGGAGACCTTATCAATGCTTACAAGTATCTCAAGGAAGGGTTGAAGGAGGAGGGAGCCAGACTCTTTTCAGTAGTTGCCAGTGAGAGGACAAGGGGCAATGGGCACAAGCTGGAACACAAAAGGTTCCACTTGAATATGAGGAAAAACTTTTTCACAGTGAGAGTGACAGAGCCCTGGAACAGGCTGCCCAGGGAGATCGTGGAGTCCCCTTCTCTGGAGATTTTCAAGACCCGCCTGGATGCAGTCCTGAGTGGCATGCTCTGACATGCTCTGGGTGGTCCTGCCTTGGCAGGGGAGTTGGACTAGATGATCTCTATGGTCCCTTCCAACTCCAAAAATTCAGTGAAATTCAGTGAAATATGTGAAATGAGGCTGGACTCTACAGTGTCTGCAGCAGTCTGGTCATACAGTAAGTCACTGTCAAACGCAGACTGACTTCTTACTCATCCCAAGGCTGTAGAGAGTCTTAAGATGGTGAATAGAGTCCTTACCAATGCTGCCTTTTCAATTACTCCATTGTATCAGCTGATCTTAAACCAAAAAAAAAAAAAAAGAGGTTTTAAAAGTCAAGAGTTATTAAGCTATTTAGTCATCCAATTAAAAGGTAAGGATATATAAATACATATTTATTACAGTTAAGCATATTTAAATATGAAGTCAGCATCAGAAATCCAATTTACAGCCTGATTATAAAACACTGCAGGAGTTCCAATTACCTCATTGCCAGTTCTAGTTTTAGAAACACTAACTGTTGAGTGGAGGATTTTTCCTCTCATGCTTCCTACTCCTGAAGTCTCTCATCCTTCTTTGCCAGAACAAATAGCTCCAAACCTTACCATTCAGAGAATAATAGATTAAAAAAAAAGTAGTTCTTCTACATCACAGAAAAATCATCCTTATCTAAGTATGAAGTATTCCTTATCTAAGCATCAGAATCCAAGCACTTCATGATGTAAATTATTTAATTCAGATTATTTATTAAGAGAAAACCCCAAAGGATCATCACTTCCTGTCCACACGTAGCCAGAATATCAGAAAGAAAACTGAAGCAAGTACATCTCCAGTTAAAACCCCATGCTTTTGGAGCTGTCAGAGGAAGTTCAGATTATCTCGACAGCAGCATCTTCTTCCACCAAACTGGAGCAGAAGCATATAATCCAACATGCCTGACTGCAAAAATCAGATTTGATTTTTTCCCCTACAGGCAACTCATTCAACAAAGGTCTTTGTGACTTCAGGAAAATTGCAAGCCAAACCTAATGGGATGAAGGTTTTTCTGTCAGACCAAAAAGTATATACCAGAGAACAGCCAACTGCTTTTATTTTTACTTCTTGCCAGTAAAAACAAAGAAACACCAGAGACCAAAACAAAGACTTGCAGGAAAAAATTCCAGAGTTCCACTGCATTTCCAAGCAGCTTAAGAAAAAAAAAAAAAGATGGAAAGCTTAGTTTTATGCTTAATTTATTTAGATCTTTGTGGCAAATGCTAACAAATCTATTAATACTCAAACCTTAATAAAAGCTGTCAAACATCTGCAAAAATGTTTTTTCAGTCTTTTTTTTTTTTAAAAAAAACCAACACACTCACAAGTCTTCAATTCTATATTCTACTGTTATTTATATAAATGCATTTGGATGGGGCATATGCAAGACATCCCTTACATATAAAATCCTCCCGTTTTCTGGAATTTAAGCCCTTATTCACACAGGCTATACATACTTAACTCTGCAGATAAAAGCAAGAACAGCAACACTGAATTCCCTCTCCCTTCAAATACATGAAATTTTTTATCAGCGATACACAAGCTTTTTAGATCACTCAAGGGAAAACAAATGCCCACACTGAGACGACTGTACAATTAGTAGTGCTATCCACCCCTAGATAGCTGAAATCAGTAACTGTGGTACAGGTACACAGAGGGAAGGTTTTGTCATCCAGCCCTTCATTGCAAGTATTAAGCATCTACGGATTAGGATAGTTCATTTTATTCTGAATTAATTTTCTTAATGATCACATCGGTTGCCATTTAAAGTAATACCGCTAACATATACAAGTCTGCAAAATTAATGTAATCCTCATGTTATAGATCTCACAAGAGAAAATTAAACCATTCAGAGCACAAAACGTAAGTATCAAAATAAATGTTGAGAATTTTATTTTAATCAACCACTTTAAGTCTGTCCAGTATTTGACCACCAGGGACAGCACTGGCTTTTGTAGTTTGTCCAGAAAAATCTCCTCTGAATTTCCAGATACTATAGGCAACTTAGTCTACCTCTTCACCTGCTCTGCCATTTGAAAATTTCTCTAGAGTCTAAGGACCTCATATTTCACAGGACTAAGTTTTCCAATAGCTACTTTTACATTAACAAGGCAAAAGGGATAACCCATAAAAAACCCACAACCACCAACTATGTAAGGGACACACAAACCATGCCTTGAGCACAGATACTTCTCTGAAACCACAGTGATTGTAAATCATCCAAGACTTTACCAGACCCTGCTAGTTTCCCCACCAGTAAGTAAATAGTTACTTTCCTTCAAAAGTTCAGTTCCTCTGATCATTTATGTCAGTAAGACTCAATTATTTCACTGTTTGTGGAATGCAAACACAGAAGTGCCACGAGCAAAGCAGTTTATTAAAAAATGTAAATGAACAGACTGAAGTTATTCATGGTGTTTGCCCAGCTCTAACATTTACCAGCATCACAAAAGTGAAACAAGAAACAGTATTAATTAATGCTTGAGGACTACTTTGATTTAAAATACCAAACAAGCATTCTGAACTAAAGATAACTCTGAATCGTCAAGGAATCCTGATTGTGACTGACCAGTGAAATGAAAAGCTACATATTTGAAAATGAAATAATTGAAGAGTGGATACACCTGCTGGGATTGAAAAAGTTGCTTTAAAGCTATTTTAACACTTTTGCTCTCTCTAAGCCTTGCACATCACAGAAGTTGTTGGGGAAGTACTGCATATACTCCACAAGCTCACTTCAATTCTGTGAAACTGGCTGCTGCCACAGAGGAATACAGATTGGAATTTGTCATGCACATACCCACCAAAACAAGTCTTTACTGACCATTTTACAGCATATGGGGTTGAATACTTTGGATGTGAGAACATACTGAAAAAGGGATTCAGTATATACTTAAAAGAATGACTCACCACAGGCTTCATGACCCAAGACAAAAGCATCTACTCTGACCTCAAGAGCCGCAAAGACAGCATGGAACTGGATATTTTAATGCACTGATATGGGTACAGGGACAAAGGTTAAAGGAAATGAAGTGTGGGAAGAACCAGCGATTCTCACACAAAACAGGCAACTAATTCCGCCTGCTTTCAGAAAAGGCCCATCCTCAGAAAAAATATGACATGCCAGCTTCCATACATTTTTGCTCTCATTTTCTTGCTGTTGCCTTGCATTATTCCAACAGAAAACAAATGAGATTGTGCAAACCAAAACCTGTCATATAGAAGAAATCACAATCTTTAGATAGCCTTAGCTGTGCAAAATAACACGCACATAAACATTTGCTCTGATCTGCTCTTTTTCCTTTCAAAAGATCAAAAGAACTGATAGCTAGGAAATTTTTTCTAATAGCAAGAATAGTGACTTGAGCATTGTTTCTAATCTGTTCTTAAAGCTCTCTGGCAATAGATTAATAAGTATCAGAAACGAAAGTTTGGATGTATATTGCATGATGTGTACCAAATCCCCTTCTCAGCCAAGGCTCTTATAACACTCTTTAATTTGAGGTAGTTTTCCACACATAATATCATTGGCATCACAGGATAAAAATTGTATAGCACCTCAGAAACAGACTGATGGAAAAACCAATAAAGAAAACAAGCACAAAAGAACAGACACGAGGTTCAAGCAAGTATCAAGATAGCAATGAACACTGCTTACCAAACCTTGTCTGGATTCATTAAAAGAAAAGAAAACACAAATAGAAATGACAGAACGATCCTACTGAAGCATCCTATCTCCTGAAGAAGCAGATAGCTCCTTTGACCAGTGCTAACAAAATTTTAAAGTTGTCTGAGGCCATAGATGAAATGTGTAAAGACACGTACTACAGGGAAAGACTACACCTAAAACATGAATAAAAAATGTTAGAGAAATTGGAAAAAGACCAAAACAATATGCTCTTACTGGGCTCATACCAAGATTCCCCTCTCACCATCAAAAGGGAAAGCACACAGGTATTTTAAAATCATACAAGAACCCACATACTTCCATGGCTCCATAAAAGAATTCATTTGTATCAACAGCAGAATGTAGACAAGTTAGAATAAAGCTTTACCTATCTTCATCCTCCCAAGGCAACAGAAAATTATGCTATTTAGCACCATGAATGGAAAACAAGGGGAAAAAAAAATTCTGTAGCACAAACCTACTGGAATAATCTGAATGCTCTCCAGTTTAAGCCATGAATCAGACAGGTATGTGTGAGGTATGGGAGGTGGCAGACAGCACATTTCTGGAACACCCATGGTACACATAATGAAAATACTTAATTTTGCAGCTGAAGTAGGATTGAAAAGAAAGAAGCCACGCCAGCAGCATGCCTAAACATCCTAGGCTGAGTCCTCAAAACAACAGGTAAACATTTGCAATATTTCATCTGATCCCCAAGCCACTTGCAGTAGCCTAAACAAATAGCTGTGAGGACAATGGATAACTTCTTCCTGCTGTCTTACTGACACTGCAATCTCTTCTTTGTGTCATATCACAGGCAAGAAGTCAAAAGCAGCCATGGAAAAAAAGTGACTAAAAGCAGAGCATCCCTGCCTAGAGCTTGGAGCCAAACAGCAAACAAAAGCCTGGGAGAAGCGTGGCTAAGACCAACAATAAACTCTTCTTCCAATTTCCCTCTTCTACAGCTGCTCCTCAGATGCTGCAAACCAGGAACTGCAGATGGGAAAGATGCACAAGCTCTGCAAAATAGAGTTGGTCTACGTACACAATAAACTTAGTCCTAAAAGAGAATGTAAATCTTTTCAAATAGATTCAATAATCTCTTCAAAAGATTGAACAGACAAGAGGATGGAGGTCTCACATGTAACACAGTCTCAAGCACTTGTATTTAAAAGGATTCCTAATACATGCTTAGTTTTAAATATTCTGAAAGATATTTGGCATTCAGGTTTGAGTATTTACCGTATTTAGCAAACAGCAAAGATTTATACTGCTTTTACATTTCCTTTTGATGATTTCATTTCTATATATATTTGTTAAGTAAATATGGCTCCTCTGAGCTAAAGCATAAATATTACCCCAACACCCCTATATATGGGTAATGTGGCATAGATGGTTTAAAGAAGGTCATATAGGAAATCTCTAAGAGCTAAGAATACAACTAAACTTTGGAGACAGTCTTTAAAATGCTACCAAGCTTAACCTTTTTTTTTTCAGACATCTCAACTAGCTGTTAGTCATTGCTTGGTTTCAGTAGTTGTGAGAATCTGACTTGAATACACTTTATACAGTTCTTACTGCAAAGAGAAGTAAGATCTAAATTCTTTGTGATCCTTGACAAAAGGTCACTGACACTCTGGTTTACACAACATTGAATAATGGGAAAACGGAAAAACATTTGTATTTTCAGAAGGGCTACAAGGTAGATTTCACCTCAGTATAACCTCATAATCTGAAGTTCATTGCCTTGATCAGAAATAGACAAAGCAAACTGGTGGAAAACAAGAGTTTAGGCAATCCTCTGTCTTTTTTGATTTGTGGAGCCTAAACATTTTACAACAGAAGTGCAGGCACAGAGCTGCAAATTCAGGAAACTTATTTTTGTTGGTTACCTTTTGCAGCCTGTTAGAAGCAAATACACAGATTACCCAAGGATCCATTACCACTTTTAGTCTTAAAAATTTGCTCAGAGGCTTTTCAGTTAGACTACTGTCTTTTCAATCACCAGCACTCCCTTTTCATTTAAAAGAGGTCCCTCTGAAATAGCACTCATCTGTATTTTGCTCCTTCCCACATCTCCCAGAACAAAACCAAGAAAAAAGCATAGCATTGCTTCTTAAATGTTACATTTTCATAAAGCAGAAAGTATTCAGCTTTTATGAAAACTTTAACAATCATATTTGAGCTTATAGACTTCCTGAGATAGACTATTTATTGCAGTAATGGAAGCTTGTCTTTCCTGGTCTTGAACAGTGTCCCAAAACAGCTAATTCCCACCCTGGAACTGTTTCCTGACCTCTAGAAAGGGTCATCTATGTTTAACTGTAGACAAAATATGCCCATGGCATTCCAAAGCTCCGTGGTAAGTTCACTAAAAAGAATCCAGCAGGTTCAGTTCACATCTCAACTGAGTTTTGGTTTTTATTATAATATACCCACTTCAGAAGAAACTCTTAAGTAACCTTTTAGTAAGTAAACCTTTAAGCAACCCCTACCTGGCTACCATAAGTAGCACACACCGCTTCTTCAGCAACAAGTACACAGTTCTCCAAACAGGCTAGTCACCTCTCCTGTTGCTTCCTGATAATAAGTAACAGCAACGAGTAAACCTCCAAGAGCAGGCTGCAACGTCTAAATAAAGAATCCTGAACGACCACAGAAGACCACTGCACCAGACACTACTTAGCAGCTCCCATCCACAGCACAATACCCCTAGGTATTTGGCGATTAGCATGTAACAGACAAATAGAAGGAAAAGCCTATTATTTGATAATCAAGCTCATTAGGAAAGGATGCTTGAAATTTCAGCTTGTAAAAATAGTATTTTTTGAACAATTGAGGTATGTTTCACTTATAGCTAACAGTTCAATTATCAAGAAGCAGAAAGATTCATCCATTGCTCACTGAAATCTTCCTCTACTCAAGTATCCATATCTTAATCACCATGAACTTGTTTGTATTCCTATTTAAAATACCTTTCTCAGTAACATTTCCTAACATCACCTGATAATCATACATTTTATATGTAAATATCTTCTAACCACACAAACAATCAACAGATTCCAACTAGTTTTGCTGACTAATATCCACCCATCAAAGCATTAATGAGCAAGATGTGTCTAGTCACTGCATTTTCTTTGTTGGCTGTTCCTGTCCAGTTGTGGAGGAAGAAAAAGGAAACAATGTGAGAAAAGTCCACATTTTCTGCTATGCTGAATTAATCCTGCTTCCATATATCAATAAATACATCTCTTGTATCATTCACATTTAATGATTCACATGCTGCTTTAGACTAGAAGGGACTGCTGGAGGTCGTCTGGTCCCAACACCTACTCAAAATCAAAATTTAGGTCATCTTTATGGCAGACGCCACCATGGTAGACCCTCTGGCTCAAATCTTCTGGTCAACACAGAAGTAAACCAGCAAACACCCTCACTGCTTGGGTTTTTTGTTTTGTTTTGTTTTTTTGTTTTGTGGGGTTTTTTTGTTAAAAAGACTACCAACAGCTGAAGAATTAAGCACAGTTTATTGTCAGGACAGATACAGTTAGGAATAGAAGACACGACATAAAAGCAGTTGAAAAAATTCCTTAAAATGGCCACATGAATAGAGAAAAGGAATATCAAACAACACCTGTCCCAGTCCTGACAAAGCATGAGGGACAGAAGAATAAAAAGACAATTATTCTCTCTACCACCAGACCAGAGATGGAAAGTTTTCATTTTACTCATCTACTAACAAGAAAAATCCCTCAAGAGCAACCTTAGCAAGGGATCCAGGATCTTCTCTTCAATTACTGAAGCTAGAGCTGGACTTCCAGTATTATACTGCTCCTACACAAAGATTCTCTCACCCTTGGCATTAAGCTCAGATTTACTCTCAACTCTGAGTACAATAAGCAATACTTAACCCAATTCAAACCATTTCAAAAAGACCGTAGTAAACAATGGCAAGTTATCATTTCAGAGAGGAGTTACATGTTAGGCTCACTACACTGAACCCAATTTTCAGTGATTTCAAGTAGGTTTAATTCAGTAGCAGTTTTAAGACGGTCTTTTTCTTTTCTTCAAATGAAAAGCTTAGCTTGGGGCTGCTCTGCTCGCCACTCCACTAATTAGTCCACTTGTTCAATATATTCTGTCCTTCAAACGGAGGACACAGCACAATGAACTGCATACACTTTCACAAGGGACAGACAACTGAGAGACTAAGATACTGTAACATCAAGCTCTTCATTGCGTATAAGCAAAAGATAAGTTCTCATTTCTAGCCTTACAAAGGATATACTATTATTTGCATGACAATAGAGGTTTAAATGTCACAAGAAATGGAGTCTCCACTAAATCAAAAATTTAAGAGACATTCTGTGCCAAAGTCAGATTAAGGCTCACAAAATAGCACTCACACCCCTAGTAACATACAACTGCCTTCACAGCAATATGCAAGCTCCTCCTGAATAATCAAATATTTCCTCCTTATAAGTACAGCAGTTCAGACTTACGAGCGACTGCTGTCACGAGTGAGGCTGGGAGCTATTACGTTTGAAGGCAGATCTACCTGCATGAGAGAAAGGTCACAAAAATCAGAGGCAGAGACAAGTCAAAAAATTGCCAGGGAACCCACTGGAAGAATAAACCCGGGGAATATTCAGGTCTCCTGATTCCTTCAAGAATCCACTGCTAAACCATACTGTAACCTCAAAGAGATCATTTAATACTAAAATGAAGGCTAGAGGCATATTAGTTTCAGCTTGTGATTATAGACACATCACCTACAGAGACTAATTAATTTATACACTGAGAACTGGCACCTGATACCTTAATTTCTTATTGTGACTTTAAAAGTTATATCTTACCAACATCTCTGCATCCTCTCATCCATACAATTTCTTTCAACTCCATCACCTTCTTCCCACATGGCATCATCTCCTTACAGTTTTCAACAAGCCTCCCATACTCTGATTTTCTCAAAGGCAGTTACAAATCATGGTTTGTCACTGCAGTATTTAGCACAATACATTTGCAATCCTTCCTATATGTTCAACATCCAAAAAGCAACTGATTTGTCATTTCTTCTCTATTCCTTCAAATATCAATTACCATTCAAATTCCTTGTCAGCTGTTGCTGATGTACCGTCTAGCTTCTTTGGGATGATTATTTGCACTTCATTTATCTCTTAAGCACTAAGTTATTTAGCAGTAGAAAGTCACAGCAAATGCCAGGCAACTTCTTTCTCTGATCTGCAAAAATTTCCAGTGGCTCAAATTTCTGTATTCAATGCTACACAAATATACCCACGGTAGTGAGATGCTATCAAGTAAGTTCAGAACCAGACACTAACAACTCTCAAAAATGGAGGTATGACAGATAGATTTCCGGCTGTAAACTGACAACTCATTTAAGCAAAATTTATCTGCATGTGACAGACTAGTGTACCTTTTTCATGATAACTTTCAGTTACCACATTACTGCAAGGCTGCATTATCACAGTCCTGCCTCATCATGCCCAGAATCTTCTATTGGTCGATCACCGGTCCTCACTCACGCAAGCTGGAAGGAAATCATCAACCATGCAATAGAGCTACAGACCAGTAAATTCCTACCTTCACATAACATCATTTAAATGTCTCCATAAGAAGTCAATTATAGACACTTACCTGACAAAAATTACTGACCTCAGACTTGAGAATAAAGAATTGTGCATCAATAAAGAAAAAACATTTTTCTAAACATAATTCCCAGAAGTCTATAAAAGAAAGACACTTAAAGTTACTTTTTTTTAGTTTCTATCCTTCACTATGCATTTGAAATTTTGTGTCTTCCCACTCCTCCTCACTATAGAAATGTAAACCTTTTGTGTACACGTATTTGCACATCAATACCCCTCCACATAACAGCAATCCAAGAACATAAACTTTAGGAACATGCTGGAAAGTTTCTCGTAATCTGCTATTTTCTGTATGCTTTGCAAACCCTTCTTCCGATAAATGCCTTTTCTGTAATTCCCTTGAGAGATACTTTATTGAAATGGCATTAGGACAGGGCATACGAATTTACAACTGACAATAAAATTATGTAAGTAACTTACCTAAAAAAATACCCCAAACATTTAAAGCATTTTCCTATAGAGAAAACTCAAGTAAGCTATGTATCCCAGAGTTCACATTTTTTATACTTGTAATGAGTTTTATGTTTTTATAAGGTTAAGACAATATTAACAGAAAAGGTTTCTCAAGAAAGGAAAATATCTTTGATCTTAGGATGATTTTCATATCACTGCTGAGTCAAAGCAGTTCATTTAAAATGTCACAGCCTAAATTTAACATGCAGTTATTAATTCTATAGCTTTTTATATCCAAATGTAAACAGATGAACAATCAAATCAAATCTTATGTCAAGACAAAGACTGCTTTGATTAGTCTAATACAAATACTTACAAGGTTTTTGTCCTTTCAGGGAAGTTTCCTTGGCTAGAACTAAAAAAGTTTATTTGCTGTCTGCAAAGCTGCAAGTGTGCACACATACAAAGACTAGAGGGGATGATTGTGATCACCCAGACTGACCCGTCTAGCACCTGCCACCTATCTTCTGTCAAAAAAGAAACACAAAGAGGAATTCAAATCCACATAATGGTTTACACAGTCTTGTTTTAAAGACTGACAGTAAAAGAAGTATCACCACGTGAGCTGTCCCACACGGTAGTTATGCACACAGTAAATTTGTACAACTTTCTATTGCAGCAGTCAGTTTTATTACGCTTTTGCATTTATTGAACCTGTATCAATAAATTCTCATTAATTTGTGATTTGGCAAATGTATGCTTTCAAGAAGTCAAACAGATGTAGCACCTGCATTCATTTTTAGGCCTGAAAAATGCCACCTTTAGGACACCTTTAACTTATTTTCAGACTGACCCTTTCCAGTGTGCTAGCAACCCCTTCTGAATTCCAAAAGTAATAGTTGCAAGCAGTGCCAGCTGCAGAACACACCATGTTA
The DNA here is from genome assembly GCA_003697955.1 of Calidris pygmaea. NCBI lineage: Eukaryota > Metazoa > Chordata > Aves > Charadriiformes > Scolopacidae > Calidris > Calidris pygmaea. Next base: position 1,425,498 of record QJSC01020465.1, on the reverse strand, counting down.
TTACCACCTTGCCTGTTAGACTCAGCTGTTGTTATACCTAAGGCTTAGTTGCTCAGAGCTTCACTAAATGCTAATGTTCAGCTGGATTATTCAGTCACCTCCAACACCTCTTAGTGTCACTGCTTCCAAGAAGGCCTTCCTTAGCTTATTCCTCTCCTGAGGTATACCAGCTTAAATGTGACCAAATACAAAGTCTACTTTGCTTGAGTACAGCTTTTAAAAACAAAAAGCTAAACCAGGTTAGCAAGCCAGATCTACTGAAAAAGTAGTTGTCACATTACCTCTCCAAGTAACAAGTTTTAAATTGATGCCATTTTATTCAAAGACATCAAATTTCATAAAGCAGGATGAATCAGGCTCTATTTGTGACTTCAAACTGACATTTAAAAAGCAAAGGATCACACACCAATATGATTCAGAAGATTTTTTCTGCCTTTTTTTCCCCTCCTATACTCAAGAGCTTAAAAAAAATGACTTCTGCTTCCACGTTTCAATGAAGTGTTTATTAAAATTCTGTAAACTTTTCACTAAACACTAAAGTCACACCGATTTATACACTAGTGTCAACTGTTGAATCAGAACAGGAAAACTGGTGGTGTAAATTGAGCATTAGATGAACACAATTTTCAGGCCTCTTAAGCTTTCCATGTTTTGATACAGCCTAGATGTAAGGATAGGTTACCAAGTGGCAGCTTGCTGCCGCAGAGAGGGCAAGGTCTTGCTTCCTTCTTTCTCACCTTGTTTTGGCGATCTCCACAGCTCACAGGATTTTCACAGAACTGCTCTAACTCCCTAACTCTTCCCTTTGGGAGAATGGCAGGCAAGAGGGGAAGCTGGGTATCTTCCAGCAGCTCAGATACATAGTTGAAAGGAACCAAGAGGGTTCAAATAAATACCACAGTTTATCAGAAGAAGAATGTGTATGGAACTTCCCACTTCCACACGTGGTAAACAGTCATATTAAGCTACATAAGCCACTCCCAATCACCAAGATACTAACATTTTTGACTCATTCTGCTAGTAGGGTTGTGGTTTTCACATGACATCAAGAGAAGCATTCAGAAAGGTCATCTGCCTGCATGAAGATAAGCCAAGTCCTAGAAGGTGCAGACAACAGCTCTCCATTGCCTAAGGCCATAGCTCTATGGCAGCCTAAGCCTATTTAACTACTAACTACTCATACTCATATTATATCATCTTCAGCCTGGCACCTCTGTTCAACAGACAAGTCATGTGTTTCAGCATTCTAAAGAAACAGAATAACTTTTAGTTCACTTATCAAATCAGTTTATGCCAGATTAAAGGGTGAAATGGCTCAGCAAAGGATCCAATAAGCATTGCAGCTGGCAGAAGAAAAAGGGATGCAAGTAGCACAGCCAAGAGTAAGTGACTTACATTCCTATAACCCTACAGCCTGAGATTCGGCTCTCTCACTAAAATTCTAGTGGTGTCAGAAATGAAGAACGTTTGAAACTATTCCAGCAACTGAGGGCCCCAAAATAGATATAAGTGGGAGGGAATGTGATTACCAGAAAAAATTAGGATTATCTCATAAGATGACTTGACATTCTCAGGTTTTTTTCTTTCTAATCTAAAGCTAAACATTTATTCTTCTGATGAAAGCTGAGATTCTTTCCCATGAGCCTGGAAACAGAACTTGAATTCCACAGATTCTGATTCATTTGTTCTAACAAGGGACACTTACTACACTGGCTCTTCATATAGTACATGAATTGCAGCAAACATACTTTCTTAATCAAACTCAGCAGAAGAATAGCTGAAGTCTATTCTGTTGTGCTTCCCACATACTGAAACAGTGAGGATTTAGTCAAATATTGGTTATCTTGATTTCATTTCATCAGGAGCACAATTCATGTACACTACCAGCCAGAGCATACTGCAGTAAATGCAACCTGAGCCAGAAATCGCTCCAAAAGACAACTTCAGTCTGTGATAGTACCTGACTATATGTCAGGACTGAAAAAACCTGCTATGCCATGTTTTTTTACATAACTACACTGCCATCCAGGCACACATGAAGAACATCTTTTTCCTATGGTTATTATCCGATTTTGCATTGGCAAAGTTTAAACTCCAACAGAAACAACGAGCACATTATATCTTCTAATGCTACACTGCCTCCACTAAGTTGTCCAAATTTCTCCCAGTTTCTCACTGCTTTGGTACTCTCTTTTGAATCACAAACCCTCCAGCTCCTGTTTTAGAGCCCTCCTTTGTTGAAACAATTACAAACATTCAGATCCAAGCAGCAAGAACTAATGTAACACCTGCTCATTAAGAAACACATCCTGAAGGGGAAAACAGAGCATTCTAATATGCCTATATAGTTCAGGACTTTTGGAGATCCTAAGGATTTGCTCGTCTGCTCTAGAAATCCTATACAATTTGTGATTTATGAGATATTCCAACAATGCGCTTGTGTATTTGAAGATATGGTAGCTATAAATGGAATATCTTTCTAGAATAAGTCTTAATTTTTTTATCCTTTAGGTATCAGAAGATGTCTTTTGTCAGTACACTGGATAAATGAAAATGCAAAACAAGGATGATTATGCCTATTTTTAAAGTAAGCTGTAGAGAAGTGGGACACGAGAAGAGCACTGTACCAAAGGAAAAGGTTTAGAATGCCAGTTAAAAAAAAAAAAACAAAACAACTTCATAAAACTAAAGCATACATCGAGCTTTCTTCTCTTACCTTTGCATGCCATTTATCCTGTACTGGCAACATTCACCCCCACACCCCAGTCTTCTTGGCAGAAATGCAATGTTAGCAAACTCCAGATTTAAAAGTGTGAAACAAGATTCACAGCTTACTGTTTTCAGTACTTTGCTTGGTGTTGATCTGTTTTCTCTCTTGTGTAGTCTTATACTATTACCAGAACTTGTTTTGCCACAGCTCTCTCCATTGCTTTCCCAACTATGGAGACTGACAGTTTCCACATACTCTCAGGCACAGCATATTTTGAATACTGGTACGGGACACTAATCTCCATCAGAAAATCCAACCTTTGATCAACATATGATTATCACCCCAGAGTCGTAAGTCTGAGATTATTACTTAAGTCTATTCTCACATCAATGACAAAGACAATCCCATCTTCCAAATAAAAAGTTCATCTGCATTACTGATGTTCTGTCAATAACTTGTTTTCAGCAAACAGCACTCCAAAGTTAGAAAACAACACACCATGTTATGTCCAAGCTTTGAAACAGCAGCCATGGGAATTCCAAGAGAAACAAACTGTTTCTTTCTTAAGAACACAAACACACACAAAAATTCACAAAAAAACCCACCCCATTAAATCATGTCACACTGCTTACCTGAAATAAAGGAACTACAGAACAGAGACAGCTAAGTCAGACCTGCTTTAACCACCATTGGGTTAAGCCTTTATGAGAACCCATTCAACTAAAGCAAGTAACTGTACTGCAGGTTTATGTGCGTATTTAGGTCCCACCTTAATAATGAAAGAAAGACATTCCTTAGTCACCCATTAAGCTTGTTTCTTCTTAAAAAAAAAAAAAATAAAAATCCCCAAATCTCTTTCATTCCCTGCACTTGCTGGGACACCTACCACATCAAGGGGACAAACAAGGTAACAGCTGCACCATCTGAGCAGCTCTTACCTCGTGCAGTTTAATTTCACATCACAGCTAGTGGCACCTGAGGGGACTGTCCTACTCCTCCCACAAACCACGGATCTGTTTCTCTTGAGGCAGAAGCAGTGCACACAAATGCAGCAGGCTAATTCAGGGGGCTAAAGTGGAAGCAAAGCAATGGCCCCTCCAGACAGTAACAACCCCTGAACTGCTCCATAATCAGATAAGCATCAGGATAAAGAAAAGGAACAGAGCTGGCCTTTCAGCAACTCTTTATTGCATCAGTATGGATCCAGAGCAGCTAAGGTTAAGTAGTCGCTCAATTTCAAACCTCATACAGTTTTATGTTACAGTTAAACCATGGGCCTTACCACTTCCCCATCTTATTATTCACCATCTTCTTCACAACCAGCCACACTCACCTCCCCCATGCATACACTAGCTTGATTCATGCAAGTTCATGCAAGCTGCTTGATTTTCAACTTGTCCAAGTTCCTTAAACTAATTTACCAGCTAGACAAAAAAAAAAATGTCATCGCATAAGCTCTTTGAAACAATTTGCCAAAACCATGCACGAGTGCTAGCATCAGAGGGTGATGGCAGTGAAGATTCACTGGCTGAAGCTCCTTCAGAAGGACGCTCCCAAGCAGAAAGCACAAGTGATAAATAACAGCACTTAAAATCCTAGCAAGTTCTCCAGATGACAAACCTTTGAAGGGCAATTAAGAACACTTTGTTGAGAGTTTCTTTTGGCTGCAAACAATCCCTCAGACATTACTGTATAATGAAAGCTATGAATTTATCTTTTCATATTTGAACAGAACAATAAAACAAAAGTAGACTTTCCCCTGGTAATTCACTAAATTGCCAAAAAATCCTGTGTTCTGCACCAGTTAGCAGAAGAAAAAAACAAAGGAAAAAGCATTTAGAAATAAATTCCATCAGTCTTAAGATTCTTGAATTCAATTAAAAACTGACACTTTCACTATCCTCCTCCTTTTACATACTTCACACATTCTCATCATCAGTACAAAAAACTTTATGCCACTCAGTCTTTTGACTAAAACAACTCTTTCCATTTTCATGCTATTGCAATTTTCTTGAACTACAGGCTCAGGGTGTCAGCTGCTCACCTCATTATTTATCCCAACCATAATGCTCAAAAGAGACATTCCAAAATCTTAAGATCCCCTTTTACCAGAAGAAACAGTATGAACAAACCAAGTCATAAGACTTTCAGAAACAGTGAGGTATAAGGCTTATTTTTTTATTCATTGTATGCCATGTAATAAGTATGGTCCAAAAGACAGAAATCAGTCAGCCAAAGTTAGCCATTGCCCTAGTCTCCTGCAAAGGAAAACAGGATCACTTGTTTCTAGGATCAAAATCCTTAATAAGTCTCTTTGAAGACAACTTAGCACAGCTTCCATTTAACATATTTACTATTAAAAAAACCTAGTCAGTAATGTTCCTAATTTCATTTCTGAAAGATAAGTTTTCTTCAAAGTGCATCAGCATTTGCGAGAGTAAGGTCAAGGAACAAGGAAGATTTCTTAATAAATTTAGAACTTGAAGTATTCAGTTATTCCATCGTAATCTGTTTTGTTCCCCTGTAACACAAAATGAAGATTTCTCCCAGTTAAACAGTCATTCAAAACTAGCTCTAGCTGCAGTTCCAGTTCACCAAAAGCTGTCCTTATCAAACTATTATTAAGTAGTCCTTCAGAAATAGAACATCAGTCTTGGCTTTGTCCCTAATAGATAGGTATAAACACTTCAAGTTGTTTCTTTCCTAAGAATTAACCCTCTGCGAGATTAAGTTGCATACAGAAAGCTTTAATAGATACATCCCAACCATCCCATTATATCGAAGAGACTATTACAAGGCTAGTCCGTTTTAAATTGCTTACCACCTGACCTATCCCACTGGCATAGGGAGAACCACCGGTGGTGCACGTACAAACTCAGATCCAGGTGTTTTGCCCTCAAAACACAAAGATCAGGATCAGACGACACACAGCAAATTTGAATGGTTGCCATCTGAGCTAATGGCTGCGCTGACACCGCTGGAGCAACTACACCACTGGTAAAGGAACCAGCCAGTTCTGCAGTCACACAATAACACAACGTGGCCAGCATTGCAGATCTTGCCAATGGAGGCCAACCTACGTAACTAACAGAAGTTTTAGTTACCACTTGTGCTGTATATTTCAAATACACACCAGTGAACCATACCTGCTTTCCTGAACAAATCCACTGGGGAAGATAATAGTGGTTTCTAAAAACAAACTGTTCTTAGTAAATTCATGCCTAGAGAACACTTAAGTGTCAAAGTGCTCCTCATGTCTTAAAATGAACTGAAGGGTTCCCATGAATGCAAGAAATAGTCCTCCTCTCTTTCCAGGCAAAATCATGAAAGTAAAAAAAGAGAAAAGCTTAAAGGAATGCAGAAAACCTAGCTTTGGGAGCTTTCCAAAGCTAATCAAATTACTGACAGAAAGGGCATTTTATTAGGGTTTATCAGGGTACATGAACAACCAGGAAAAAGGAAAAAGACCTTCTTCATTCACCTGCTGTCCCCAAAATAGTACATGCATGTTCCCTTGAGTTACCCTTCTCTCTCACAGATCATTATCAGAAGAGTATCCCCATTATTACAAGTGCAGCCTCTTCACCTGTGCTCCAACATCTAACAGTTTCCCACAGCACATGCCACAATACTCAAAAAAATCAGCACAGCTCTGAGCGCACTTCAGTAAAGGGGAGTGGGAGTACTTAAGTTTTTCAACCACAGCCTGGGGAGGGCAGGAGGTAGCAGGAATTCAGAAGCCTGTATCAGCTTATTTTAGTGAAACATGCTCTAAATTTGTCTGCAACCTTTGGTCCAGCCAGGAGTAACTTTGAAAAAAAAAAAGATCTCATCCAAGAACTGGCCCTAAAACAAATCCTATTTAATCAAAGAGAAGCATTTACTATAAAAGGCTGAGCTTGCTTTAGCAGGTGAGGAGGTATACCTTGGCAACTGGGCACACCTTGATATTAAGTGACCCGTTATTTAAATACATTGTGAACCGACACACTTGACAAAGAAAGCTTAGAAAGTTAACTTGAACACTTTAGTTTACAATTTTCTCAGTTCCTGTGCTCTGATACTATGAGGAACTTTGTGATGAGGCTAGAAAGCAAAACACAGCTCACAGTCACTGCTTTCATTCAGAAGTCTACAAGCACTTGGGGAAATAAGCACGTCTTCTCAGTTTTCTGCACAGTCCCTGGCCATCAGACACAGAAAACCTCAGCTTGTCAAGGGAAGATGTCCTGCAAGAACAGAAGATGGAACACAGTAAGAATCCCTCTCCTCTTGGTTGCTTTATTGCAAAGCATTAAAACTTGTTACAGTGATCTCCTAGCAGTCAGGTACACACAGAAGAGCTCTAAACCCTGTTCTCAGGTGCTAAAGAAACATCCTTGTAAGAAACATGATTCTCTTCTCCCTTTTCAAGCCATAAAAGGCATATCTGTCATGGTACCATCTATTGTGCCACACCACGAGCAAACAAAGGAAAAAAATATTCAATTTCCAATCAATCTACAGATTTTCTATTTTGAAAACTGCTAGTATTTTATGCAAAAGCTAACTTAAGAAACTGTTAGACTAACTTGAATACTCTGCTTTAGCCACCATTTCTAAGCCTAGATCTCCTTAGAACTAGTAATCTCAACTTCAATTTCAAGACATGTCAGATTTCTAAGGACAGAAAAAAATTAATCAATTTCCCTCAATTTTCTGGACTCTAAAGTTACAGTATTTGCCAACGACTGGTAGAGTTCCAGAAATGCTGAGTATCTCATCCTTTCTAACAAGCATAAAGCTTTGGTGTGCAAGAAAACAAAAAAGATAAAATGGCATTTCACTAATATCGTCAAATACAGATAGCTTGTGTTAGCATATGATAGCTCATATGGCCTGGTTTAAAAAAAAAAAGTCATGAAAATAAATTTTTTGTTATTCTTTATTTTCAATAGCTGGCTATATTTATATTCATATGAAATTGAAAATCATCACTTCAGAATAACACACATAAACTTGCTAGAGCACAGTCCCCCCCAGATTCTTGTGCCAAGTTCTGTCACTACATGACCTTAGCCAAGCTTAGTCCAACTTACTTTCCACGGAAAAGAATGATGTTTTCAAAGATCTAACAAGACTTTACCTGCTGAAAAAGGCATTAACTGTAAACCAATTAAAGCTTCCCCTGTGGTGGCACTAGCACTGACAGGACACTCAGCTTCTATTTGCTTCGAAGAGAGTGGCCCTAACCAAATTCTGAAACCTAAGTGCTGGAAAACAGTGGTCTCCAAAGTGAGTCACACATTCAAAACAATCCACTGAGGTGTGGGAAGAAAACATTTTTTGTAACATTAACAAACACTATTTTAAAATACTGTTTATTTCATCTTTATCTTACCCTTTCTTAACCTCTATTTTTAAGTTTGTTTTATAATGTACATATCAGTACAGCAGTACTTGTATATAATTGATAAATCAATAAATATACATACATTGGGGAGACTAAAAAGTTTTTTTTACTGATTGGCACGTGCAGCCAAAAAAACCTGGAGGCCACTTCTCTAGAAAGCAGGTCGCTTTCTCTGTGAACAGAATTTTCCTTTTTTTTCTACTGAGTAAAAAAGAGGATTTGTGTATGTCCCGCCTTCCCTCATTTTCCTAGACGCCCCTGAGTTAACACCAAGTGACACTAATCTTTCTCACTCCCAAGATGATTTTGGGGTTCTTTCCTTGCAATATCTTCAACAGCCAGCTCCACATCTACTCCTAGCTCTCTCCAGAGGCCCAACACCGTGAAAATAAGCAGTTTCACTTGGCTCGAGAAAGCCAGGCCCAGGTCAGTTTCCCTCTAGTGTTGGTATTTCAGGGGACTCCAATGAATGGCGCCTCACAAGGCACGTGGCTCCAGTGTTTTCAGTTCTAGGCTCGGGGCTTTTTTTTTTTCCTACCTCAACAATAAGAAACAATTTCCTCAAGAAGGGGCAACTAAATGTGAATGCCCATGACCGGAAAGAAGTCTCAGCAAACCATGCTGCGCTAAATGCCCCGCTTGACAAGGGAACAATAAGTGGAGGTAGTGAAACAATAAATAAATAGAATTAAATACACATCAAATATCATTACCTCTTACTACTTTGCGGGCACCGAGGGAAGAGGCGAGGGTTATAAGGAAGACCCCGGAAAGCCAAGTGCCCAGACCTTCACCCTGCTCTTCCCCCTCACCCAACGCGATGCTCCTAGCCCCCCCTCACCGGCGGGCGGCGGCAATCCGGCAGCCCTCCGGCGAGCTGGGGGCGCAGGGCGGGTGGGAGGCCGGGGGCGAAGCCCGCCAGGCCCGAGGGCTGGGGAAGGCCAGACCTGGGCCGTCGGCAGCGTCGTGAGGGGGGCCGCTCCCCGCTGCCCACCGCGGAGGGAGCGGGGCCGTCAGCCGGCCCCTTCCCCCCACCCCGGGCAAGGATAGGGTGAGAGAAGAGGAGAAGGGCTTGTAGCCCTCCCTACTGACCTGCCGGAGGGCGGCTCTCCCGCCGGGCCGAGGGGTCGCTCGCCCGCCCGCTGGAGCCCGCTCCCCTCAGCCCGCGCAGCCGCCGCAGCTACCGCCTCCCTCAGCCGCGCGCGGTCTCCTCACCGTCCCCCCCCCCAGACCGCTCGGATCCCTCCGCCTCCAGCTTCAGCGCACCCCTCTCAAAAGAGACACCTCACGCACACCTCAGGCGAGGCCCAAGCTCACCGGAAGCACCCACCGGCCCCCTTCTCAGCCAGCAGCCAGACACAAAATTACAGTTCAAACAACACACCGGGACTACTTATCCTTCCCCCAGGGCGGAAGAACACAATCTTTCTCCGCGCGCAAGCGCACAAGCGAACTTAAAGAGGGGTGGCTGAGCGTGAGGCACGCCGGGAGTTATAGTTTTTCTGCTCGGGCCCCGCCCGCCTCGCGCCGGCTCCCCCCGGCCTCGCGACGCCCCGCCCCCCCGCGGCTCCCCAGCCAATGGGAGGCCTCGGCGAGGTGAGGGCGGAGAGAGAGGGGCGGGGGGACCCCCCTCCTCCGTCGCGCGCGCGGGGGAGGCGGGGCCGGGCCGCGGCCGGCGGCGCCCGGAGTTGGTTGTTGCGCGCGGGCGCGGCGGTGGCAGAGCCGTCCCGTCCCGAACCCAGCGGAACCGTCCCGGCAGCCGGTTCCTCCGCGGGGCCCCGGCGGCGGCTGCGGGAACCGGCCCTGAGCCAGCCTCCCGCTCCCCGGGAGGCGCCGCGGGGCCGGGGAGCCCCTGCCAGGTGAGGGGCCGGTCCGAGCTCGGGCGGCGGGAGGAGGAGGGGGGTGACGGCGCTGTGAGGGGAGGCCGGGGGGCGGCGGCGGCCTCCTCGGGTTTTACCTCAGCGAGGCGGCGGGCGGGGGGGGAGCGGGAAGGGGCCGCGACGCGGCTCGGCGGGGCGTGAGGGGAGCGGCCGGGCGCAGCCGCCCTTCCTGAGGAGGGGGTCCCGGCGGCAGCCGCCCCCGCGGCCCCCGCGGGGCTGGGCCCTCGGGTCGCCGCCGACGGTCCCCGTTCCCCCCCCGCTTCCCCGGCGGCGAAGGGCGGTTTCTTTTGCCCGCAACCTCGGCTGGAAGTTGTGGGACGTGATCCTGTGGTAAGCGTGCGGTGGCCGAGCCGGGCTGCGCCGCTCGGGAGCCGGCACCTTCGAGGAATTTGAGCACGGGGAAGGCGCCGTCGGTGCCAGGTGGATGCTGGCCCCGTCGGGGCTCCGTTCTCGCTCCGTTGCTACCGTGTGTTCTTGTCGAAAAAGGCTTTATGTTGTCAGTGTTTACGTGTATGCGGCTACGTTCCGTCCTCCTCTCGGGCTTTCGGGGCTTCCTTTTCTCTTGAAGGTTCTTTTGGGACTTTTCGGTAGGTTGTTGTGTTTGCACGTTTTTATTGCGGGTGAAGTTGAGACCGGGCTGGAAAAGCTGGGATTTGCATCGGGAGAGCAAGTGGGACGATGTAAATACGTTGCGGGGATTAGTTAGTTATCACGCAGCTGTATCTAACACTTAATGACCAGGCTGCTCTTGGGTGAACACAGGGAGCAGGAGTGTTGCCTGGTGGGTCTCTGACCTCGAATTTAATAGAGAATGTAATTTCTGTTTACTTTAGGTCTTTGCCATTTTATGTTGTAGTGCTCGGCTTTCCTTCTTCTTTAATCACTTCATAAGGGGCTCCAAAGTTTTTCTCCTTACTTGTGGTGGCCAAAGGCAGTCCGGTGTCTGCTAAAGGGCTTTATTCTCAGACATTTGGGGAAAAAAATATCACACAAGATACACGGTCAGGAAGGGAAGAACACACAGTTGGAGCCAAGGCTTTATGGAATTCCAATAATTAGGTTCTATAGTTAGAAAGTTTACTTAAACTTGTGTAAAATTGCCAGTTGAACAACCACCTTTCTTAAAAATTAGATGCATTTAATTCTGTGTGACTTTTGGTTGACTTACAACCCCATCTGGACAGTTTGATTTCAGTGGTGTAGCAGAGCAGGAAATACTTGTGGACATTTTATTTGGTCATTTTGACTAGTTAAAGCTCTTAATCTAGTTTCACAGTGGCTTAAAAGGTTTTGTCTGTAGAGTAACTAAAATGATTTATCCAGATGAAGCATCTTCCTGGCAGAGCTACTGCTCCAGTGTGTTTTCAGGAAAACCTCATTTTGTTTTCTAAAACGTGGAAGTATGCAAGAAGTGAATTACCATTTTTTCCATGAGTAACTTTCCATGATTAATCTCATGTATTCATTTCATGATGGATTTTCCTTATTGTTAGGATATCTTGTGTAGAGGACTTAATTCACAGACTTCCTAAATGACTTTCTTGGGTTGTTCTGGTTGGCTGAGATGCCTCTTCCTCACCTGAAGAGCGGTGGCAGGTAGGGTGTGATTCCCAAGCCCTGGGTAGGAGGTACCACCCATAGAACGAGGAGCCAGCAGACTTCCCTGCCTGGCCTTTCTGCCAGATGCACATGTGTGGGAACAAGCAATTGATAAGAGCCCGAGCTTCACTCCTGAATGCAATGTGTGCATTTCCTTCTCTTTTAGAACATACATTAACCATGTAAATAAATATATAGTTATTTTGAAACAGGGGCATTCCCTATGTGTCAGTAAGTCTTATTATTGCTTCAGCAAAAGAGAGAGCTAGGAGGGAAATTACCACTTCAACCTGTGAGGTAATTTGTGTTTCTTATTTTTCAGCTCTTTAGAGAATCTACTTGCAAGTGTATTTACCAAAATACGTATTCTTTTCTATTTACTTTCTGAACACTTAAATTGGTAGGAATTAATAATTTAAAGAAAAATGAGAGGATGCTATTTGGCTAAATGGCTTCTAAATGTTTTCTTGCCTAAACAGGATAGTAAAATATTAAGGTAACTATTGTAAATTATTGATTAGGGTCACAGACATTGGTAACTAACAGAATTGTTAGCCTTCTGCATCCTGCTAGGAAAACCATGTATGTGAAAACTGTAACAAGTTGTAGCATGTTTTTTCTCCCTTGTTGGTGAATTTGCACTCCTGTGTCATTTCTTTCCTTTTCCTGTTTAGCCTTTGCTCTTAGGTTTCCCTTTTCCTTGGAATTGCTCCTCATCCCAGTATAGAATTAGACCCTCCCATCCCCGCTGATGGCTCATGTTTTCTTTCCCCTTTTTTCTGAAGGCATCTGCAGCTTTACTCTTTGCCACCGCTTTTCTTGTTCTAGTTGCTTTCTGATGAGGTTGGATTTCAAGTGGTGTTAACTCAATACCCTTTTCTTTTCTTTTCTTTTCTTTTCTTTTCTTTTCTTTTCTTTTCTTTTCTTTTCTTTTCTTTTCTTTTCTTTT